>OY856412.1:593138505-593476005 GCA_963693085.1 Alisma plantago-aquatica | reverse complement strand
TGAAGACCATCAAATCATGACCCAGTGAGACCATCAAATGCAAACCAGAAACACCATCGTATGTTATTGTTGAGGAATGATTGATTCTTAAACCACTTGATGAGAGCATCTAGACCATCAATTGACGATGGAAACATAATTATCATTTCTCAAGTACAAGAAGGTACAAAACAACAAATAAGTTCACGCCATTGGTTGACACAAAAGTCCAAATCATCGAATCATGAAAGAAGGAAGAAATCAGTCTAAAACACTTCAAGGAAAAAACCATCAATTATCCCCACAATAACACCATATGCTCATGGATATGAAAAATCTAGAGTTCCCATTTCCAATGAAGAAACATGCACAATATTAAGGGGTACATCAAGGAAGATTATCTACCTTAAGATGTACCATATAAGTTCAAACCTTATGTGAAGATAGCATCTTTCTACTTGGTTTTACACTTTAGAGTAAGATTCATGCATAGAAAGTTAAAAGTAAACAATAAATGTGAAGAAACTTATATAAATCTCCTCAAGGTAGGAGATGAAGGTCCAAACAACAAGGTAGATCAAAGAGATAGAAAAGAAATGATAGCTTGATCCATCCACATGTCCAAGCTAACTCCTTTATCCAAGAATAAGGAAACCCTGGATCAAAGAAGAAGAATGAAGATGTTATTCAACCTCTCTAGCACATGCTCTACCAAGAACACCATGGATCCGACCAAGAAGGAAGAGAGAAGAAGTTAGGGCAGCAAGGAAAATAAAGAAAAGAGGGAGATCTTACTTGCTTAGGTCAAGAAACAAAGGTAGAAAGCTCCAAACAACCCAAGAGAAGGTAGATCCAAACCTTAGGTGCACATGCAAGCAAGATCAGGCAAGCTTCTCCTCCTAGATCTCCTTCTCCTCCACCAAGAAAGAGGAGTGGACCTCCAGACATAAAGGAAGAAGAAGAAAGTGGAGAAGGTGTGTAAAGAGCTCCTTTGCATGAAAGGAGAGAGGTATATAAAGCTTGGGGTAAAAGAGAAAGGAAGGTAGATGTGTCAAGACACGCATGTCGTGTGTCCAAGGTCAAAACCTCACATCCATGCAAAATCAGGTCAACCGGACAATTGGATGTCAACCCTAGGAGCACCATCTTTTGTAAAAAATAGGTGGTCCATCAGGTCATGCCCTCACTTGGTTACTATAAGGAGTGGGACCCGAGAGGGGATCCACTCCCTACTAAAAATTTGAAGAATAAAACATCCATTCCAAACACAATCAAAGGCATACTGGAATAGGTGTAAAAATTTAAATTTCAATAAATGGTATTCAAAGCAACCAAAGTGTAGCAGCGGATTTAAACAAATGAGTATATTCAATTTTCACAAAAGATTACAAAAATGCATCATAATCTCCCATATGGGTTTACATGTGTGATATAACATATGGATCTAAGTAGAGAGAAGTCTAAACTACTTCAAATATGTCTCCAAGCAACATCTCCAAGAGCTAGGTCCATGTTGGAAGCTATTTTCTCCTTGATCATGTTCAACACCTCGATCTAAACATGGATAGTTTGGGAAACACCCAACAAAAGGGAAAGGAAAACAAAGTATGTGTCAGCAAATATGAATAGGATATCAAGGAAAAGAAAACATATAAATAAAGGCTAGTTTTCATCATAAGATGAAGATTTCAAGAGTATGAGGCTATTTTTAAATAGATATTTGCCATAAACAAAATATAATAGAAGGATTTCATGAATGATAATTATGACTATCTTAACTAAGTAGGGTTAAGGCACCTACCGAACCTTAACCTATAGGTGATGGGAGAATTAATACATTCCCAGTCACCTACACATTTTTATTGGGGGGGGGAGGGAATAAGACATTCATTGGGGTGAATTAATACATGCCCTATCTATGGGTGGTTGTACATAAGTACCACTGATATAGCTATATAATCCATAAAATCAACATGCTAGAAAAGAAATCATGGCAAGTAAAAACATCATATCAATTAGAACATGGTAGTGGGTACAAGACCCAAAAAAAGAATATCATAACTAATTTTGAGGCAATTTAATAAAAGAATCATGAATGGAGGAAATAGGGTTTATATAGTGCCTCATTAGAAAATATAGGGTTCGGTTTGCAAATATCTCAACTTAGGGTGTAAGAATGCACATACCTCCTCCTTAGATCCCTATTAACCACTTTCCAATACTTTAGTTGATTTTAGGGCCCACTTCTCCTATTTTCAATACATAACCATGTATTAGGGTTGTACATATGTATTAAAGTAAAGAAACCCTAACATTTGGATTTTTTTGCACAAAACTCCAATTTAGACCTTGAAAAAATCACCACTAATCTAGTTAGGTTCTTATGATTAAGAAAACATTTAATTTTGCATATTTTGGAGTTATGAAGGTTAAAGTGTATTTTTGGTGGTTTTTAATTTATTTTCTGAAAACTCTTTTTGAAAAAACTCAAAACCAAACCTTGGAACCATTTTTATTAAAAAGAGCATGTTTTACGAGTTCAGAACAAATTTTCTTTTTATTTTTGGAAAAGGAAATAAATAGTTATGAATTTCTTAAAACTGACTGATAGGAAATTGCCACATCATCAAACTGATTGATATAAGCAGAGAGAGAGAGAGAGAGGGAGGGAGGAAACACAATTTTACCCAAGATCAGGGTTGGAGATGCATATGTAACCAAACTAGAGCTTCTATAGAAGGTAAAACAGCAAGAAACCAAAACCCTAGAAGAACATGGTAAATAGAGATGAAGATCACCATTTTTAAACATAGAAGCATGAGTTTTAAGCATGTAGTAAGAAATATATGAGAAGGGGGTTATAAAACTTTCCTCTAGGAAGGTGGGCAGGTTCAAGCATCAAGGTTCCCGAGCTAGAGAAGCTGGTTTCTCCAACAAAGCTCCTATCTCGAGCAAGAAGTACGTTCTCCACTTTAGAGGTGAAAAACCCTAGCAAAAGAACATGAAGATGAGGTGTTTAAGGGTTATAGGTGAGGTTTCACCATGGAAGGTCATAGTTCTGACCTGGAAGAAGGTGGGAGGAAGAATAAAATCATTAAAATAGGAAAGTAAAGGAGGAAACTCACTAGTTTTGGTGGAAATCACCAAGAAGGAGCTTTAGAAACCCTAAATAGAGCAAATTCGGAACCATGGGAGTTTTCTTCACCAAGGTAGGCACCCTCTTTTACCTTGGTACAGTAACTTCATGACCAAACATAGTAGTAATGATGCTCTAAGATAGAGGAAAGATAAGTAAATAAGAGTTTTTGAATTGGGATGTGGGAAGGGGTAGATATTGCTTTATAAAGAAGGAGGCAAGCATTAGGTGTATATGGGACTTTCCATGTGTCCTTAGCCTAGGGCTTCATGGCCATGCAAGAGGACAGATCATAGAGGCTTATTTAATATCAAATGTCAGTTATAAAATCCCATGTAGTCTTCTATGCCATCCCCACCATCCTCCAATCAAAGAAATAATCCCATTGGTTGATAGCTTTTAAAGATAAGCTCATTTATACAAAGGGTAATCCCTAAAATGCTCTAGGAGAGAAACACCTCCAAACCAAGGTGCAAATAGGTGCCCCATGGTTCAAAAATTGAGAATGGTAAGGGAATATCTAAGGATTATAATGCATATGATAATTTGCAAAGTAAACCTCCCAATTTGATAAATTGCAAAAAAGTCCAGAATGTACTCAAAATTGCATAACTTGCACAAACAACATCAAAATTGAACCAAATTTGAAACTTAGCCTCATTTTATGATTCAAAAAACATAAATAAATTAAAGTTTAGAATAGGGTCCATAAATAGACTTTCACTGAGGTATTTGTCGTAAACCCTTTTATTGGTACAAATAGTGAATAAATGTTCACCAAACCACTATAAATTCCACTTATTAAACATCAAGGACGTGAAGGACAAAAATGAAAGGGAAACTTGGGAAAAAGGGTTACATGTATATTACATCTAAGATTCAATATGTTACAACATTCCACCCCTTAAAAAGGATTTCATCCCCAAAATCTCAAACAAAAGAGAACGGTGAGTATGCAACATCCCAATGCTAAACTCCCAGCTTGTTTCCATAAAACTTCCACCAAAACTTTCACTAACTCAAACTCCTTTTTTTTGAACTTCTTAAATTGAGAGTTTAGAATATTCTCAAGCAACTGCACATATGTCAAGTTCTCATGGATCACTAAGGGTTCCACTATTAATATTTCTTTTTATTAGATATAACATAGTTATTATTGTAGGCCTATCAATATTATATTCATTATGATACAATATCATCCTTATTATTCTTTTAATTGTGTCATGTTATATTTACTTTGTTACCAAAACAGTTATATTTTATTATTATACACAAAGTCCTATATATTTCTTATTTATCACATTAAAAGTCTTAGAGCAATTAGGGTTTACTCATTTATCTCAATATGAATTGTTATATCTGATCATTATCTTTAATAATATGGTTTTAGACTCCATTATCGCCTCATTGAATTATATCAAATTATTTTGTATGAAATAAGAAACTTTATCCAATTTTTTAGAATTAATCCAAATAATGTCACATTAATCACTTATATCTATATTAAACATTGTTTAATTGTCACATTAACTTTCTTACTCACATTACTGTCATCATTAAATATTTTCTAATATTTATTCACTTCTAATTATTGACTATGCACATTTATGTGAATCAATTACTTCTTATCCATATTGGAGTCATTATATGTATTTTAGTGATCAAGGTGGGACATATTACATATTAATGATTTGATTCACATACTCAGTAATGATTAGGTGATTAATTAGGTGTGTATTAGAGAACAAGGTGATATGGATTTCATATCAATGACCTTATTAATTTATGATTAGGTGATTATATATCATTTATGTGTATTAAAGTATGTTATCTGATTATGAAACCTAATGTCACTAATGTATTAAGAATGTCATTAAGGATGCATAGGTTAAGGTTAGATGATTACAACCTAGGGTTTAGGTCAATATGATCATTATTCTTCATCTATACATTCTTAGTATGCATTAAATATGATATTAGGTTACAATTATCTTTCTCATCATATCATTAGGATTTATTGGTGGAAGACATGTTTAGCGTCATGTGTACCCACTATTAGTATTAATATGTGAGTTACTCATATTATGTGCATTAGATATTCATTAGGGTTCAAATATGTGGACTATTCATTATATGACCATTATATGTTCTTCAGGATAACAACAATCATGTAGGGTTACAACTATAACTTGTTTGGTCAAAACTAAGGATCCAAGTGAACTATCCTCCTAATCATGGAATTAGGGTTTCTAGAGTCGGTGTAGCTATATTTTGGTAATTTACATGACTCCATCCCCTTAAAAAGGATTTGGTGCTCAAATCTAACTACCCAAACATAATCAAACCAACTACTCTCCACCCATTAAAAGGTTTGACCTACCAAGACAAACTAATCTAGAGGTAAAAGGGCGAGTCTAACTAAGCCATGTACAAGATCCATCACGCTTCCATTGTGCATTTTGATTACTTATGAAACACAAAACTTCAAAGTATAGGTTCTTAGGGATAGACTATCCAAACATGTGGTTCTAGGGGACATAAGAGAACTATATTGGGTATCCATCCTCAAACAAGTCATTACACCTGAATGACATGTTTGATACCATGAGCTCTGATACTATGTTGAAATATTTAGATTCCGACTACCATGGGTTGAAATATTTAGATTCTGACTACCATGGGCTTTGATACCATGTTGTAAGGAGTGGGACCCAAGAGGGGGGATCCACTCCCTAGTAAGAAAAATGAAGAATAAAACATCCATTCAAAATACACTCAAAGGCGTGATCCCTTGAGTAATCTCACTTTGTGTGACAAAGGGTGTCACATTATTCGTCAATGAAAACCATGCGGGGCTAAACCCCTTGATTCCTTAGGATCCGGGAGTAACTTGAATGTGTATTGTAATTGATTTTCATACATTAATATCATCCTTATCCCTATTTTCTGGATATAAATCAATGAAATTGTCTTGTTCTGTTTATGCTTGATCACCATAGATAGATTATCAGGCCCTCAATCATTTTGGGAGAGAGGTTAAGGGTAGGAAAAGTCTAGATTTACCTGTTTATTACACCCCTTGGGAAAGGTGGAGAATAAACGGGAGGAGAAACCCAGAGATTAATCGTAAAGCACCTAACTAATGAACCAATTACTATAGAAATGGGATTGGTATTAGAATAGGCAGTGAAACACACTACGGGAGTGGGTAGTTCTTTCTATAGGCTCTTTATCCAAGGATAGGGGTAATAGATATTAGTGTGTGGAGTTAATTACAATGTTATTTGTGGTGAAACCACTATCCTGAGGAATTCCCTTAAATTTGAGTAACTCAATCTTTAGCTTAATTTTTTTTTGCATTTGTTTCTATTCAATCAAACCAATTCAACTATTTAACTGGCCTAGCTGATTAGATCATTGTTAGTAGTAGTATTTTGGAGTACATTTCCTTGTGTTCGACTTGGGCCTCAAAGGCCTGTATTACTTTGATACGTTCACTTGCGTATAATGCACAGTAAACACGTGTTAAGTTTTTGGCGTCGTTGTCGGAGAAGGGCAACATCTAACACTATGAATGTTGTGGTCGTCCACTCTGTCGAACCTTTTTTTATTTCACTCAAAGATGGATTATAATATCATTATGTTTCCAGCTCCAATATCGTGTTCTGACAATTATTTTTGATGTTTTAAGGTGCTAGTGCATGGTGCATACCCGTGCCCATGAGTAAAGAGAGTTGTCTTCACCAGGTTTTGATCAAGTAGAAATCCCTCATAGAGAGAGGGAATTCAAAAAATCTATAGGCAGATTCAACCAAACTCCACCACCAACATCTCTGCCTGAAGGACATGAAACACCAGAGGAACCTGAATTAGTAGAAAGAGGTGATGGAGTAAAAGAACAGATGATATGGGAGAGGATTAGATCATCTTTCTCTATAGATAAAAAAAGACCAATTAAAAGACAAGCCATCAATGCAGGTAGCTACAAGATCGATCCAGGATTTAACTCTTTAGTCAAATCCCAAGATTTTCATGGCAACAATTCTGAAGACCCGATGACGCACATCTGTAACTTTATTGAGAACTTTCATATGGTCAAGATGAATAGAATACCAACAACTATCATATACCTGAAACTGTTCCCATCATATTTGGTAGACAGTGCAAAGTCGTGGTTTTAAAATCTTGATGGTCAATGTATCAAGACATGGGATCAGATGATCGATGCTTTCTTTGAGTGTTACTTTCCTCCATAGAAGACAAATGACCTGGTGAAGAAGATCCATAATTTCATACTACAGGCTGACAAATCATATTCTGAAGCATGGGATAGATTCCAAAATATGTAGTGGAAGGTACCTCATCATGGTATTGATTTGTTGGGGAAGGCAAAGATCTTCTACTACGGTCTGCACAAGGGAGAGAGAACCACATTTGACAGTGCAGGAGTAGGTTTCTTCCTCAACAACAAACCCATATGCTGTCATGAGATATTAAAGAACATGTCCAAGAACCAGTCATGGGTTGATGAGAGAGAGCTTTTGGAAACCATCAAAAGTGTCAGGGAATCCAAAGTCATCTCTATGTTAAATGAAAAGCTAGAATTGATTGCCGAAAAGTTGTGTGTTAATGATGGACCACCTTCAGAAGAAGAAGAAGAAGAATGCAAGTTTGTGTGCCAACAACAATAGTATCAGAGAAATGACTACTCGTGGAGGAAGGATCCTAAGTTCTCATGGAAGGATCCAAATAATTTCCAACAAGACCCATCTCAGGCGCAACAACCCAAGCCACAACAATTTGGTGGCCAATCACAATATCAACAAGAACAAAAGAAGATTGTCTGAATTGAAGAAATACTTGGAAAGTTGGTCAGCTAGAATAAAAATGTTTATTGGTCAAACTCTAAGAGAACTCGTGAACCAAGGGGCATGGATCCACAACATGGAAACTCAAATTTCTCAAATAGCAGCAGATGTGGGCACATTGAAGCTTCCAAACTAGTAGGGATTCCCAGCAAATACAAATGTGCCTTCTGGAAATCAACATGTCAAGGCAGTCCTACTCCACAGTGGTAGGAAGCTGCTAAATGATGTACCATCAATTTCATACGCAGGTGATGTTACAGGAACAACAACTCAGACTGTGACAGTGGATGCAGATGAACTAGATAGGTTAGAAAAGGAGAAGACAACTAAGGAGAAGGTTGATGAGGTGGATGGTATAAGAACAAAAACTTATATACCTCCTCACCAGAGGACACCAGTGACCCCAGTGACCTTTCCAAATAGCTTGAAGGCAACCAAAGGAGATCGGCAGTTCAAGAAGTTCCTAGATGGTTTTAGGAAATTATCTGTCAATATTCCACTCATCGATGCAATTGAGCAGATACCATCGTACGACAAGTTCTTGAAGGACATAATCACTAAGAAGAGAAGGATATCTGAGGCGGATGTTGTAACGTCCCCGATTCAACCACATGATTTTTATTCCTTCGAAAATTAAGTAGCTAAATCTGAGCCGGTAATATGGCACCAAGAATCAAAGAACAAGTGTGAGATAGGAAATATTTCATTTCAAAATATTACACCCTTACAAAAGGTATTTTTACATTATCTCCTATATCAATAAAGAAATGATACATGTGTTTAAAATTAAGCTTGATCCGCCTTTGATTCTTGACGCCCTTCAGGATCTTTTCAAGATGAGTCTTCCACAAGGAAAGGTCCTACAAATAATATAATCTGCAACATGGAAGAATATGTTGCAGCCCAAGTGGGAGAGTATGGGTTAGACAATTGTCTAAGTATGGACAAATAGAGATAAGCAGCAAGGCACTATTAATATAGCTATATTCTTAATGTATTACTCAGATAACTAAAGTAACAAAAGTCCAAACCAACATTATTGACCATATACTAGCATGAAGCATAAGGAATGTGTATGTACATATATTTATAAAGCATTTATCAGATGACAACTCTATCAAAAAGTTAGACCGATATTGTGCAGCATAATCAAGATTATTGGTATAATGATAACAAAAAGGGAGACATTATTCCATAAATGAGTTTAACTACAACTCTCAGAGAAGGTGTCAATTCACCTTGTGGGCAACTGGCCTGCAACCACAAAAACTTGCTTAGCCAAGACTTTAGTCCATTAGGGTCACCAAAACACCTGTAAGTACCCTGGCACACCCCCAACCACTCGTGCAAACTGCATGCTCTATTCAATGAATCAGATTACCACATGCAGCCACCGGTCACCTTTCCAAGACCAGAAGAGGGTGCTCCTTGCACAAAATACCACTTGGATAATCATTAGCTAGCATGCTTAATCCTTGCAGGAGATTATTCCCCATTACTAACTTGATCATGTCTGACTCTACATGACCAACCCAAGTGTGGTCCTGAGTATGGTAGAGCATTATACTCATCCATCCCTGACTCCAAAGGACTTAGATCCGGATCCCAAAATGTATCAATCCCCGGCCAAGACATGCCGACTCTGTTACCAACACATCTCCCAATATAAGGTTTAGAATTAAAGGGACATCATCAAAGATATACAACTCAATATGATGGCTAGATAAAGTTAATGAGGTCAAAAGGTATCCATGAATCATTAATTAAGTATTCCACTATGACACCTAAAATGTAAACTTGTGGGATTGTGGAATTGAATCAGACAAGTCTATGGCCAGGAGTGTGCAAGAGGTTAGGGATTCCCCTCGTGCGAACACAGAACCAATTAAATAACCTTTCCTCTTTACTGGCTATAAACATCAGTGATACAGGCTCCTAGTCACCTTAGAAGTGTCTGATAGAATTCCACTTTCCAACAATATCACATGAAACAATTAATAGAGAGAAATAAAGGAAAAGGGAACCAAAAGACAATAGGATTGGAATCCAAAGAAATGCTTATTATCATCTAAAGCCTTTAAACTCAATTTTGAATGATAATATGGACAATATATATGGAAGCCATACCTATGTTATTAATAAAGATGTTGTGTATAGTTGATCACTTATTCATTCTTTAGGAAAGTATATGAAGTATACTATACTCTTACTGCATATAATACCAAACCATTTTATACCATACCTTTTATTGATTTTTATATAATAGACTACGATAGGAATTGAATATCATATTAAACAATAATAAACCGTACTTTTTGGATGAAAAAATGAGGGAGCCATACCTTTAGATGTACATTGATACATAGTTCCACAAGAAGACCATAGCATCATTAAATATATCCGGTCTTGATATATTTTGGCAACATTCTATTGCATTTTCCATTACCTCGATCATGGTTCCTAGCTACATCAGCTTCTAGGGTCTCTCACTTGGGTAGAAGAGAGATGACTTATATATTCTTAGAGAAAGGATATTTTGGAAGACATAGTATTGGGTTGCTCTTACTATGGTAGAGGAAGGAGGTAGTAAGTTTCTATAGAGAGTATTTGTTTGGAGGTGGTTCCTTTCACTAACATAAAGAAAGAGAGAGTGGTTTGCTAATCTAGACAAAGATTGGAGGTTTATGGTGAAGGAGATAGGAAAGGAGGGAGAAGGGACGTTCACCTTTGCTTTGGGATGAAGAGGAGAGAACTTATGCTTATGGTGGGGTGGATGGGGGCTCTTTATATAGGAATGGTGAAGGGTAGCATGGTCCTAATAGAAAAAAGTGTGTGGATGACACATGGGTGCAAGGTGTCATCTTTAGGTGGATGCTTACTAGTTAGGTTACACATGGATGGTTAGGTGTCATCTCAAGAATTGCTAGATGACACATGGAAGCATATGTGTCATCTCAAGATAGCTATTAAAGGGTGTTTGACACATGGTAGCATAGGTGTCAACTTTTGGAGGTGCTAGGTGTCAAGGGAAGGAGCATGCCACTCATCTACTTGCTTCACCAACTAATGTGCTTGCTTAAGCTACCTACTTGCTATCCAGCTATATGCTTGCCTCCATAAGCATCTTGCTTGCCACCTAGCTACCTGCTTGTGTGCTTACCCACCAAAATGATATTTTTTTTCAAAATCGGCAAAAAGTACCGCAATTATATTTTCAATATATAAAAGTTTTTAAATTAATCAAAATGAATTATTTTAATATTAAAATTGATTTTACAAAAAAATCCTCAAATAAGCTTGTTTTTATGAATAACTCTAATAAGGAGTTTTAATTCACTACTACAAAAATGGCTTATAAAGTCACTTTTCAAGGTGTCGGTTGTATACATAAACGGACACCTAAACTCTACAGTGTCGGTTTATAACATAAATCGACATACAATCTGTGAAGGTCGACCAGACACAGGTACCGCTTTTATTAAGTGTCGGTTAATTAATAAAAAACTGACACCTAAAATCAACCGCCAAAACCAAAATTCCAGTGAAAAAATTACCTCCAAAATTTGACATATGGCGTTAGTTTATAAATAAATAACCGACGACTAAAGGTTATTCGCGGGACAGGAATAGGTGGCTGTTGTCTTTTAGTTAAAAACTGACGACTATAATCTAGTATAGGTGTCGGTTTTTGGAAAAGAACCGACACTGTTGGTTTAGTTGTCGGTTATTTTGAATCACCGACGCTTATTGTCAACTTAATAGCTCACCAGCGCGAGCTTCTCTTCCCCTTTCCCAGTTTCATTCCCGATTTCAGTTAGGTCCAGTGATTTCTTGCTCGCCCCCGCCGGTCGTTGCTCCTCCGCCGCCGCTGTCGTGCTCCTGCTCCTTCCCTCGCCGCTACTCCGTGCTCACCGGCGGCCGTGCTCCTGCTCCTGCTCCTGCCCTCTATGCTCACCGGCGGCCGTCCGTGCTCCTGCTCCATGCCCTCACCGCTGCTCCGTGCCTTCGCCGCCGCTGCTCCGTGTCCTCACCGGCGCTTCTCCTCTCTTTGTCGCCGCCTCCGCCGGTGGTTGCTATGCTCCGACCGCTGCTCTCGTCTGCCCTCAAGGTATGCCCACCCACCCTTCCTTCTTCCTTCTTCCTCTGCTCCGATGGCTGCTTGGGCGGTGCCAAGGCACGCCCAAGCAGCTGTTGGGTGTTTTTTTATTTTTTATTTTAAAGTTATTTACTTATTTGTGTTTAGGGTTTAGGTACTGATTTTGTGCTTCTACTGAGTTGAATCCTCTATTGTCTATAGAATATATGTGATTTTGATCAAGTGATGATATGTAAATGTAGAAATAAGTTAGTAAGGTATCAATGATAAGTCTGCTGTAATGTGATGGAAAATAGTTATTGTATCATGCATATCTTAATACTTTTTTGTTTTATAGTTGTATAGGGTGTTTTATGTGTGACAAGTCTATTGTTTAATAGTTTAGCTATAATCATTGTTTTATAGTTGTGTTATAAAGTATTTGGGTGTTTAGTATGGTTCCAAAAAGTATAATATATATATGCATACATGTGCATTTTTTTATAAAATTGTATAGAAAATCAAAACCCGTTCTTGGTGAGAATCCTAATCACCCTTCTTGCTTAATGATGAACTATAATGCACACATGTGACATGCTTGGAATGTAAATGATGAACTTTTCCCTAAATTGCCAATTGTCGCCTACTTGTCCGCCGCCGCTACCGAAAGGTATGCTTCCTCCAGTACTGCTCCGCCACAGTTGTCTAGTTGTGCATACATGTGAGTTATCAGGAACACCTAAATGAATGTCTAACACCTAAATGAATATCTAGTTGTGTATTTTCCTAGTATCGTGAAAGATTCTTAATCGTGTGTATCACATGGGATTCTTATCTCAACACAATGGACTGCAATATATGCATCTAATGCCTTAAATGGAAGACTCGAATGTTATAAAATCCCATCAAAGTAGGTAGAAACAACTTATATATATTCAGATCTTAATAATTCCATGAAGTGCACATTATCTTACTCAGGAAAAGTATGTGTATAATGTAGGATTAGTTCCATATAATGGTTTTATTTAAGCACCTAGAAACCCGTCCAAGATTTACTCATTAGGAGTAAATCTTGGATAGTCTCCGATTTGGGACTGTTCTTGAACACCTAATATCACTTAGGATGTAAGTGTATAATGTGTATTGGGTTTTCGAGAAAATTTCGATAGCATTTCCTCATTTGTTCTCTAAGTACATATGTAGACTTATTTTCAAGCTATCATGTCTACCACAATAAAGTTGGTTATGACAAGCAATAAAAGGTTAACTGATGTTATGCAACTTTTTCTGAAAATATATAACATCGTTATATGTACTTACACTTTGTTAATACTAATATTGTGCAGTCTCTGTCCACCCATAACAGTCACTATTAACTGGGCCTCTATGTCAATGTTAACGTTCCCTATTGAAGAACAATTGGACATCATCCTAGATGATCGTTCCTTAAACCAATTGGTCATACCCAAACATTGGTGTTTTCTAAAAGGAAGACACTACATGCCTGGTAAAGTGACCCTAACTTTTGGCAATTATTCACATGTTATCGAGGTTGAGTATGATTTGGCGGGAAATCTTGTATCAAAATCCAGTTGGCGTGATTAGATTGGAGAGATGCATGTGGTCCGTTCCAACAGGCTTTTTCTCCGTCCAGTTGGTCATAATTCCATCAAAGTTTGGATAACCAACATCAACTGCGAGACCCCTGATCACCTTCTGCGGTATGAACGCACGGCGTCGGATATCATCTATGAGGAATCTGAATCTGAGGCCCCTATCAGTTCAGATTCATCTAAATACAGTGAGGAGCTTCGTGACATAGCTTCATCATCAAAAAGACCACGGTAAGTCCAATTAACAAATATAATTGTCAACACAAAAAATTTGTGTTTACACTTTTTGTTTGAAAGCAATCAATACTCATAGCTTCTTTCTATTCTGAACTTCAGGAGAAGATCGCCACAATGATAAGTCCTCAAAGTTACTGATGTGGGACCATGTTGGTGTAGTATTTAGTTGTCTATCTATCTAGACTTGTCTGTATTAATAGTTTTTTTAATTATGCGCATGTTTAGGGGTACACCAACCCCTTTGTTTAGTTATTGTTTAGGGGTACACCCCTGTGTGTGGATGTAAAAAGAGATTAATGAATGGAACTGAAAGTTGGCCTACAAACCCCTCCAAGATTTACTCATTAGGAGTAAATCTTGGATAGTCCCCGGTTTGGGACTGTTCTTGAACACCTAATCTCGCTTAGGATGTAAGTGTATAATGTGTATTGGGTTTTCAAGAAACTTTTGGCTGCATTTCCCCGTTTGTTCTCTAAGTACATATGTACTTGGAGAACAGTGGGGAAATGCTTCCGAAATTTTCTTGAAAACCCAATACACATTATACACTTACTAGTGAGATTAGGTGTTCAAGAATGGATAGGTGGTACACATTTATTATATATAATAATGACATCACATGTATTTGTTAACCCTAGACCCTAATCTTGTCCTAATATATACTTGTTTTCTCTTTGATCATAGAATGGATAGATCATGGATGTCCATTCGCAATCGCTGCACCCCAGAGTTTATTTCTGGTCTTGACCAGTTCATTAGATTTGCCGAGGAACATAGGAAACAACCTGGAGATAGGTTCTATTGTCCATGTAGGCATTGCGGTAACAACTTGAAAGTCAACACTGGTGACGAAATCAAAACTCATGTCATGTGCAACGGGATTATACAAGGCTATATAGAATGGCACTGGCATGGAGAGATTTCAAACCCAAAACCAGTGGATGTCGATAGCAATTCTTGTGTGGAAGAAGAAATTGCCTACGATGACGTAGATGTGAATGAACCAGTTCCAGTAGACATCGTTGATGTGATGCTGGATAGTTGTGGGGTAGAGCACACCGATCCACCTCCCATTTTTAGAAACATTGTGCATGATGCTGAGATGCCGTTATACACAGGTTGTACTAATTTTATGAATCTTAACGCTGTGTTGAGATTGTATAAGTTGAAAGCTAACAATAGATGGAGCGACAAAAGCTTCACGTCATTGTTGTCTTTGTTGAAAGAAATGCTTCCTGAAGGAAACGAGCTGCCAATCTCAACATAACAGGTAAAGAAATTGTTGTGCCCAATGGGAATGGATGCCAAGAAGATACACACATGCCCGAATGATTGTGTATTATTTCAAAAGGACTATGCAGATTTGAAAGATTGTCCAAAATGTGGTGCGTCACGGTATAAATTGACGACTTCGGGGGAGTCCAAAACTGGTTCTCCTGCCAAGGTGATGTGGTATCTACCTATAATATCATGGTTTCAACGCTTTTTTGCCAATCCGATAGATGCGAAGAATTTGAGGTGGCATGCAGATGTTAAGAAAAATAATGATGGGATCCTACGACATGCGTCTGATTCCCCACAGTGGAAGAAGATTGATGTATTGTACCCTGAATTTGGTGAAGAAGTCAGGAATCTAAGACTTGGGCTTTGTACAGACGGGATGAATCCGTACGGGACATTGAGCAGCCAACATAGCACTTGGCCAGTCATGCTTG
The DNA here is from genome assembly GCA_963693085.1 of Alisma plantago-aquatica. Taxonomy (NCBI): domain Eukaryota; kingdom Viridiplantae; phylum Streptophyta; class Magnoliopsida; order Alismatales; family Alismataceae; genus Alisma; species Alisma plantago-aquatica. The sequence goes on along the minus strand of OY856412.1, from coordinate 593,460,382 downwards.
TTATATACAATCTTCCTCCCTGGTTGTGTATGAAAAATAAGTACGTAATGCTGTCGTTGTTGATATCGGGCCCTAAACAACCTGGAAATGACATCGATGTTTATCTTGAACCTCTGATTGATGACTTAAAGAAACTCTGGGGTGAAGGTGTGATGACCTATGATGCTTCACGATGAGAGACATTTCATTTGCATGCTATGTTGTTTTGCACTATTAATGACTTTCCAACATATGGGAATTTGTCTGGATATAGTGTCAAAGGAGCTAAAGCATGTCCTATATGTGAAGAGAACACTGATTCAACAAGACTAAAACATGGCGGTAAGAATGTATATCTCGGTCATCGAAGGTTTCTTCCAAAATTCCATCTGTATCGTAGGAAGCGCAAAGCATTTAATGGATTGAATGAGGAACGCAGTGCACCTAAACCTATACCAGGGGAGGTTGTTTATGAAAGAGTAAAAGACTTTGTCAATGAATTTGGTAAGAGATCACAATGTACTACACGGAGTGACAATTCTTCATTCAAGAAGAAGTCAATATTTTGGGATATTCCTTATTGGAGTTCTTTGACAGTCAGACATTGTATCGATGTAATGCACGTTGAGAAAAATGTCTGTGATAGCATCATTGGTACTCTATTAAATATACCAGGTAAGACTAAAGATGGGATAAAATCCAGACTGGACCTACGTGAAATGGGAATAAGGTCAGAATTAATAGAATTACGTGAAATGGGTAATAAAAGAGCATACTTACCTCCCGCTTGTTACACGTTGTCTAGAAAGGAGAAGAAAGCTTTTTGTGAATGCTTGGTAAATGTTAAGGTGCCACATGGTTACTCATCCAACATCCATAGATTGGTATCAATGAAAGATCTGAAGTTGATAGGTCTTAAATCTCATGATTGTCACACTCTAATGCAACAAATATTGCCTGTGGTAATTCGATCTATATTGCCGAAGCATGTAAGGTTTGCAATCACCAGACTTTGTTTCTTTTTCAACAGTCTCTGCAGCAAAGTTATTGACCCTGAGACTCTCGATAATTTGCAAAGAGAAGTGGTTGTTACCCTATGTCAGCTTGAGATTTATTTCCCTCCTTCGTTCTTTGATATCATGGTACATCTTGTTTTCCACTTGACTAGGGAAGTGAAAATCTTGGGACCGGTTTTCTTGCATTGGATGTATCCCTTTGAATGATACATGAGCATTTTTAAAGGTGATGTTCGAAACCGTTATCGGCCTGAAGGGAGTATTATTGAAGGTTATGTGGCGAGAGAGGTTATGGATTTCTGCAATGACTTTCTCAGTGGTAATGACACTCCTGATAATGACAAGAATATTGACGAGCTATTTGGCAAAGGAATTTTGGGATCACGTGTGAAAGTAATCAGCCGTGAGCAGTTGGAACAAGGTCATTTGTATATTTTACACAACATGGACGAAGTGAACGTTTATATCGAGGAACATACCAATTTCATCAAAAGACAATATCCTCGAGCCAATACAATGTGGCTTGCTAGAGAGCATAACAAGACTTTTATTAAGTGGTTTGAAGATAAAGTCTTACATCAACTATCTCAAACACCAGATGATATTACTGAAACTATCAAATGCCTCGCCTTTAAACCAAAGTTGACTGTTATGTCTTATGAAGGGTATGACATTAATGGATTCACATATTACACAAAGAGCCAAGATGATAAGAGTGTCGTCCAAAACAGTGGGGTCACCCTTCAAGCATCGACTGTGTTTTTTGTAAGTGCAAAGGATAAGAGTCCACGTGAAGCTAAAATGTCATATTACGGTGTCACTGAAGAGATATGGGAATTTGACTACATAGATTTCAGAATTCCTCTCTTCAAATGTAATTGGGTTGATAACACCAAAGGAGTTATAGTGGATGAATTGGGTTTCACTTTAGTGAACTTTGAAAAGATTGGCGAGAAAGCTGAACCATTCATATTGGCATCACAGGAGAAACAAGTATTTTATATCGATGATCCTGCAAATGATAAATGGTCGGTTGTTCTTCATGGTAAAAGACAGTTCATTGAAGATCCTATAGATGAAGAACAGTACTATGATAAGTATGATGAATCCAGTCCATTCTCAGTTGGGTTGCCAACACCAACAAATATTGAAGCTAATGATGACTTGTATGTGCGTGGAGATCACAATGAATGATTGTTAATTGATAAAAAATCACAATATTAGAGGTATGTTTTGTTTTATACGTTTTTATTTTTCTGAATATGTGAACTTTACATATCTGTTAACATATGTTATTACATTACTATTTAATTGCAATGTTTTGTGTACATTAACATGTAGGGGTTTTGATGAGTTCAAAAAGGCTGGAGGAACGTGAAAGTAAGTTCCCGACTGCAATATATGTATATATTATTTATGTGAACAATGCTTAATTCGTTGTATTTTTTAAGATTTTGTATGTTTGAATTTATAGTGTGCTACACAAGACAACGGATGGGCATGTGGATACTATGTGATGCGATATATGCACATGATTATCAAACATGCCGCACTGGACATCGATTGTATTGCTCAGGTATTATATAGTCTAATTAGATAATATGAAATATATCAATCTTATTTATAGCTCATTAATTATATATATACATCATTCTCTTTACAGGTGTTTAAAGCTGACCCCACTACAGGAACAGACTTACCAGATGTACATGCTCCCTATACGATGGGAGAGTTAAATGAAGTAAGAGAAGAATGGGCAACGGCCATACAAATAGTGGGGGTTTTAAAATATAATTGGGATGTTGATAGCGAATAATGACTAAAGAATGATATTTTGTAAATGAATTTCTGAATTATAATATATGTGTGAATGTTTCTACATGTCTGGATGTTTCTACATGTGTCTGAGTGAAAATTAATGAAAGTGTTGGTTGCTATATGAATGTTTCTACATGTGTGAATGTGAATGAATGGAACTACAGATTGCTAGCTACATGAATGTTTCTAAATGTGTGAAAATAAAATGGAACTCTAGGTTGTATTACTAAATACATGTGTGAATATTTTTGTTGTTAAATTTGCAGGTTTGTGGCCTGTTGTTGGCTGATATCAATGGATGTCGTAAATCCTGTAGTTAACTGCAGGTTTCTCATCCTGCGACCAGCCACAGCAGGTCTACAGACTGACAGAAAAAAAAAACAATAGGTGTCGGTTATTTGTATAACACCGACACACAAAGTTATAGTGTCGGTTTTATATAAATAACCGACGCCTGTTTCCTATGGCGCGAAGGTATATGGTATCAGATTATTACCTAATAACCGACGCTGATAGTGGCCAAGATGGCGCCCTTTCTGTGGCGCGAAGGTATATGGCGTCGGTTTATTACCTAATAACCGACGTTGATAGTGGATATGGCATCAGTTTATTACCTAATAACCGACGCTGATAGTGGCCAAGATGGCACCCTTTCTGTGGCGCGAAGGTATATGGTGTCGGTTTCTTATCTAATAACCGACACCTATACCTTCGCGCCACAGGAAACATGCACGATTTCAGTGGCGCGCGAAGAGTTTGGGCGTCGGTTTTGGAACCGACACGTAATGGGTGAGCTTTTAGTGTCTCCCACATAGGTGTCGCTTAGAAACTGACACTAAAGGCCTTAAATAACCGACACTAAAGGTAGGTTCTGTAGTAGTGATTTGGGCTAGAGATCAGGATGTTACATATACCACCCCTTCAAAGAATTTTCGTCCTTGAAAATTATAAGATTTAGGTTATGACTTATATTAGTCTATTCTACTTAAGGTTATACTATCTCAAGTTTTAAGTTTATACTTCTACAATTTTCCTTGGGTAAGGTCTCATCTTGTTGCTCTGATACCATCTTTGTAACATCCCCGATTCAACCACATGATTTTTATTCCTTCAAAAATCAAGTAGCTGAATCTGAGCTGTTAATATGGCACCAAGAATCAAAGAACAAGTGTGAGATAAGCAATATTTCATTTCAAAATATTACACCCTTACAAAAGGTATTTTTACATTATCTCCTATATCAATAAAGAAATGATACATGAGTTTAAAATTAAGCTTGATCCGCCTTTGATTCTTGACGCCCTTCAGGATCTTTTCAAGATGAGTCTTCCATAAGGAAAGGTCCTACAAATAATATAATCTGCAACATGGAAGAATATGTCACAGCCCAAGTGGGAGAGTATGGGTTAGACAATTGTCTAAGTATGGACAAATAGAGATAAACAACAAGACACTATTAATATAGCTATATGCTTAATGTATTACTCAGATAACTAAAGTAAAAAAAGTCCAAACCAACATTATTGACCATATACTAGCATGAAGAATAAGGAATGTGTATGTACATATATTTACAAAGCATTTATCAGATGATAACTCTATCAAAAAGTTAGACCGATATTGTGCAACATAATCAAGATTATTGGTATAATGATAAAAAAAGGGAGACATTATTCCATAAATAAGTTTAACTAGAACTCTCAGAGAAGGTGTCAATTCACCTTGGGCAACTGGCCTGCAACCACAGAAACTTGCTCAGCGAAGACTTTAGTCCATTAGGGTCACCAAAACACATGTAAGTACCCTGGCACACCCCAACCACTCGTGCACACTGCATGCACTATTCAATGAATTAGATTACCACATGCAGCCACCGATCGCCTTTCCAAGACCAGAAGAGGGTGCTCCTTGCACAAAATGCCACTTTGATAATTATTAGCTAGTATGCTTAATCCTTGCAGGAGATTATTCCCCATTACTAACTTGATCATGCCTGACTCTACATGACCAGCCCAAGTGTGGGCCTGAGTATGGTAGAGTATTATACTCATCCATCCCTGACTCCAAAGGACTTAGATCCGGATCCCAAATGTATCAATCCCCGTCCAAGACATGCCGACTCTGTTACCAACACATATCCCAATATAAGGTTTAGAATTAAAGGGACATCATCAAAGATATACAACTCAATATGATGTCTGAACAAAGTTAATGAGGTCAAAAGGTATCCATGAATCATTAATTATGTATTCCACTATGACACCTAAAATGTAAACTTGTGGAATTGTGGAATTGAATCAGACAAGTCTATGGCCAGGAGCATGCAAGAGGTTAGGGAGTTCCCCCGTGCGAACACAGAATCAATTAAATAACCTTTCCTCTTTACTGGCTACAAACATTAGGGAAACAAGCTCCTAGTCACCTTAGAAGTGTCTGATAGAATTCCATTTTACAACAATATCACATTAAACAATTAATAGAGAGAAATAAAGGAAAAGGGAACCAAAAGACAATAGGATTGGAATCCAAAGAAATGTTTGATTATCATCTAAAGCCTTTAAACTCAATTTTGAAGGATAATATGGACAATATATATGGAAGCCATACCTATCTTATTAATAAAGATGTTGTGTATAGTTGATCACTTATTCATTCTTTAGGAAAGTATATGAAGTATACTATACTCTTACTGTAAGGACCCTGACCTTCGTTGAGGGTTTACCCTGTTTGTTTTGCTTAACCTTTTTGCTTTGGTGCTTACTAATCACCTTTAGTGGTGATTAGGGTTTGGTTGTGCTTTGTTGAGAGTTGGAGGGGCTACTTGCAAATAACCCAAGTCTAGGGTTTTGTGGGCAAGTTTGCCACCTTGTGAGGTGTTCCTCTCTCTCTTTGCTTCCTCTAGTGAGGAAAGGAAGGCTCAGGCTCACTGTTTGAGTTCTTTTGGGCCTGGTTGAGCTTGTTTGGACCTTGAGGTGCCTTATTTTGGCTTGGTTGAGCCTTGTGTCGCCCAAGAGGTGAGTGTATCGGCCTAGGTGTGTGTGTGTCGCCCATGGGGGTAGAGTGTGTCGCCCATGGTGTTTGACCTAGCCTTGACCTCGTTTGTGTCACCACTAAGTGGACACTTGGTACATACCTTGGACATGTGTATTGAGCTTGCTAGAGTGGTGGCTCGTGCACTAGGACAAGTGTCCCTAGGTAGGCAACACCTTGCCTTGCTCTACCTTGTTTTCTACTCCCTTTCCTTCTATATATGGGGTTCCTTTCCTTGCTTTGAGTCCCTTTTGTCCCTTAGTCTCTTCTCCACCTTGTTGTGCACGAAACAACCTTCTTCTTTGCTTGTGGTGGATGATATCCCCTTGAAGAAGCAAGTGGTGGCTGATATCCCTTGGAGTCACTCCTTCTTTGCTTGGAGCTAGGAGCTTGGAGCTTGCTTGAGGCGGGTTACATAACGCCTAACCCTAGCTACACTATCTCCTTTTCTTTGATCTTGCTTATGTGTTGTTGTAGTTTAGTACCTTGCTTTAGTCACCATGTTGGCCGATCCTCTTAATGGTTTAGGGTTTCTTGGTGAGCTTGTGTTCTTGACCCTCTAGGGTTTTTGGGTGCCTTGGTGTTTGAGGAAGAAGATGACTTCGTGTGATGTAGCTTGGATGAGATGAGAGTGGAGAGGTGCTGCCCGACATCCCTTTTTCCTAGCCTTGCACGATACCAGTGTGAGTTGGACGATAGGCCTGTGTGACGGGCGTCATCCTTTGTTGTTGTGACGGGCGACACATCCTTTTCTTTGCCTTGTGATGGCCGTTAGGCCTTGACCAGTTGGTTGCACGATAGTAGGGTTGGGTTATCTCTCTCTTGGATGTTAGCCGTCGTGATGACCTGGCCGATATAGGCTCTATGACGAGAATTGCTGGGCAAGCAGTGACGGGCGTCACATGCCCGATGGTTACCTTGTATCGGCTGATGTTTGTAGCGGGCGTTATCCTAATTTGTGATGGGTGTTTCCCGATAAGTGAGTGCCCGACACCCCCCCCCCTGACGCGCGATACTCCTCCTGTGACGCCGCGTTGCACGCTTGGTTGCCTTAGTGGCAACGCAGCGTTGCGGGCTGTGGTGTGTTGATCTTTGGTGAGGACAGGTGGTCGATACAACCCTTTAGTGAGGATCCTTAGTACCTATAGTGAGGGTTCCTAGTGCCTATAGTGAGGGTTTCACGGTTCATGGAAAGTAGACTGTTATATATGTTCTTGCTTACTGAATGTTAATGATAATGGTAACGTTTTCCCTTTTATATCTGACATGACTAAATGCATGAACTTGATCATCATGATTAGCTGTTAAGGATAAGGAGAATAATGATAAGTATGTTAAGCGGTTTGCCTTATGATGTGTCTTATGCACATGATTACCAGTTGATGTGTGGCTGATAAGTATAAAATCTTTTGGTAAGCATAGTCTTTTTTTTGAGCCTATGATTGTTGTATACACTAACCATGAAGGTGATGACTAGCCATGAAAAGGCTATGGGAAATAGGTGATGTGTAACATCACTTTAATAATTACTCTTGTGGAAGAGATTGTATATATGATGTGTTTGTCCCATGATGATGATGTGAGCCTTGAAAGGCAGTGGCAATATATGATGAGGGATTAAGATCCCATGGTATACGATGATCCTTGAAATGGATCTGGATGATTGGAAAGAGGCCGAGTGATAACATGTGAGGTTGGATCCTTGAGATGGATCAGGTTGATGTGATTACAATGGAAGCATAATGTTGAGTCTTATGTTGTTTATTCTGTTATAGTTTGCATGTTATAAAACTTGGTTGAATCTTGCAATCCATATAAAAGATACTAATTAATCACAGTGGAATATATCATATAGTTTGCCTTGGCCATAGATCCATCATCGTTAGGAGCTGGTGATGGTGAAATGGGTTCTCCTACGGGTTAACCCAGAGCACATATTTTTGAATATGCGAGGTTTCTCCTAGCCTCAAATAGAGAGGAAAATGAGTGCAACTGCAGTTGCAGACTCGGATATGTGATGAGCATGGTGAACAGGCCCATGGCTCCGGATATGTGATATGAAGAGCATGAATGCGTTCATGGCTCAGAGCCCGGTGATCAGGCCCGTGGCTCAGATATACTAGCGTCGTGACCTGTACCGAGGTGGGCTAGAGGAAGGGTAGCTTGTGGAGCTGACCCTGTGGCTGAGGCCACTTAAGCATAAGACTGCGGTCCTGCTTTGGTTCTCGTGCACTGACCACGAGGGCGAAGGTTGTGGAGTTCGGCTCTTCCATTAATCTTGTATGGCACCAACTATGGGCTTCACAGTTGAAGGTTGGATTTGAACGATATGGTTCACTTCCTCAGGGCATAATAAAATACGTAATCCAGCCGTATAGTATTTACTGCTTAAGGCAAAATATGAAACATTGGTTGAGGCCTTGTTTGTGTAGTTAATCTTGTTATATCATGCAATTACTTATATGTTCCTCATGTTACATAGCAATATATTTTATCTTGTCAATCATGTTCCATAAAGAGATATTGGTTATATGCCTCCTGTATAGCTGGTAAGCTTGTCGGTAAGAATAGCTTCGTTTTACATAAACTACTCCAGTTATACCTATTATTAGTTACTTTCCGTTATAGCTTTATCTTTCTGAGGATCTGTAGTTGCGGCGGGGAGTTATGTTTCTCGCTGGGACTGTGTGTCTCACCCCGCTGGTTTACAACCTTTTTAGGTAGCTGAGCTAGATGTGGTGGTGGTCGCGGTGTTGCGGCCAAGAAGCTAGATGAGCAGTAGAAGGCAAGCGATGGATATGCTGTTGTTTTTGGATGTTTTGTGGTAGAGTCTAGAGTCATCCCTATACTCTCAGGTCCTTGGAGGTGTTTTGACGTTGTTTCACGATGTATGATCGTTGATGTTTTGTATATCCTATTATTGGCCGGATGTGGGCCTTTATGTATATGAACAAGTGATGAACTCATGTGATGGATAAACAGCTGTTTCTCTAAGCTGTGGACACGTACCAGATCTTGTGTATGTATATATAACATGTTTCCTTACAGGACAAGGAATTGAATGTAATAGTTTCTCAGTTTATCAGCTTTCCGCAAATGGTTTTAATTAACCTATGTTTTTGGTAATCTGTGGTTATGGTGATTTCCGCACGTTTTCGCGTAACACCTCACTGTCTATGTGATAGTGGGATGTGTTGCCACAAGTGTTTGGTATCAGAACTCTAGGTTCGCTGAGTCTATAGGGATTTAGGACTAGGTTGTGTTTGTTCTCATGCGTTTTCTAGATTTTCTTATAATCATCTTCTGCCCTCAGCGGAAGAAAAGCCAAGATGTCTGGAAACCATGAAGAACATGTTGATGAGCACAGTGATGCTGCATCAGTTGATGGAGCTTTTGAGCAGGCACATGAAGATCGGGTGCCTGAGGTCCCCCAAACTGACCCAACCATTCTAGAACATCCTTCTTACCAACAGCTTATGGGGCAGATGATGGCTACGATGAATCTCATACTTGAGCGATTGCCAGTGCCTCCTCCACGAGTACAGGCTCCCCATGGAGAAGCATCGGGTATTGGGAAGACCTTCGAGCGGCTTCACCGAGTCGGAGCTTCGGATTATGCTGGAACGGCTGACCCAGCGGATGCAGATCTATGGCTGACAAGTCTTAAGAAGGCTTTCCGGATCCTGGACATCCCCAAAGCAGACAAAGTAAAGCATGCTGTCTATCTTCTGAAGGGTAGTGTTGGTCACTGGTGGACCATCGAGGAAGAGAAGTGGCCTGGTGAGGTGATCTGTTGGGAAGTGTTTCGGCGCGAGTTCGTCAGCAGATACTTTCCGAAGACGTATCTGGATGAGAAGATCAGTCAGTTCGAGCATTTGCGACAAGGAATGATGAACATCACCGAGTATGAAGCCAAGTTCATGGATCTGCTGAGGTTTTGTCCTCATATGGCAGCAACAGATGAGGAGCATATCAGACGTTTCGAGAAGGGTCTGAGTTCTGAGCTGACAACACCTGTGTCTGCGTTGGAGAACCGAGAGCGGTTTGCTACGTTTGTGGAATCTGTCCGAAGGATTGAAAGGTCAGTAAGGGAGAAAAGAGAATCCATGTCTCACAAAAGACCTGCTCAGTTTTAGGGACAGAGGTTTGGTGGCTTCAAGAAGCCCAGGTTTTCATCGTCATCAGTTATAAGAGGTTTATGTGTACCGTCGCAGTGGTCTCTGAGTAAGGGAAGAGGTTATGTTTCTTCGCCGTCGAAGGCACATAGTATAGCATTGGTGGCAGTGACAGGGCTATCTAGGCCACAGTTTGACAATAGAACATGCTATGCCTGCGGTCAGGTAGGGCATGTCAAGTCGAGTTGTCCCTACAGAGATGATGAAGTGACACAGCAGTCGAGGCAAAATCAACAAGGGTCAGAGAGGTTGCAGTCCAGTGGTAGCAGAGGGCAAGGACGCGGTCAGGCGTCGCAAGATGGATTGTCTGCTCAAGGAAGCATAGGACGTGGACAACAAGCAACAGATCAATTCTATGCTATGAGTCAGCCGGAGGCGATAGTCAACCCGTGAGTAGTGACAGGTCAGATGGATTTATTTCATTCTGATATGTCTTCTTCTTGCTTTATATCTGTTCCGGTTGACCCGGGTGCTACACACTCTTTTATCGCCTATAGTATGCTTGAAAACTGTTGTCTACCTGTTAGCTGTAAGAAGGATAGCTTGTTGTTAGAAACCCCTCTTGATGGTTCCTCGTTACTTCGAGAAGAGTGTCCATCTTGTGTTTTGTCTTTTTCGGGACACTGTATACAAGTGGATCTTATACCACTTGATATGCATGGTTTCGATGTCATCCTTGGGATGGATACCTTAGAGAAGTATAAGGTTGTTTTGGACTGTGGTTCCAAGCAGGCGGTGTTTGATGATGGAGGAGAGAAGTGGATCTTCCAGGGAGATAGGAAGATTCTTCCGACGTGTCTGGTATCAGCTATGGTGGCAGAGAAATTGCTACGACAAGGATGTGAGGCGTTCTTAGCTCACATGGTGGATACCGTCATGGTTACTAAGGCGAAAGGTCCTAGTCTTGAGGAGGTGTCAGTTGTTCGAGAGTTTGTCGATGTGTTTCCCGAAGAGTTTCCTGGTGTTCCTCCACCCCGAGAGATTGATTTTGAGATCAATCTGGTGCTGGGAACACAGCCAGTTGCACAGACACCGTATAGGATGGCTCCAGCAGAGATGGTAGAGCTGAAGAAGAAGTTGCAAGAATTGTTGGAGAAAGGTTTCATCCGACCAAGTATGTCACCTTGGGGTGCTCCTGTGTTGTTTGTTAAGAAGAAGGATGGATCGATGCGGTTGTGTATAGATTACCGGCAGTTGAATAAGGTCACAATCAAGAACAAGTACCCGTTGCCGAGGATAGATGATCTGTTCGATCAGTTGCGTGGTGCTATAGTGTTTTTGAAGATCGATCTACCGTCTGGATATCATCAGTTGAGGATTAAGGCAGATGACATACCAAAGTCAGCTTTTAGGACGAGGTATGGTCACTATGAGTTCGTGGTTATGTCGTTTGGGCTAACCAATGCACCTGCTGCTTTCATGGATTTGATGAACATAGTGTTTCATCCGTTCTTAGATCAGTTTGTCGTAGTCTTTATAGATGACATTTTAATCTACAGTCGGGACAGGCGAGAGCATGAGCAACATCTTCGTCTAGTGTTGGCTCTTCTTCGCCAACATCAGTTGTATGCCAAGTTCAGTAAGTGTGAGTTCTGGTTGAAGGAAGTGACTTTCTTGGGTCATGTGATATCTGCTGAAGGAGTCAAAGTAGATCCGAAGAAGGTGTAATCCGTTGCAGATTGGGAACAACCAAAGACGCCGACATAAGTTCGTAGTTTTCTGGGTTTAGCAGGATACTATTGGAGGTTTATCAAGGACTTCAGTGTGATTGCGTTACCAATGACGAAGTTGACCAGAAAGGATGTACCTTTTGTTTGGGATGATCGATGTCAGCAAGCTTTTAGAGTTTGAAGGAGAAGCTGACCAGTGCTCCAGTGTTAATCCTGCCAGAGCCTGGGAAGGGCTATGTGATTTTTTGTGATGCTTCCAAGAAAGGTTTAGGTTGTGTGCTGATGCAGGAAGATCATGTGGTTTCTTTTGCTTCACGACAACTCAAGAAACATGAGGAGAACTATCCTACTCATGACTTGGAGTTGGCAGCAGTGGTTCATGCATTAAAGATTTGGAGACATTATCTGTATGGGGAAGTGTGTCAGATCTTTACGGATCATAAGAATCTGAAGTATATATTTTCACAGCATGAGTTGAACATGCGACAACATCGATGGATGGAGTTGATCAATGATTACAACTGCACTATCGAGTATCATCATGGTAAGGCGAATGTGGTAGTTGATGCGCTTAGCAGAAAGTCTTCTTCTCTTTCTTCAAATAAGGCACGGTTGAGTTCTCTGGTATGCCATAGGCGAGATATGTTTGTTTCTCCGTGGCAGATGAATGTGCAGATGAAAGTTTCTTTGTTGTCTGGTCTTTTAGCATAGATGCAAGTTAAGACTATGCTAAGACAGCAGATCTAAGATGCACATCAGACAGATGATGCGGTACAGTTGATCCGATCAGAGTTCGGTAGTGAAAAGTGTGATGGGTTCCATGAGTCCGAGGATGGGCTAGTTTGCTATCGTGATAGGATGGTGGTTCCAGGTACTGATATCTGAGGAAGTTAGTGCTCAAAGAAGCACACACGTCGATGTATTCTATGCATCCAGGTGTCACCAAGATGTATCATAGTCTGAAGGACTTGTATTGGTGGCCCGGTTTGAAGAAAGATGTAGCTGAGTTCGTGGCAAGATGTGCGGTTTGTCAGCAAGTGAAGGTTGAGCATCAGAAACTGACAGGTACGTTGCAACCTTTGCTGATACTACAGTGGAAGTGGGATCATATAACCATGGATTTTGTAGTTGGTCTACCCCGGACAACTAGGAATCATGATTCCATTTGGGTGATAGTGGACAGATTGATGAAGTCTACCCATTTTCTACCAGTGAAGACGACGTATACAGCTGAGAAACTCACTAGAGTATATGTGGATGAAATAGTACGATTGCATGGTGTGCCAGCAACGATAGTTTCTGACAAAGGTCCTCAGTTCATGAGTCGCTTCTGGGAACAGTTGCACAAAGTGTTGGGAACTCAGTTGAGATTCAATACCGCTTTTCACCCGCAGATAGATGGACAGTCTGAAAGGACTATACAGACTTTGGAAGATCTCATTCGAGCTTGTGTTTTGAAGTTTTTAGGCAACTGGGATGTACATCTGAGTTTGATAGAGTTTGCCTACAATAACAGTTATCAACGGAGCATTGACATGGCTCCTTATGAGGATTTGTATGGAAGGAAGTGCAGATCTCCTTTATGTTGGTATGAGTATGGTGAGTATCAGCTTTTGGGTCCTGAGTTAGTACAACAGACAACCGAAAAGATCAAAGTGATACATCAACAGTTGAAAGCGGCACAAGACAGGCAGAAGTCTTATGCAGACAATCGCCGACGACCTTTAGAGTTCCAGGTAGGAGACAAGGTGTATCTTAAAGTCTCGCCATGGAAAGGTGTGCTAAGGTTTGGTCGGAAGGGTAAGTTAGCACCCAGATATATGGGGTCATACTCAGTCATAACACATGTTGGCAAAGTAGCTTACAAGATAGAATTGCCTTCAGAGTTTCACATGTTACATCCAGTGTTCCATGTTAGTATGCTGAAGAAAAGTCATCCAGATTCGGGAACAGTGATACAACCAGTTGAGGTTGAACTTGATGAAGATGTGACTTACGAGGAAGGTCCTATGGCGATCCTTGATAGAAGGGTTAAGAAGCTGAAGAGGAAGGACCTGGTTCTTGTGAAGGTTCTTTGGCAGCATCGTGGCATTGAGGAAGCCACGTGGGAGCTTAAGGAAGAGATAAGGAGGAAGTATCCCTCGCTTTTCTCTTCAGATTTTGGGGATGAAATCCCTTAAAGGGGGTTATCTTGTAAGGACCCTGACCTTCGTTTAGGGTTTACCCTGTTTGTTTTGCTTAACCTTGTTGCTTTGGTGCTTACTAATCACCTTTAGTGGTGATTAGGGTTTGGTTGTGCTTTGTTGAGAGTTGGAGGGGCTACTTGCAAATAACCCAAGTCTAGGGTTTTGTGGGCAAGTTTTCCACCTTGTGAGGTGTTCCTCTCTCTCTTTTCTTCCTCTAGTGAGGAAAGGAAGGCTCGAGCTTGTTGTTTGAGTTCTTTTGGGCCTGGTTGAGCTTGTTTGGACCTTGAGGTGCCTTGTTTTGGCTTGGTTGAGCCTTGTGTCACCCAAGAGGTGAGTGTATCGGCCTAGGTGTGTGTGTGTCGCCCATGGGGGTAGAGTGTGTTGCCCATGGTGCCTTGTTGTGTCGCCCATGGTGTTTGACCGAGCCTTGACCTCGTTTGTGTCACCACTAAGTGGACACTTGGTACATACCTTGGACATGTGTATAGAGCTTGCTAGAGTGGTGGCTCATGCACTAGGACAAGTGTCCCTAGGTAGGCGACACCTTGCATTGCTCTACCTTGTTTTCTCCTCCCTTTCCTTCTATATATGGGGTTCCTTTCCTTGCTTTGATTCCCTTTGGTCCCTTAGTCTCTTCTCCACCTTGTTGTGCACGACACAACCTTCTTCTTTGCTTGTGGTGGCCGATATCACCTTGAAGAAGCAAGTGGTGGCCGATATCCCTTGGAGTCTCTCCTTCTTTGCTTGGAGCTAGGATCTTGGAGCTTTCTTGAGGCGGGTTACATAACTCCTAACCCTAGCTACACTATCTCCTTTTCTTTGATCTTGCTTATGTGTTGTTGTAATTTAGTACCTTGCTTTAGTCACCATGTTGGCCGATCCTCTTAATGGCTTAGGGTTTCTTGGTGAGCTTGTGTTCTTGACCCTCTAGGGTTTTTGGGTGCCTTGGTGTTTGAGGAAGAAGATGACTTCATGTGATGTAGCTTGGACGAGATGAGAGTGGAGAGGTGTTGCCCGACAACCCTTTTTCCTAGCCTTGCACGATACCAGTGTGAGTTGGACGATAGGCCTGTGTGATGGGTGTCATCCTTTGTTGTTGTGACGGGCGACAAATCCTTTTATTTGCCTTGTGACGGCCGTTAGGCCTTGACTAGTTGGTTGCACGATAGTAGGGTTGGGTTATCTCTCTCTTGGATGTTAGCCGTCGTGATGACCTGGCCGATATAGGCTCTGTGACGAGCGTTGCTAGGCAAGCAGTGACGGGCGTCACATGCCCGACGGTTACCTTGTATCGGCCGATGTTTGTGGCGAGCGTTATCCTGAGTTGTGACGGGCGTTGCCCAATAAGTGAGTGCCCGACACCCCCCCCCCCCCCCCCCGACGCGCGATACTCCTCCTGTGACGCCGCGTTGCACGCTTGGTTGCCTTAGTGGCAACGCAGCGTTGCGGGCTGTGGTGTGTTGATCTTTGGTGAGGGAAGGTGGCCAATACAGCCCTTTAGTGAGGATCCTTAGTACCTATAGTGAGGGTTCCTAGCGCCTATAGTGAGGGTTTCACAGTTCAAGGAAAGTAGACTATTATATAAGTTCTTTCTTACTGAATGTTAATGATAATGGTAACGTTTGCCCTTTTATATCTGACATGACTAAATGCATGAACTTGATCATCATGATTAGCTGTTAAGGATAAGGAGAATAATGATAAGTATGTTAAGCGGTTTGCCTTATGATGTGTCTTATGCACATGATTACCAGTTGATGTGTGGCTGATAAGTATAAAATCTTTTGGTAAGCATAGTCTTTCTATTGAGCCTATGATTGTTGTATACACTAACCATGAAGGTGATGACTAGCCATGAAAAGGCTATGGGAAATAGGTGATGTGTAACATCACTTTAATAATTACTCTTGTGGAAGAGATTGTATATATGATGTGTTTGTCCCATGATGATGATGTGAGCCTTGAAAGGCAGTGGCAATATATGATGAGGGATTGAGATCCCATGGTATACGATGATCCTTGAAATGGATCTAGATGATTGGCAAGAGGCCGAGTGATAACATGTGAGGTTGGATCCTTGAGATGGATCAGGTTGATGTGATTACAATGGAAGCATAATGTTGAGTCTTATGTTGTTTCTTCTGTTATAGTTTGCATGTTATACAACTTGGTTGAATCTTGCAATCCATATAAAAGATACTAATTAATCACAGTGGAATATATCATATAGTTTGCCCTGGCCATAGATCCATCATCGTCAAGAGCTGGTGATGGTGAAACGGGTTCTCCTGCGGGTTAACCCGGAGCACATATTTTTGAATATGCGAGGTTTCTCCTAGCCTCAAATAGAGAGGAAAACGAGTGCAGCTGCGGTTGCAGACTCGGATATGTGATGAGCATGGTGAACAGGCCCATGGCTCCGGATATGTGATATGAAGAGCATGAATGCGTTCATGGCTCAGAGAACGGTGATCAGGCCCGTGGCTCAGATATACTAGTGTCGTGACCTGTACCGAGGCGGGCTAGAGGAAGGGTAGCTTGTGGAGCTGACCCTGTGGTTGAGGCCACTTAAGCATAAGACTACGGTCCTGCTTTGGTTCTCGTGCACTGACCACGAGGGGGAAGGTTGTCGAGTCCGGCTCTTCCATTAACCTTGTATGGCATCGGCTATGGGCTTCGCAGCCGAAGGTTGGATTTGAACGGTACGGTTCACTTCCTCAGGGCATAATAAAATATGTAATCCAGCCGTATAGTATTTACTGCTTAAGGCAAAACATGAAACATTGGTTGAGGCCTTGTTTGTGTAGTTAATCTTGTTATATCATGCAATTACTTATATGTTCCTCATGTTACATAGCAATATATTTTAGCTTGTCAATCATGTTCCATAAAGAGATATTGTTTATATGCCTCCTGTACAATTGGTAAGCTTGTCGGTAAGAATAGCTTTGCTTTACATAAACTGCTCCAGTTATACCTGTTATCCGTTACTTGCCGTTATAGCTTTATCTTTCTGAGGTTCTGTAGTTGTGGCGGGGAGTTATGTTTCTCACTGGGACTATGTGTCTCACCCTGCTGGTTTACAACCTTTTTAGGTAGCCGAGCTAGACGTGGTGGTGGTCGCGGTGTTGCGGCCGAGCAGCTAGACGAGCAGTAGAAGGCAAGCGATGGATATGCTGCTGTTTTTGGATGTTTTGTAGTAGAGTCTAGAGTCATCCCTGTACTCTCAGGTCCTTAGAGGTGTTTTGACGTTGTTTCACGATGTATGGTCGTTGATGTTTTGTATATCCTATTATTGGCCGGATGTGGGCCTTTATGTATATGAACAGGTGATGAACTCATGTGATGGATAAACAGCTATTTCTCTAAGCTGTGGACACGTACCAGATCTTGTGTATGTATATATAACCTATTTCCTTGCAGGATGAGGACTCGAATGTAATAGTTTTTCAGTTTATTAGCTTTCTGCAAACGGTTTTAATTAACCCGTGTTTTTGGTAATATGTGGTTATGGTGATTTCCGCATGTTTTCACGTAACACCTCGCTGTCTGTGTGATAGTGGGATGTGTTGCCACACTTACTGCATATAATACCAAACCATTTTATACCATACCTTTTATTGATTTTGATATAATAGATTACGATAGGAATTGAATATCATATTAAACAATAATAAACCGTAATTTTTGGATGACAAAATGAGGGAGCCATACCTTTAGATGTACATTGATACATAGTTCCACAAGAAGACCATAGCATCATTAAATATATCCGGTCTTGATATATTTCGACAACATTCTATTGCATTTTCCATTACCTCGATCATGGTTCCTAGCTAGATCATCTTCTAGGGTTTCTCTCACTAGGGTAGAAGAGAGATGGCTTATATATTCTTAGAGAAAGGATATTTTGGAAGACATAGTATTGGGTTGCTCTTACTATGGTGGAGGAAGGAGGTAGTAGGTTTCTATAGAGAGAGTATTTGTTGGGAGGTGGTTCCTTTCACTAACATAAAGAAAGAGAGAGTGGTTTGCTAATCTAGACAAAGATTGGAGGTTTATGGTGAAGGAGATAGGAAAGGAGGGAGAAGGGACATTCACCTTTGCTTTGGGATGAAGAGGACAGAACTTATGCTTATGGTGGGGTGGATGGGGGCTCTTTATATAGGAATAGTGAAGGGTAGCATGGTCCTAATAGAAAAAAGTGTGTGGATGACACATGGGTGCAAGGTGTCATCTTTAGGTGGATGCTTACTAGTTAAATTACACATGGATGGTTAGGTGTCATCTCAAGAATTGCTAGATGACACATGGAAGCATATGTGTCATCTCAAGATACCTATTAAAGGGTGTTTGACACATGGTAGGATAGGTGTCAACTTTTGGAGGTGCTAGGTGTCAAGGGAAGGAGCATGCCACTCATCTACTTGCTTCACCAACTAATGTTCTTGCTCAAGCTACCTACTTGCTATCCAGCTATATGCTTGCCTCCATAAGCATCTTGCTTGCCACCCAGCTACCTGCTTGTGTGCTTACCCACCAAAATGATATTTTTTCAAAATTGGCAAAAAGTACCGCAATTATATTTTCAATATATAAAAGCTTTGAAATTAATCAAAATGAATTATTTGAATATTAAAATTGATTTTACAAAAAAACCCTCAAATAAGCTTGTTTTTATGAATAACTCTAATAAGGAGTTTTAATTTGGGCTAGAGATCAGGATGTTACAGATGTGGTGGTGTTAAAGGAGAAGGTGAGTGCTTTTATTCTAGGAGCACTACCTCCAAAAAGATAGGATCCATGTTGTTTCAACATCACTTGTTTCATAGGAAAGACCAAGTTCGGGGAAGCTCTATGTAATTCAGGGGCAAGCATCAACCTTATGCCCCTGTCAACTTTCAAGAATCTTAGTATTAAGGAATTTAGGAAGAGAAATATGACTATTCAATTGGTAGACAATTGTGTGGTCAAACCATATGGTATTTGTGAAGATGTTCTGGTAAAAGTAGACAAATTTGTCTTCCCTACAGATCTTGTAGTCATGGAAATGCAGGATGATCATGGCAATGAGCTTTTGCTAGGGAGGCCATTCCAAGCCATGATAGACATGATTTTGGAGATGGTTTGAGGACATCTGACAATGGGTATCCAAGACAACAAGTTTGAAATCTGCTCAGTATGTTAATCTATATGCTTAGTTATATATGATAATGATAAAGTTGGTAGAGATTTATATCTCTCACTGGGATTATGTGTCTCACCTCGTTGATTAAATAACTTTTTAGGTGGATGAGCATGCCGAGTTAGAGATCATGAGGTTGAAGATTATACGAGAAGAAAAGTACACCTGGTGAGACATGGTATATGGATAATGTCTAGTAATAGAGTCCTACGTGTTGTCTCTATACACTCAGGTCCTTGGGGGTGTTTTTGATGTGTTTGTAGATGTGATGATCGTTATGTGAATTATGGCTTGTGTGCCTCTGGTGTAAAAATTCTCAGCTCATGGTGCTTGTTGCAAATCAGTTTTAATTTCTAGTGATTTTTGGTAATTCGCTACTTATGGTTGAGCATGGTTTATGTTTTGAGTAATCTCGCTTTGTGTGACAAAGGGTGTCAAATTTGGTGATATATATCAGAGCTCTACGTTCGCTGAGTCTACATGGATACTAGGACTAGGATTAGTATGATGTTTAAGATAAAAACATCGTATAAAATATGGTACATACTACCTAATCTCATTACTTGAGTGCCCTAGAGAGGTATTCAAATGTTGAAGAAAAGGTAAGTATGGAACTCTTGGATTGATTTCTCTTTTATTACCCTGATGAAGTAATCATTTTGGAACAATATAAAGAACATAACAATCAGTAATCATGACACTAATACCTCCATCATACTATGAAAAGAGATAAGAACTACACCATAATTCACTAAAACTTAAATGTTTGGTGACTAAAAGAGAAAGATACAACTCCATAAAACCTTAATCTAAGTGTGGATACGATAAGAAAAGTTCTTGAAGCTGTAATTTTGAGAAATATATGAAGGAAAAGACAGATGAATATGTGCTAATAGAGTAAGTCAAGGTGTAAAATTTGCATAAGATGGAGGAAATTCCTGAAACCAGGATGAAATAAGAAGACAAATGAGAATGAACAATGAATAAATAGGATGGAACCTGAGTTAATCTCAGACCAACCCATGAGTAAAAGAAAGTATAAAATGTAATCCTCATGATATGTGAAAGGAAACAAGGGAGATGGTCCATGTTCAATAAAGAATATGTAAAGAATAGTGATATTTTTCATGTTATGAAGATGAAAAATGTGGCAACACAAGGAAATGTTCATAAACATGAAGAGAAATAATCAAAGGAAGAGTAATGGCATGTAATCATCCTTATAGTTCCTATGCTAATGGAAAGGAAACCAAGATGAGATAAGTTGAAATGACACATGACCAGTGGAAACTCTTGAAATAATTAACAAAAGTGATAATCCCTTCACCTTGATAAACAACTCTGAATAATGATGTAGTGATAAGAGGAATATGTTCCCTTATTTTTTGTCCTTTCAGGGATGTGGTAGTCAAGTGAGTTATATGTTCCTTGATGTGCATAGTTTAGAAGTGATATTACGATGGATACTCTGGTAAGTATCAGTTGGCCTTGGAGTTTTGTTCCAAGAAAGGGATATCTGTGATAGGAGATGTATTAATATGAAAGGAAGATCCTTTTTCCATGTTTTGGTGTTAGTAAAACAATAGAAGATGGATGTGATGTGTTTCTAACACGTGTAATGGATACCAAGGTAAGGAATCCTAGTATCCAAGTAGTGCCAGTTGTATGGAAGAGTGAGAACATGTCACTTGTTAGGATGATTAGGTGTTTTGGCTACCTAGAGAAGATGGCCTTTGGATCAGTCTAGTTACAAGTACCCAACCTATAGTATGGATATTTTACGATAGGGTTTTATGCTACACATAAATGTAACATCGACACAGATGCATAAGTTGAAGAGACAGTTGCAAGATCTACTTGGGTAAAGTTCGTCAAGCTAAGTATAATTCCTTGGAGTACTCCTATCCAACTTGCAAGTAAAAAGGATTCCAATAAGTTTGTGCTCTGGATATAGATGGATGAGTAGGGTTCCCACTCCCTATCTGGGTTAGTTAAGATGACATACAACATCTTGAGTTACCGTCGAGATAGTTTTCTTGGATAAGTGGCCTCTTTTTATGATAGGGGGATGTACAACTGAGAATGGATCTACGGTAGGGTAGCTAGGAGAAGTAAGACTAGTGTTGAGTCAGTAGATCAGAGTAACACAATGGAAGCATGACAGACCTTACAGTTCCAAGTAGATGACAAAATGCATCTTTAGTGTTCCTTTGGAAAAGATATGTTGAGGTTTGAGGAAGGTATGGTAAACTCCCAAAATCTTATCGTATGATGTTGTCAGCTGAGGCAGTGATATATAAGAAAGAATTGACATTTGAGGTGGATAAATATGTACAATGTATCTATGGCTAAGAAACTATCACCCAACATAGGGTTAATTCTACAGCTGATAATGGAGAAGGATAAGTTGAGAATGTTCCATGTGCAACAGATCCTGCAATGACCATGGATGCAAGACCAGTATGTTGATCAAGTCTTGTGACATCACCCTATCACTAAGGGACTGTGTGGAAGATTGAAGGTATGATGCATGAGTAGTATCCACCTCCTTTCGCCTGGGATTTCGGGGACGAAATCCTTGTTAAGGGTTTATTACTTGTAAGGATCCTGACCTGGGTTTTGGGCTAACCTTATTTGTTTTGCTTAAGTAAGTTTCTTGGGACTTTAATATAATCCTTTGAGGTGTTTTGTAATCATGTGAAACACTTATGTTTCAAGTTTGGTCCTATTTGAATGTTGTTTGAGCAATGTTTGCTTGTTATGGGCCAAAGTACAATTTACCCAAGATGAGGAGTTATCTTTCCATATGTCACATGATGAGTGTGTCCTTGGTTCTTTATCATCATAAAAGAGAGAATGATGCTAAGGGGCGCCCTGAGGAAAGCCTAATGTTACAAGTTGAGCTTGTATGGTTGGTGTTGGTGATATATGTGCTAGTTTTGGTGTAAATTACAATTTACCCAAAGTGAAGGGTTAACATGAAATTTACCATCTCTAGAGTGTTCTTCCCCTCTCTTGCAATTATCTAGAGAAAAGAGGAAGAGGTGGACACCTTGTTTCGATCTTAGTTGTGTAGTAATATCTTTGGTGATATATGGAACTCGTGTATGAGGTGTGTTTTACTCTTGGATAGGCTAACTCGGGTTTGAAGACCTTAGACAAGGTTCCTATTGGTTTTTGAGTGTGTAGGGATGTGACCTATCAGTTTGTGAAGTATGTAGGGTTGTGCTCTATTGGTTTGAAGGAGTGTAGGGTTTTGCCTATCAGTTTGTGGATGTATGGGGTATGCTCTATCAGTTTGTGAGTATGTTGAGCTTTGTTATATCAGTTTGTGAAGGTATATAGCTTTGGCATATCGGCCATAACCTTGGTAGAAGACCAAGAGGATGAGATCCAGACTAGATATTATCACCATGCCTTTTATGTTGTTGCATGTGCCTCTTCTCTCATGGACAAGTGTCACTTAATATCCTAAGGTGATGACACCTCTCCTTTGATCTCTCTTCCTTCCATCAAGTATATTACCCCCTCCTCCTTCACACAAGTAAACCCTTTTTTCCAAACTTGTTCTTATCCTCTTGGCCGACAATCTTGGAATCTTAAGGAGCTAGAGGAAGCCCCATGGAGCTTGGGAGGTTGAGTTTGTTTCTCATGGTGATTTCTGGTTCAACCTCCATGTTGGTGAGTTATGCTTCCTTAATGTCTATTTCTTTACGCTCTCTCCTTCATCATTCCTCCTCCTATCTCTCGGCCATGGATCCTACCTTGGATAAAGGTTGGATAGGACGTGGTTCTCTCTCCTTCTTTCCTTCTTATTGAGCTATCTTAACCATGACATCTTCTTCTTCTCTCTTAAGGTGATGTTGGAATCGAGTTAGGACTCTTGATGGATCATCTTCAAGACTAAGGGATGTATTCTTTGGGGTTTGATCATGGAATCTTGGGCTATTGATGAAAACCTTCTTGAGGTGGGTTATATAACTCTAAACCTTATTTTTTATTATCACTCTTTACATGATATCTTGTTTCTCATCTCTAGATCGTTATCTTTTGCATGTTTGTAGTTTTTGGTGGTTTTGAGATCTCTTTTGGATAAGGGGTTTTGTCTAAGTTGTTTCCCATGTTTTACACCCTCTTTCCTTGCTAGTAGATGACTGTGTCAAGGTTGAAGACAACTAGGTCTACATGTTATGGTGGGTGTGGCCGTCATGACCTATGTAAAACAAGCCATTACACCTTGTGACAGGTCATCACGACCTTGGTGAGGCTTAAGTCTTCATGATTTGTGCATAATTGGGCTGACATGAATCATGAGAGTTAGTCTTCTTAGTGGTTGTTGAACCAATATGGAAGATAGGTTTTTAAGAGGCTAGCCATCACAACTCAAGAGTGTTCTAACCCAACATGGCACCTAACTGAGATGCGTTGCAACTGAGATACGTTGCAATTGAGATACGTTGCTAGCTGATATGTGAAATGAAGTGTTTACCCATCATGGCTATCGTCGTCACACTTGAATAGACATCATTACCCGATACATATCAAAGCATGACACTCAATTAACCCTAACCCTAGTATCCTGTCACAATACGTGATGCCGATATACATTGGTGATGCCTAGAATGTTGATGCCTGTTACACTTTGGGTTGACATTACCCGATACACCTTGCCCTTGACCATCATATCTTGGGATTTTCTGTGCCCATCACACTCTCTATAGAAAATTGAGACATTATTGTGTGGTTTCTTGACACCCCCTCTTCAAGAGGTGATGACCGTCACACTTTCAAGAAGGGTCAATTGATACATTATAAGGTGGGCTAAACCGATACACCCCAAGAGGATCCAAACTGATACCATATATGAGCTAACCCGACATACCATAATGTGGTCAAATTGATGCAAGCGGATGAGGTGAACCCGAGAGAACATGATGAGGGTTGAAGGGTATGTTTGGATACTCAATGATGTACACACATGAGTAATGAATTATAGGGAAGAGTATTGTTTTGGATAATGTATGAGTAATCCTAATTGCTTCTCCTTAAGGCTAGTTCACCATAAGATGATGTTATTATAAGTAGTCCACTCTTAACTAAAGAGTTTAGCCCTAAACTCTCCAACAAGGTGGGAAGTAATGGATGTAGGATTTGATGGTTGAGTATCCATATGTTAACCTTAAACATGGAATAATATGAGTAATGTTCTTATCTTAATGGAATATTATGATCCATGGCAAGTGCCAACTGTATTTCCTTTTCATATAATCTTAACTTGTAGAGTAAGGTTAATGATACAACTATGTGAAGATATACATGAGGGTGGTGATAAGATTTATTAGAATACATGGTGACGACCTTTGTGTTTAAATCGTATAAACAAGTCTAATGACTTCATATGTGCCTTCTGGACAGCTTGAAGTGATACCCTTTGGTTATGTAACGTATGGTTCATTTCTCCTTGGTATGATATGTGGTGAATGATTTGTAAGAAGTGATAACATATGAGTCACCTAATGTTGAAATGTCATACTAGTGCAATGGTCAATATGTTATTATAATGTATTATTGTAACCCACACATAGCTTAATGAAGATGATACACACATGCATTTATAAACGGGTGATAACTAGAACCAATGGTATGGTGAGTGTTTCATATCTAACTAATGTTACTTAAACCTAATTAGTTTCAAAAAGGTGGGTTTTGGTGTAATTAGGGTTTGGTGGTGTAACCATGAGGTAAAACCCTAATTGGTTATATTTGTAGAGTTTTGACCCTAACCCTAAAAGGAAAGTTATAGTATTGCAGGTGTGTGAATAGAAAGCATGATATCATTCTCTCTTAATTATGTGGCAATAACTTAATGGGTTAATTAGGTGTTATAACTTGTGAATACTATGAAGATGGTTAAATAATATTAAGCTATGGTCATGATCCTTGATAAGGAAACATGAGTAGTATGAATATGTGAATGTGCATATTTGGTTGCACTAATCAACTTTTAGTCTCACACACTCATGTTTATGGGAGGTAGTGCATGTCAAGGATGTGAGGTAGAATGGGCTTGGAGACCTTATGTGAAATCAACATGAATCCCAATCTTAGATTAAAGATCTTATGATGCTTTGCTTGCTTTAACTAAAGATGTTAAATATGTTTGGCATATTCTCTCTCTAAACATAATGGCTAAGGGTTGTACATGTGACGTGGCATAAGTGATGTGGAATGAGAAATGTTTATATTCTCAATGAGGCATGATGAGATAATCCTGAATCACAAATGTGATGTGATGGGTCTTAGGACCTAGTAAGGGCTTAATGCCTAGTTGAGGTGATATCCTCTGGTACTGCAATGAGAGATTGTTGTCCTAGGATAATATGTTGATGATATAGTAGCCTTGTTGCTGGAAATGATACAATATCCTTGTGTCTAGCACCGATACAATGTTATGAGATGATGGAAATTAGTTTATAGTTTAAACAATCATATTTGTGGTTGTAATACTATGTCCTCTCTTTTGAAGGATTTATTTGTGGTTTGTATGTTGTAACTTGATTTATGCTAAAAGACACTTTAATTGGCCTAATGAATCAAATGGAATCTACTCCTGTAGCTTGCCTTGTGCCATAGATTGATTCAGTGTCAACATTTACTGGATGGTGAAACGAGTAACTCCTACGGGTAACTCGGAGTGCATTTTGTTGAGTATGTGGGGATAGCTTGGTACCCTAATATCAAGCAATAGAGGGTGACTTTGGCCATGCGTGAGCCTCAGATCATGCCTCAAGATATGTGACACAGGATTGGCTGTGGGCCATACCCTGGAAAGAGTGCAGCTTTAGGTCATAGACTCAGTGATGTTATGTTTATGAGATTTCACAGGATTGGTTGTGGGCCATACCCTGGAAGAGTGAGTATGTGGGCCGTAGCTCAGTTTTACTAGTGTCGTGACATGTACCAAGGAGGGCTAAGTTTGCACAGCTGGACTATGTGTCGCTTGAAGCAGTTGACTTGTGATGTCACTGAATGTTCACTCGTACTGGCCGAGGGGGTGAGGCCGTGGATACCGGCTCTTCCACTAGACCTAGTATGGCATTGATTTTGACTTAGCAGTGGTCGGTTGGATTTGGGTGGTATGAATCAAATCCTCAGGGCATAATAAATATGTAATCATCCGAGTAGTATACGTGAATATGGTAAAACATGGAAATATTGGATGAAGCCTTGCCTTTCTTTTGTATGGTTTAGTTTATAACAATTATACATATTCTTCATATTCCTTTTTAACTATTAACTGTTCTATTGCTCATTTGCAAGTGTATGATACTTCTCTATTCAAATATATGTCATTATGTTCAATCTTCTCAGTATGTTAATCTATCTTCTTAGTTCTCTGTGATAATAATAAAGTTGGCGGAGAGTTATATATCTCGTTGCGATTGTGTGTCTCACCCCATTGATTAAATAGCTTTTTAGGTGGAGGACCTTTCCGAGTTAAAGATCATGTGGTAGAAGATGATACGAGAAGAAAACTACACATGGTGAAACATTGTATATGGATAGTGTCTAGTAATAGAGTCCTATGTGTCATCCTTGTACACTCAGGTCCTTGGGGGTGTTTTTGATGTATTTGTAAATGTGATGATCAATATGTGATTTCTAGTTTGTGTGCCTCTGGTAGTATGTATATACATGCACAACTATTATCTTATGTAATAGGTTGATTGGAATATGATGATGTAGCACCTTGATTATATGTTATGAAATGCAAAGTGTTGGCTCTTGTGTAAAAATTCTCATCTCATGGTGCTCGTTGCAAATCGGTTTTAATTTCTAGTGATTTTTGGTAATTCAGTATTTGTGGTTGATCGTGGTTTATGTTTTGAGTAATCTCGCTTTGTGTGACAAAGGGTGTAATAGTATTCATCAATGAAAACCATGCAGGGCTAAACCCCTTGATTCCTTAATATCCGGGAGTAGCCCAGATATGCATTGTAATTGATTTTCATGCATTAATATCATCCTTATCCCTATTTTTTGGATATAAATCTATGAAATTGTCTTATTCTATTTATGCTTGTCACCATATATATATCAGACCCTCAATCATTTCGAGAGAGAGGTTAAGGGTTGGAATGTCATAGATTTACCCATTTATTGCACCCCTTGGGAAAGGTGGAGAATAAACAGGAGGAGAAACCCAGAGATTAATTGTAAAGCACCCAACTAATCAGTCAATTACTATGGAAATGGAAATGGCATTAGAATAGGTAGTGAACTACACTACGGGAGTGGGTAGTTCTTGCTACATGCTCTTTATCCAGGGATAGGGGTAATAGATATTAGTGTGTGGAGTTAATTGCAATGTTATCTATGGTAAAACCACTATCCTGAGGAATTCCATTAAATTTGAGTAACTCAATCTTTAGCTTAATTCGTTTTTTCTTTTGTTTCTATTCAATCAAACCAATTTAACTATTTAACTAGCCTAGCTGATCAGATAATAGTTAGTAGTAGTATTCTAGAGTACGCTTCCCTATGTTTGACTCGGGCCTCAAAGGACTTCTATTACTTCGATATGTTCACTTGTGTATAATGCATGAAAAAAACATGTCAGGTGCTATAATCCTCTAAGCCAACTTATACTTCTTACTGAACCTCAGCACACCTTTTTAAGGGAAAACCTTGAGATACATGTGATCTCCAACTTGAGACTCCAATGGTTTGTGACAATTATCAACATACAACTTTTGTTTGTCCTAAGCTACTTTCAACTATTGTTGTATCACCTTGATCTTCTATGTAGCCTGTTGCATTGACTCAGGACCCAAAATCTAATTCTCTCTTGCCTCATACTAATAAAGGGGTGACTGACAGTGTCTCTCGTACAAAACATCATTTGTTGAGGTTAAGGACCATCAATTCTTAAACCACTAGATGACAGCATCAAGACCATCGGTTGATGAGGGAAACATAACCATCATTTCTCAAGTATAACAAGGTCCAAAACAACAACTAAGTTCACACCATTTATTGAAAGAAAAAGCCAAACCATCAGATCATGAAACAAGGTGGAAATTAATCCAAAACACTTTAAGGAAAAAACCATTGATTCTCACCACAAGAACACCATTGGTTCATGGACATGCATGATCTAGAATTTCCACCTCCAAGGAAGAAACATGCACAATATTAAGGGGTACATCAAGGAAGATTTTCTACTCAAGATCTATCATATAAGTTCAAGCCCTAGGTAAATATAGCATCTTTCTACTTGGTACTATGTTTTAGAGGAAGATTCATTCATAGTAAGTTATATCATCATAGTAATTAACCCCTATAAATACAAACTTGCTCAAACAATGTCCACACTGGACCAAACTCAAAAATCAACTCTGTTACAAGATATCAAGGCACATATTAGGGTTAATTAAGGTTTTAAGTATCCAATTATGATAAGAAAGCATCTTTAACCATAAATCAAGGTCAGGGGTCTTACAATTACTTTAGTAGAGGTAAACTTTGAGAGCAGCTTGGCTTATAGTATATGAGTTTACAAGTCGGGAAACTCCTATCAGATTGTGCTTCCTTTTAACCTATTTAAAAATTAAGATATCATCCAGTCTAAGAGGTGATTTCTACTCTTATGGATCAGTCAAAAACTTAACATATGTATCTCTGTTAGCTGCAATTGTACAAGGAGAACGTGTCGACTAGATCACATCTACACTTGAAGTTATGTAGTTTTTATAATGAACAACATGCTCCTCAAATGTATGTAAACATACTTCACAATAAATTGGACATGTTTTACTAACAAAAAACAAGATGATACGTAAGGATAGTCAATAATTTACTAGTGGCGTATTCAATCCTAATTCATCAATAAGAATAGTAAACAAAAGTCTTGAGTATGATTAGCTTGTTGAAATTTAAAATTTAGCTCTTGTCTAACTATTTTCAAATTCAATTTTTATATCTATAGTAATTTCCTTAAAAAGGACACTCTCCAAAGCATGTTGGGCTTTAGAGGATGACGTCTTCATTAGAAAAATTACTAAGGTCCCAAATTGGAATTGTGGCACAAGATAATTTAAAGCACTATCAAAATAAGAGTCCAGATCAAATCTTTTTGCCTTGCAAAAATAATCCAGAAGCACTAAAGATTTGACTCTGGAGACCATAAAAATGTATGAATAAGCATTTTTTGTGAAGTAAAGCTCCGAACTACCAAAATAAATACGTAGATCCATCAGGAAGGTCCCAAAGAACCACAAATTATGATGTTTTCAAACACTTACACAATAATTGAGTGTTATCCATTGGTTTATTCCATTGGTAGAATTAAATTAACATACAAAGGTAAAATGACAAATCCAAATTATCTAAGAAATTATTATGCAACAATACTATTGTCAATAGTTAAGTGTTGGTTGAAAATTTTGTAGTTTCAAACTTAAAACACTACATGCATTGAACTAGACCCATGATTCCTTGACAAGATATTACTAGAAAAAAACTTCATGTGCATTATACTCATGGCATTGAATTAGTAGTCAATTCTGTCAAATATTTAAGTGTGGGCTAGGCTTATAGATGAAAGGTCTCTAATAATTAGAAAATGTTTGTCAAACAGAAACATCATCAATAGGATAATCACATTTAGTTGAGGCATTTAAAATAGTCATATCATTTTTCTTTCTCATTGGAGTATAGGAGAATACTTGGGGTGCGGTAGATGATTTAGATGGTATATGAAAGAATTTATAGAAGTTATAAGGCCCTAGGAGGTTATGTAAATGAGAGGGAAGGCTTATTCAGGAAGATCATAGGTCCTAAGAAATATCACATAGGAAAAAAGGAGTAGTCTATGGTTTGGGAAATATTAAGTATGACATGTTTGGAGAAGTGTCATCATAGATTTAAATGACGTCTAGAAATTTCATAGCAAGGGCTAAAAAAATTTGTTACAGTAGGTAGTAATATAAAACACTAGAAGTAACCATTGAAGGGGAATTTGATACCTTCAAAGAGTAGGAAACCTAAATGCAATAGAGACGGTTTGATCCCAAATTCATTAAGTGGTATGTAAATGTATATGAAGGAGGATTTCATGAAGAGTCTTACCATGAGTAAGAATGACAACCCAAGAGACGTATTTTCTTTGAAATAAGATGGTTACATTTAAATTGATATGTCTCTTTTTGAAAATACTCAAATTGATATTTCTGAAAAGGCTTGAGATTTGATAATATAATGAGGAGTTATTTGAGAAAATCAAAATAGGTTATGTTAGCTTTCCACAAACAATGACAAGGAAGACCACATGAAGAAAGCAAGATGATACTTTACATGAAGGATAAAGGCTTTTCTTGTTTTCATATAGAGGAGCATTTTTTAGGATTAAACTTACACTATCAAAAGTCTTTGTATAATATTTGTCAAAATAATGTATGTCCATATCATATATCTACCAAAATAGGAGATCAAAATTTTTAGTGTCATGGGTGTTGTTAGGTTCTAAACACCCCATCCATTGTAAAATTGAGGTCTTGTCACTTTGTCCCAGTATACTAGATGAAATTTTATTGTATTGGATGTTTATACAAAGAAAAATTGATGTGGGTACGATCCATATTAGAAATAAATTTATTTGAAGTGGGGATAACTTCAATAGATATGAAGGGAGATAGTAGTGAAATGGGTACAATCAATCAGATTAAGGGTGTTCATTTTTTTCATAACTGGGCTCCTACTCAGGAGGGACTTGTTGGACATAGATGGTGTTCAAAATATTTTATTGGAAATTTAAAAGTATATGATGTGGTGGAAAATATTAACATCATTCTTGATAATATTAACATCCAACAATATCTATTTGATAAGGTTTAGTTTTGCACCATAAAATGTTGAAATATACCTTGAATAGGTCAAATGTTAATCACATCATTAGCGGATCATCTAAGAAAAAAGTGTGTCATTCATGAAAGGTATTTACATATTGATAAGGGGGTATTTGAGAGGTATATCAGAACATTTTTTTGAATGAGAAATGGAGTATTTGAGGGGTAAAATAGAATATTGTTTTCAATAATCTCAAATAATTGTATCCTCAAGACGTGGAGTACCAAGTCACCTTTTTGTAGAGATTTTGTTGATGACATATTCAAAAGGAGAGATGTTGACTATTTCAAGTATTTTTGTGTATAGAGGTAGCTTGAACCTATTAAAAGGACTTTGGCATGTCCACCAATGAAGACAGCATAAGGTGAATGTCCAATTAATATGAAATCATATTCTTCAAAATCAAATTTTGAGACAAAAGATGATATTTTATATGAAATGTAAGAAATGGATAGTTTCCTGTGTTGCAAGAAATTGTCTTGAATTTGTGACTCATAATTATTGCAATTTACACATGAATAATGGAAGGGTCTATAACTCAAATGATTTCAAGAGTGTCTTCATGCCCTATAAATTTTCCAAGTTTGAAAGGCATAGATGAGTATGAAACTACAAACATGCATGCTTGAATTTGATACCATGTTCATATCAGAAAAACATTTACAAGAAGTTAGGGCTAAAACACATTGTTACATCGTTAAGAACATGAACTCATAAGTTGTGGGTACTAACAAAATACTATTTTACGCCTATAAACATGTTTATATGGACAAATCTGACATCACATAGATATGACATTGTATATCATCATCTAAAATAAAAGACTCATTGTTACAATAGCAAGACCAAAAAAAGATAATTCAAAAACTTAAGAATGTGTACAAATTATGAATTTAAATACCTATTACGATGGAATAAACCTTACTATTCTTAGTAAAGTACAATTGAAAAAATGTGACATCACATACATGTGACATTGTGTAACAACATGCAAAATACATGAATCACTTGTGTTTGTAGCAAGACCCAAAAACAATGTTAGTTCAAAAAATTGAAGATGTGTATAAAAAATTATTATAAAAGTAATTACAATAAAATAAACCTTGCCATTCTTAGTAAATTCCAATTTTATTAATTTTAGAATAAATTTTCTCATGACTTTCATTTTGTAAGTCACAGATATCAAATCTGTATAGAGAAAAAATATAATTATAATATAATTATACATATAAGCCTATTATAAGAAATTTGTTGTCAGGTGTACCATACTTTCTGTAAGACCTTGGTGGTGGGGATCTTATTTCAATGATATATCATTCCCATTAATAAATATACTATTTGTTTTATGATGTGTATTTTGTATTTTTTTGACAAATATTATTAAATGAAAGACGGATACTAAAATAATCATAAAGGCGTAATACATAAATAAAAATTAGAATCATACAAGTGTATAGAAATATAGTTATAGACAAGGGTCAACTACATGGAGTGGTTACTTATTTAATGTTTTTGTAAATAAATCAGTAATAGTCAGATTTACAAATGTGAATTTTCGAGTACCTTTATGTGTGTATGAAGAAATAAAAAAGGGCAGCAAGAAGCATGCATTGAGAGTTAAAATGTTATGTTAGTGTCGTTAATTATACAACTCTTATTGAGATTGTAGGATTTACATTATTATTATGCAGTGTTTTTATTTTATTTGGAGTAATATATAAACTATCAATTATGAGACCCGTGTTATTTTCACTATTGCTTGAGAAATAAAAATAAGTCGTACGTATTTAAAAAATGATATAATAGTTATCGGAGGGTACCATTACAAGGGAATGCAAATATATAGTGCTCAGTATTTATTTTGCAATATGATATATGTTCACGACATGGTATCATCATTTTCTGAGAAGTGGTATATCGAGAGAAAGAGGAACACTGAACATGACCCAAAAATATATAATGAGCTAAGGTTGCTCGGAAAAGGAACTAAATGCTAATTTAGTAAAACATTGGGAGTGAACAAAAGTAGTTACAGGAGAAGTTTACCAATTTAATCAGAAGAAAGAAAAGACACAATTAAACTGTTAATCACGAACATCATCACCATCTCCATCACCAAAGACGAATCAACATTATGGGGTTGCAAATCAAAGATTAAAATACAAAATGAGAAAAAAGCAATAACATAAAAAATAGAGTAGAGAAAACAACCAAGCAATAACAAAATACCATGTTCAAACAAACAAACAGATATTAACCATGAGTTAATTTGATATGAGGGATAAGATATGAGTATGTAGTATGACTCCACAAGGCTAGAGTCAATAGTAAAAAATAATTGGAATAAAAGTTAGTATTTCATCACTCTTCATCAATTGTCCTTCAAAGATAGGGGCTATTGAGATCTTTGGAGAGTTTTTAATTAATACTCAGCTTACCCTTTTAATTAGGATGCCCCGAAACTTGGGTAAAAGTATAAATCAAAAGAGATTGATGAGCTAACATAATTTTTACAAAATTTAAGATCAATATTAATGTGTTTTGTGATGTTCTGAAAGTTACTATTGAATTATTGAAACTTATATTATTTATCTCTATCCAAATATTCCAAATGTAGAAATATAAAGTGATGAGATTTATATTAACTGGATGTGGGAAGAATTTATGAGGATTTATTCTTCAATCATGGTTCTCTATATGCTTCAATATTGGTTTGCATTGTGCTTATACTTGGTTTGCATTTTCTTGAATCCATGTGGGTAGATATTTTGTTGGCTTCTAGAAGAAGTGAGACCCAAAAGGGTATCCACTTTGTACTCATTCGAATAAAAGGAATAATTCCAATGCAATATTTTTGCATGGGGATGTGATATAATATATTCGACCACTATGTTCAAATATCAAAAGATAGCAACAGAAGAAAATAATTGTACCTATTATAGTTTTATTAGATTACATCGCTAACACCCACATGGGTAATTGAACTAAAATATAAAATAACCATTCATTTATGTAGAGGGTAATCCAGCTACTTCAACCCTATCTCCTAAGGACATTTTTTGGAGAATCCAGGAGGCTATTTATTCATTTCACCCTCCTCGTGCAAGCCAATAAAGATAACATGTACATGCAACAGAGTTTGAATGAAACTTAAACATGGTAGTACTACTACCAGTATAGTTATCTCCATCTAATACATCCTTAATAAAATATGGGGGTCTCGTGTAATCGAAGACACCAGCTTTGTGTTTTTTGTTGTGCTTAGCTAAGGCATCAGTAGCCTTGTTGCACTCCCTCGTATTAAATCTAATGACCCATTCACCTTGCTCCCGTCTTCTATTTTGTATTCTTTCAATAAGCCTAGAGAATTTGGGGTTGCTTTCTAGGTTACTTTGCAGCATTTCTACAAGCAATTTATAGTCAGTCTCAATAATCAGTTTAGGTACCTTTCTCTTATGAGCTAACTCATAGGCTAAGTCCACTGCTAGAAATTCTTCATGCAAAGCTGAATCAGCTTTCATTTCTTTCGCGTGCCCTCCTACCCATATTCCTTCATGGTCCCGAGTAATTGTAGCTATTGTGGTTTTGTGCTTCGTATAGGATGTGTCTGTATTGACCTTCAGAAAACCCTCAGGCGGCCATATCCAGTGTTTCCTGTCCAGTGACTTTGTACCCTATTTTGGCTTCTCTCTATCCCAAAATATTTTATTCAGTTGGATTTCTCTTACAATCCTATGTACTAGATGGTGGACCGGGAGAGTGGTTCTTTCAAACACTTGGGTATTTCTTACACCCCACAACATCCAATCGATAATTAAAAAGACAACTTTATCTTGGTCAACTTTATCATCCTTCCAAGGACATCACACCTTGGTCAACCTTATCAACCTTCCAAAGACCTCTTTACCTAAGTGGTTGGAAGAAAAATCCAACAAAAGAAGAAAGGTGTGAAATCATTAGCAAACATTGGTATGTGCACATAATAGTGAATTTGGAAATAGTAGAAAAGTTACAACATTTTACATATCACAACTTTCAACAAAGGAGATATATGGAACCATTAGTGGATATCAAGTGAAACAATTCAAGATATGTAACAGGTTTATTTGACATTTTCGCAAATACGAAGTATGTTGGAAAAACATACACAAAATTATAAGAGCACATGACCTCTAAAGGACTTAGAATTTCCCTCCTTTTGTTGAATATGTAATTGAAAAATATTAATAAAAATAATCTTTGAAAATAAATAGTGTTGGTTGCATGTTATGCTTTTAATTCCTATGAGAGAATAATTCAAGAATTTATGATTCAAATAAAGTTATTTTTAGATTTTTTTTATTTTTTTGAATAAAAATACTTTAGGAGTGATAAATGAGATGTGCATGCATTATGATTGCATATGTGGTGTTGGTGACTTTTATATTTAATTTAATAGAGGGGTGATTTGAAGGCCAAGGAAAGGATATTCAAATCTTTCTTTTGGTTGTCATATTTTTACTCTAGTAAGATAAAAATAATAGGAAGTCATTTTAAAGTTTCAAGTCTATCATATTTTCCTAGTGATCTAAGAAAGTTTTGAAAGTTAATTTTTTTATTAAAATAAAACTATGGAAGTGGTAAGTATTTAATCATATTGGTTACATTTAATATGATGAGATATTTTTGTAATGAGAGACATAAACCCCTATGATTTATCATGCATATGCAAGCCTGTAGATTTGAGAATGAGGGTCCATAGGTCATCTCCTACCTCTAATAGAAAAGCAAAGGGTTGCAATCTCCTATATCTCCTCGACCACCTCTCTCTATTTTTCTCTAGTTGTTCTCACCTTGCATAAGTATGTCTTGCAACTTCCACTTCCCAAACTGGACCTGATCATGGGAGGATTTAATTCTAGTAGTGCCTTGGTCACCAAACAAAAGACCAATTATCACACTCCCTCTCAACCTGCAAAACAAAAGAAAACCTTTGATCTATCCATCCTATGCCCCAAAAAAGCCCTCCTTTAGAATACCCTCAATCACCTCAATCTTTTACCTCTTCTTCTAAATGCCTATGAGTCTTGAAACACTACAATCCCTCATAACTCCTCCCTATCATCCTGTGGTTTTGCTACAAATAATGGGCAATCTCCGCTCTTATTGAGATCTCTGTCTAATTCACAAGGACAAGCTTGAGACGACCAACAAACTTGTACCCTTCCTCGGGGCCTCCACCCCCATTTCCTCTTGTGCTAGCAAGCTCTATGACACAACTTCTTGTCTTCCCTTACACTTGAGTCTGGCAAGGGCGATGACCAGTGTCTTCTGGATACAATGTAGTAAAGCACGACCCTGATCTGATAATCGGGGGTACACATCTTCCTATTACTAAGGTTGGATCATTCCAAGCCATCAAATTAGGATCCCCTTAGAGAGACGATCAAGATTGATTGCCACTAAATTTATTAATTTGATAAACATCACCCCTCTGATGACTAGTCTAGTAAATCCCCATACCACATAGTATAAAACAACTCCTTATTCCAAATAATATATATGTAGTTAAAATTGTTGAAAAAATAAATGAACACGTTAAAAATATTTGCAATACCAAAATCAGATTAGTTTTCCATTTTAACTTGAGTTACATTATTATAGAAATTTTGAGAATGATTAGTTGATCTAGAAGAATGTGACTTTTATGATCATTCAAAAATCTTAATTCAGAACCATCCACTTTTCTTGTGATCACGCTAAGGATAATTTGAAGCATGATGAGACATGTAACTTAGGTTTAATTACCTAACATATATGGATCAAACACTAATTTGTGGGGTGTGCCTACTTGTTAAAATCTTTTAGCCAAGATTTCTTTGAAAAAGATCATATCTATAACATCTAGGATAATAGAAATTACCCCTTTTGATTAATTGTGACAAAAGTGACATCTTAGAAAAAGTGTTGCATTTTGGTGGAAAATATGAATGAGTAGGTTTTTCTATTGCAAGGACTTAATATATGAAAAACCAAAAATATAATCTTGAATCCTATATCTTACCCAAATATAAACACTTAGACCCTTGCATAACCTAAAGATCCTAGCAAAGGATTTCAGATAAGTTAGTAACACCTTTAGTTTTGTATGTAAATTTTTAGATTAAGTCCCGATTGGACATAAGCCTTTTATTGATTGGATATAATCTTTTCTATTAATAAGGTATGTGTGTTAATTATGAGTATTTCTCTTAAATATCCTTTATTTCTAAAGATTCCACAAGTTTACATGAAATGCATTTATTGTGCAAAATTTCATGGTTGTTTCAATTCCTTCAATCAATATAGATCTATGTGTATCATGTACATAGTCTAAATGATACTTGAACCAACAACAAATCTCAGGGTGATCTAGGGAGATAATCACTCTCAAAATATCAAGGATGATCGTTAAGAGAGTGAATACAAACTAATATGATAAGGCGATAAGAGTCCATTGCTGTAAAAATCACAATGAAATCCATTGTTAGAACAAACTCCATAATGTCCATGACTAGACTAAACACTGTTACACCCAATCAGATAGAATTACTATGGATTTGGAATATAAATTGAAGAAGAAAGGTTCATTACTTATCAATATATGAAATTTTACCACTATATATGTGGTTAATACTACATGCACATACTTTGGTTGTACCCACATACATAAGATAGTAATACGTTGTCATGTTGTTCTTTGCTAGTATTTAAGGCCAGATGCATATAATAATGAAGAAATAGATTCCAAGCTGAATAATTCACAATGCATAAAGTTAGCAATACATGGAGGATTAGAAAAATGCTTTCAGTCTTTTCCTTTTAGAATATTTGGTACCTTTCCCCTCCTCTAAACTTTATGCAACAAGTTAGAGGAGATTTTAACATCTCTATTCTCATACATAATACTTTTGTTTGGAATGATTTATTTTTGTTGTTATTTATTATAAATTTGGATCTCAAAATATTGGATACTTTCCCTCACCTATATGATCCACATGTATTGTGGATAATGGGAGGAGGGGTTATTACACAACCCAAAAAATTAATCAACAATTTAGTATGAATGTGAGATAAGCACAGTACTAGTGCAAATATAAAGACAATGGAAGTTAGGTCACACAATCATAAATCTGATAGAGAATGATACATAAAACAATTCCCAAATATATCATGATGGACACATAACCACCATTCCAAAAATAACATGACACATAACCCAGGGTATGGGGAACATAACCTCCATCCCAAAGTAACTTGGTCATATAACCAAGGGAGTGGGGCACATAACCTCCATCCCAAAAGTAACATGGACACTTATCTTAAAATCTATATAACAATAAAAGTATTATTATTACTCCACTAATATTGAATTAGCAAGCATGCACTAATGTAGAGTTAAGTACAAAATCTAGTCGTAATATGGTTTAGTAAGATTTTCAATCACAAAAGTGGAACATATAAAACTTCCATAAAAAATGTGGAAAACTAATATCTCCACCAAAAAAGTGGATCAAATAGATCATTTTCATAATTATGATGCAACGTAAGACCATAGCAGGACATCACTTGGAAATTAGGATTCCAGTTCAGATGGAAACAATTAAAATAGTGAATCAATATACCATGAACATAGTTCAATTTGAAATATAAACAACAAAATGATGATGTTGGATTAATTTCATATATTGATATGTAAATCAAGTCAAATAGGCTCCATTGGAGAAATTTTAACAAGTATCCACAATTTACATTAAATAGAGAGAGAGAGAGAGAGAGAGAGAGTGAGTAGGGTTGATTTTCTAGTATAGATAATGAGAAGATAAAACATACATGAGATCTAGTCTAAGTAGATCTAAATTCAAACCTTAGGTTCCTATCAGGTTCTAGAACCTATTAAGTAATGAGATAAATTTAATGTCAAATCGTCATTAGTTATACAAACTATTATAACATGGTTTTTCTTCACATGTATTTACATATTTGAAATACAAATATTGAATTGTTAAGGATGTATTAGAAAACTTGGTATGCCTTTTCTTAAAGTATAGATTTAATATGCAATTTTCTTTAAATGGATTTTGTGTTTTTACTGTTTTCAATAATCTAATAATAGATATGGAAGAAAAGAAAGAGAGGAAAATGTGATAATGAAAAAATATCTAAAAGTAATGGATAATTAGTCATTTGCATATGGAATTATGTGGAGTTATATAGAAAAGAGATGTTAAAGGAAACTTATGAATTTGTTTTGGTTCAATACTATATTTAACAAAAAACATATCTAAATAAAATATATTGCCAAGTTTGGAGAGAGAAAAGGAATTTATTAATTCCTTAAATCAATAAAATAATGGGGAAACTTAGAGGCAAAGAAAGTTATATTAGCTTCCATATATTCGCCCAAAATCTTGCCCACACCAATATTTAATTGTTATGAGCCTTCCTTTAGAATTTGGGATCATTGAGATAAAGGATGAGAGAGGTATCAATTTTTAAAGTGTCTATAAAGTGAGTGATTAATTAGAGAATATATGTAATCATCACATTTAATGTGACTAGAAACATAGTCTTGGCTCCATTTATTTTCATATGACCTATATCTGTCAGATCCCAGAATGGATGACATCTGGTTTGTAGGAAAATATGGCTACATAATAGGCAGTGGAAACAAAATTTTAAACTATCATATTCCCCATGAACTAGTGGGTTGTGTCAAATACTATAAGATGGGAAGGATGGTTTTGAGGATATACCTAGTCCTGGAGAAAGTCCAGCGACATCTCCTTGTTCTTGTAGATGCAAAACTATCTTCTAGTTGCATTAGGACTCGTCTGACTGTTGTGCTTCCTAGTCTGAACCATAGACTGTAGGTTGACGTCATCCTCCTAGTGGCATAAAATAGCCTCCACGCCTCTATGAAAGTCCACACAGACTACCTAGAACTCATGTTGTTCTACTAGAATGGACAGGAAGGAGTTGTCCCCCCTATTGGTATAATAGTCACAAATTGCTCTCCCACAATTGTTTCTCCCTTGCTATCCCTCCCTTAGAGGGTAGGACTTGCTTGGGATCTCTATTGGTTACCACAACCAGAGAGGACAATAATTGTTGAACGCAATTGAGTTGTGTACTGGGAAGCCCCCAGTACCCCTCTATTTATAGGAGGGGTTAGGGTCTGGGTTTCCAATCTGTGTGGGAGTGGAAGGGACCAGAAGATCTTCAATTTTTATAACCTACAAGTGTTGAACTGGTCGATTATCAACTGAGACAGTTGTTTGGTACGTGAGTCGATCGGTTCACTCAGTGAAATTGTCGTTTCACAGTTTCCCAATCGCACATGAATTTGGCAATTTGTTTCCAATCAATGCTAAACATCAATTCCTTGCATCAATCGAATTTGAGAAATGGAAACGGTCAATCTTTCTCACAAAATTGGGAAAGTCACTAGAACCTTCCGCTGGCACAACCGAGCTGGTCGGTTCACTAGGTGAACCGGTCATTTTGCTCAATCTGAGCCGATCGGTTCATCCAGAGAGTCGATTGGTTGGTGCCTCATTTTGTGTAGAACTTCAGCCAATTCAATTTCAATCAACCTGAACACTCCAAACAGTCATCTCACAAGATGAGTCATTTGGTTGGCATTCCAATCAGTTGATTTGTTGTGAGAATTGAATACCTAAATGATTTAGTAATCAATTCAAACATCATTAAATATTAAACTCCTCTTCTAGGTCAAGACCTATGTGTGTGACTCTATAGGCCTTATATTACAGTGGCAATGAATGTCCATAACAACTTATGACATTACAAGCAATTAGTGGTGCCTAGTCTCACATCAATATTATCCAAGTAAATAAAAAGTTGGAGAACAACTTAAACCTACAATCTGTGTATGGTGTTATAGTGTTTGTATAGTTCCTTTGTCACTAATATCCAGATTGAACTTGAGACATAGAGTAGTCATCCTCTTCTACATTCAATCTTGTTCCTTGAACCAGTGCAGACTATCTGAGATAAATGTAAGCTCAATATCACATATTAACTCACATGTGAATGGCCATGCATTTATCAATCTCGCTTATCAAGAGGCCTAGGGTATCATGCTCATGTAGGATAGACAAATGACATCTACATCACTCATAGACAGTACCCATGTGTCACAGTCACCCAATCATCTTCGTTATGGCTACCCTTATTTTAGGATTACGTTTGATGATGTCAAAGCATACCGAATGACATGTAATAAGTGTAGTGACTTCAGGTCTAAGAACCACAATCACCACCATCATTTTGAGAGGTCACTATGACTACCATGGTAATGGCTTCCATGTGTCAGTCTCAATGTGGATCTATCTGATACATTATCCCCTAACATGTATATTCGAGCTTGGTTTGATATTGTCATATCATGACTAATGAGATTCTGTCATCAACCAACTCACACTTTTATCTGATGTGTTACTTTTGTCTATCAACCTTCCTTAATAACAACCAACCAGGGACATAATGAGATTGTATATGCATACTCTTAACATCCATATGATCACATCGTTCAGGTCATGTACTTGAAAACATACAACATTCAGTTATATCATTCTATAGTCATTTATAATGTTACATCATTATCCCATAACTAAATTTAACATAATAAATTTGAAGCTTGCCTTTATTTATTAATCAAATTATTTATATATTATGTCATTATAATCATCATATGATTGGTCCTATGGGCATACATACCAATAGACTCCCACTTGCACTTAGAGCCAATCACCCAAAAATCATATTCTAAGTGATCTAACATGACCATCATGCTTCTAATGTAGTTCCTTTGTCAAGGGGTCAGCAATATTGTTCTCAGTTGGTACTATACAAATCTGTACATCTCCTCATTATATGATCTCTTGTATGATATGGAACTGCTTTTGTATATGCTTTGAGCGTTGATGTGATCTGGGTTCCGTAGCTTGTGCAATAGATACATTGTTATCACAATATAGCTCAATCGCATCGCTGATGCTTGGAACAACCCCAATTTTAGAGATGAACTTCTTGATTCAGACAACTTCCTTTGTTGCATTTGATGCAACAATATACTCGGCCTCTGTTGTAAAATTGACAATTATTTCTTGCTTAGAACTCTTCCATCTTATAGCTCCATTTTTAGGCAAAATATGAATCCTGATTGATATTTGTAATCATGTATGTCAGTCTGGAAGCTTGCATTAGTGTAACCTCTTACCATCAACTTTTCCTCTCTGCCATAGACCAAGAATTGATCCTTAGTCCTTTTCAAGTACATGAGGATATTCTTCATGGATGTCCAGTGAGCATCACCTAGATGTGATTGATATCTGCTCCTCATGCTCAAGGCATACAAGACATTTGGATGGGTACATATCATTGCATACATGATTGATACAATTGCTGAGGCATATGGAATCAAACTCATGTGTTTCCTTTCTTCACAAGAACTGAGACTTTGAGCTTTAGAGATAGTAACTCCATGTTGTATGGGAAGATGTCCTCTCTTTGAGCTCTCCATGCTGAACCGCTTCATCACTTTGTAAATGTATGATCTCTGAATTAGTCCAGGAAGCCTTTTCAATCTATCTCTATAGATCTTGATCCCCAAGATGTAGTATACTTCTCCCAAGTCTTTCATACAAAACATATTTCCCAGCCATGTCTTACCTTTTATAAAGTATGGATGTCATTCCCCATCAATAGTATGTCATCTCCATACAATATGAGGAATGTCACGAAGCTCCCACTAACCTTCTTCTACACACAAGGTTCATATTTATTTTGAATAAATCCAAACTCTTTGATTGTCTCATAAAAACAAAGATTCTAGCTCTGAGATGCTTGCTTCAATCCATACATTGACCTTTATATCTTATACACTTTATTTGCATCCTTTGGATTTATGAAACCCTTGGGATGTGTCATGTACACATCCTCGAGAAGATTCCCATTAAGGAATGCGGTTTTAATATCCATCTACCAAATCTCATAGTAATGATAAGTTGCAATGGCAAGCATGATCCTGATAGACCTAACCATAAACACTGGAGAAAAGATTTTGTCATAGTCAACCCCTTGAAGTTGTCTAAAACCATTTGCAACCAATCTGTCCTTAGGTTTGTACTTTACCATCCATGTCAGTCTTCTTCTTGAAGACCCATTTGCACCTTGTGGGTTTTACCATTTTAGGTGGATCTACCAAAGTCCATACTTTGTTGGTATACATGGATTCCATCTCAGTTCTAATGGCCTCAAGCCATTTCTCAGACTTTGGTCCCTCAGTAGCTTCTACATAGGTTGTTGGATCATCATATATGACCAACTCATTTCCTTATTGACTCACAAGATATCCAAATCTCTCAAGCTCAAGGTGTGTCCTATTAGATCTACAAGGTACCAGTGTCACTTGAGGAATTTGAGATTCCACAACACCTTGTGATTCTCTTTGTTCCTCTTGTTCATCTATTGGTTCCATGGTTTCTTGTTGGTCTCGAACATCTTCGAGTTCCACTTTTCTCCCAATGATTCCTTTGGAAATGAAATCCATCTCAAGGAATACTACACTCCTGGAAAAAAACACTTCATTGTCAGATAAGGAATGAAAGTAATATCCTCTTGTCTCTTTAGGATATCCAACAAAATAATATTTATCATATTTAGGGCCAAACCTTTTTAGAAAATATTTTTTAACATAAGTTTCACATCCCCAAAT
Source organism: Alisma plantago-aquatica (assembly GCA_963693085.1). NCBI lineage: Eukaryota > Viridiplantae > Streptophyta > Magnoliopsida > Alismatales > Alismataceae > Alisma > Alisma plantago-aquatica. The sequence goes on along the minus strand of OY856412.1, from coordinate 593,416,656 downwards.
ACTCATAAAAGACATTTTGGGACACTTCCCATACCTTATCTCATATGGTGTCTTTTGAATCGACTTAGATGGTACTCGGTTTAGTGTAAACGTGGAGGTTTTTAGAGAATACCCCCAAAAGGTAGTCAAAAGCTTAGCTAAACTCATCATCAATTGCACCATATCTAACAATGTGTGATTCCTTCTTTCTGATACACCACTGTGATGAGGTGTTCCAGGTGGATTCTGTTGGGATATCATCCCATGGGCTCTAAGAAGGTTCTAAAACTCTTAGTTTAAGTATTCTCCACCTCGATCAGAACAAAGTGCCTTAATACATTTCCCAAGATGGTTCTATACTTCATTCATAAACTCCTTGAACATGTCAAGAGTTTCTGACTTATGTTTTATTAAATAAACATAGCCATACCTACTGAAGTCATCAATAAATGTAATGAAGTATTGATACCCACCTCGAGTAGTTGTTCTAAAATGTCTGCATACATCAGTATGTATGAGTCCAAGTAGATCATTAGCCCTCTCATTGTTACCAATGACAGGGATCTTAGCCATCTTTCCCAACAAACAAGATTCACATATCTCTATTGATTCTAGATCCAAAGATTCTAGATAACCATCTTTATGGAGTATAGAATGTGATTCTCATTTATGTGCCCTGGACGACACTGCCAAAGGTTTGTTTTATTTGAGTTTTTGAGTTTTAATCTTTTAGTATTAAAGTTATAAACATATATCTTTAGATCTAACAAGTAAAGATCATAAGACATTGGGACGCTGCCATGAAAGATCCCATCTTTTGAAATAGAGCACCAACCATTTTTAATATGGAATTCAAATGCATCCTTGTCCATACAAGATACAAAAATGATGTTCCTAGTTATAGAAGGTACATAATAGAAGTTCATTAACTCTAATACAAGCCCTGTGGGCAGAGATAAACTATAGGTTCCAACTGTGTTGGCCGTAACTCTTGCGCTATTTGCAACTCACAGTTCTACCTCACCCTTTCACAAAGGCTTACTTTTTTTTCAGATCTCGCATATTCAAACATTTGTGAGATACACATCTAGTATCTAGTACCCATGATGAATAAGTAGATAGATTTATCTCAATAATGTATATACCTAAAGTGGAGATATGTATCCCCATCTTCTTCTTCTTGAATGCCTTTAAGTACATAGGTTGAGTTCCTCTTGTACTTTTATTTATCCTTCTTTTGAGTGTTGAAGATCTAGATTTGGGCTTGGCTTTAGAACTCTTCTCGACCTTGCTTTGATCCTTAAACTAAGCTCCACTAATCACCATCTTGGTCTTGTCCTTTTTCAATCTTACTTCAACATGAATCAACATAGCAAGTATGTCTAACATCGGGTTGGCCATATTATTCACATGACAACATGCAATAAAGTTGTTATATGATTTTGGCAATGTCTTTAGAATCATATCTATGGCCAACTCTTAGCTCAAGGTGAATTACATTTCTTCAAGATGATACACATGTCCAATCATATTGAGCACATTTTCTTCTACTGAGGTTCCCTCTATCATCTTGGACTCAAAATAATAAGGTGCCATAGTTAAAGCAGTCAACAAAGTGAAATGTGGAGAATCATGCTCAATCCAGCTACAACACCCATCACCGGAGATGGAAATAATGTGTTGGAGGAAGGAATTTGGAAAGCGTTGAGGTCTTGTGAAAGGAACATTGGAAGGTGTTGTACTCATAGTGTTGTAGTTCCTAACTCTACTTGTTAATGTTGTTGGCTAATGAATGAGTCTCAATGTTTAGGAGATTAGTGGTAGCCGATTCATCCTTACTTCAGTCCACATGGGTTGTGTCTCAATTGGTCACCCCACCTGGACTACATGAATCACATTTGTGCCTACTAGACTATGCGATCTTTCCATGAAAGATACAAGTGTAGCTACAGGCAGCGACAGAGGCAATGCATGCATGTCATCTGGTAGACAGGGACAATGGTGGTGGTTGCAGTGGTGACGACTAGGAGACAAGGGCATGGAGTGATGTCATGTTCACAACGAATAATGGATGGTTCGGGAGTCCATGGTTCTCCTATATGGTAATTAAAATTTGAGCAATTTGAGAAGTTATCAGTTCCATGAAAATAATTGTATTTCCATCCATTTCCATTCTTTACTGTATTTCTTCTTTTTCTATTTGGTTATTTTCTAGTTCATTTCTTATGTGCATACCCAGTCCACTTGATTGATTTGTCGTGATGTGCAGGTTCATATATGTAAACTATGAGAAACAATGGAAATGCCTATAATTGTTTCTTAATTGGTTTGATTTTGAGGTATGAAAGACATTTGAAGTTCCTAGGAGGTAGGAATACAACACCAGATAGTAGTTGATTTGTTGAATTGAATGGAATGGATTGAATTCAATTAAACCAAACCTTGGAGAAACCCCTTGGACAAACCAACGTGTAGCACATGCAACACTCAAATGATTTGCATTCAGTTGTCATTTGCAACATCATCATATGTAGAAGCTGGCCTGTGAATCTATGATTCGTTTGTAGCATAGAATTAAATATGCAACAACACATTTAGCACTATCTGGAAGATGATGGTACTAGCTGGTAGCGATGCTACTCACCAACAGCTGGTTCTGGAGACACTTGTCGATGGTCAGATGGAGGAGCTTGGAAGTTCACCGGGAGAAAGCTGTTGTGAAGAGAATGGGGGGACGCAATCGTGAGGCATTTTCCTTGCAAACAGGATAGGTTCTCGCAGAGAGAGAGAGTGTGTTACAACCCCAATTTTACATATGTTTTCATAATTGAAATGTAATGATTTTATGAATATGTACTTAATTGAAAAGGTTGTATGCTTTGCTTCAAAGGATGGATTTATTTGCAATTATCCCTTTGGTAGGAATTTTGTGGTTCCAATTATTATGTTAATCCAATAATGGATATAAAAGAGAAGAAAAGAAGAAAAAGTCCAAATAATGGAGAAAGATACAAGATAATGGATATTAAGAAAAATATTTATGAGAAATACATGGAAATCTCTAGTAAGGGGCATTCATGGCCACATTTGATTATATTTCGTTTACATTTGATTAATAATGGAAAGAGTAATCAAAATGAAGAGTATAGGAAAAGAGGAAAGAGAAAATATATGTTTTAATGCATAATATATGCTTTATAAATCTTTGACTTGCACCTGAAGCAAAGGAGTTATTTCTTTTGAGTTTCATCTTCAAACTTGGAATATAAGTAGTTTAAGTCTTTATAGACTTTCCCTTAAAATTTGCGATTATTTGGATGTACAGTTTAAGAGATATGGATTTTTGAAATTCCCTAAAATAAATGGATCGCGTGAGCTTATGACCGTGGGATCTAGATCTGATGATCAGGAGATCATCACCTACTTCGGGACAGATAAGGAAAATTGGGAACATGGAGCAGAGTTTTCCAAATCAGATTTCTTACACTTGAGTGCACAAGCAAACTTGGAAACCATCCAGCTGGATTCATGAGATCTTTGAGACCATACCTACCCTATGTTTTGCCTGTCTTTGGGGGCATCTAGAAGAATCCCCTAAAAACCTGTGTTCTCGCCAGTTGTGCGCCATAGCCACGAGCTATAAAAGGGGGTGTAACCCCTATGTGAGACTACACACTGCTCCGTGAGATGCTATAGAACCTATAGACTGAGTATCAACCACCAATTTCCCCTCTCAGACCTCTCTTGCACACCAGACCTCCCTGGTTTGCCACCGAAGATCCCTTCTTGTCATCCCAGGAGCTCTAGCGGGAATCGAGGCAATGGTGGCATGATCTGAATTCGAGGAAGGAAGATGCAGGTGAGGACCACCCTGCTTTGCACCCAGGACTAGCTGATCGTGGGGTCAATCGTGGAGTTGAATACAGGTTGGCTCTGTTCTGCGCAGAAGCATCTTCGCGAGGAAGGAGACGGAGCAGGCCGTTTTGAAGCTTCTGCCCCGTTCGCGTGAAGCCTAAAGTCGGGGGGGACATAAGGGCAAAAGCAAGAAAATCATTCATCCAGGCTGGAGGCTCACATAGAGCGGGCTGCCTATGTTGTTGGCCTTGATTCATTGTTCACTACTCGTGTGGAAAAGAACAATAGGGGGCGAATTGCTAACGTGGCGGCATCTCATTGGCTGAGGTAATCTAATCTTGCAAAAATCATAGAATTTGCTAGGATGCTCAATATAAAACATGTCATATATGAAAATTTATTAGGAGAACACGAGGATTCCAATAAAAATATAATCATGATCTGAATATGCTTCTAATTCGAAAGGTACACAAAGATAGTACTTTAATGCTTTAAATGATTCAAAACCCTAGTTTTTTTATTCAGGATGAGTTTAAGGAACTAAGTTAATGTTATTAATAAAAGATTAGATTTTTGGATATAAAAGGAGTAGTTAGATCTAAAACTGTAATCTTTATGCATAGTTGATTAATTTAGGGTTCCATGTACATGAATATGCATTAATGGGCTTAAAATCCCTAATTTATGTTGATATGAATTTTAATGGTTTTGATTGTGCAAATCCATGAATAAAGCAGAGATATGATGATTCTAAGCTAATTTGGGTATAAAAGATTCTAATTGTGGATAAATACCCTTAATTTAGTAATTAGGGTTTTCTAGTGGATTAATGTGAAATTAGTGATAAATAGAGTTCATATATGAATTGAACTATAAGGAAATATGAGTTGTTAATTTGAAAGAAGCCAAATATGATAATTGGGCTTATGATGTTGAAATTAGGGTTTGTGAACTAAGAGAGCACTAAATGTGATAAAAGTATTATGGAGGCTGAAACCCTAATAAAACCCTAAAGTTGGCATAGAAATCCTAAGGTGGAATCCAAGTCGATCTTGAGAATGTTTTGAATAAAACAATGACACTTGGATGTTATGCATTAATTTCAAAATATTGATGATTGCTTGATTGTTCTTGAATATTCTTGCATGGACATCAAGTTACTCTGGATCAGGTATGTTGTTACATTTATGGTTAATCACTTTAGTTTCACGGTGATTCTCAAATGTTTTATCGGTTGCTTGAAAATAACTGCTTGGATGACTTTTATTTCATGCAACTATAAAGTGACTATGATTATCACCTTAAATGTGTATACATGACTAGCTCAGATCCTAGTCCTCCTCTGTGTCTTTGCTAATGATGAAAAGGGTAACCTAGTACAAGGCCTACTTATTAAGTAGGACATCAGGTTATCATGAGTTAGGAATTGGGCTACCCACGTGTAGTGCCATGCAACTCTTTATCACATCATGAGTTAAGGAGTGGGCTACCTATGGGTAGTGCCATGCGACTCAACCCTAGAAATTGATTTACCTGTTAGGTAGGATCATGAGGGGTTTAATCGGGATCTACCATAAGGAAGGTAGCATCTAGGTCCACTGCAGGGACAATGCAGAGGCTAGGGTATGTATGGATTTAGCAGTTATGCTTAAAACGTAAAGTTGTTTGTTAAATCCTAATTGCTTGCAATATGTTTTTATAGTTAATTGCACTATTATTGTTTCCCCCACATACTGACATATTCATTTATGCTGACCGACATTTTGTTTGTCGGCGTTTTAGGTACAAATCCCAAAAGGGCAAACAATAAATTGGCATATTATGAATACATGAATTAAAGTGCAAGGAGGATTAGTTAGAATAGTTTCCATATGTGGATATAAGTTAGATATCCAAGTTTTTGAAAAAGGTATGCAAAATTTTATTTTTATTCTAGCTTTCAGTATAGTCTTGGTAGAATTTAATGATTATTATTGATTATTTGTCGAACCATTGATCTAGAGAATTTGGGATCATGGCTCTGACCTCTTGGTCTCCCTTAATTGGGGGTTACCAGGAGGAGATGTCGTTACATTTGGTATCTATGCATTGGTTCCTCATTTAATCCTTAGTAATTATTAAATTTTACAAACTTTGTAGAACCCGAGGGAGTTATTAGAGGATTTTCCAAAAGACAAAGGTGTCTAGAAAAGGATCATGTCCGGAGGCTGGCAAGATTTTCCTCTGCACCGCCAGTCAGAATACGAGGACTCCCGGATCTTTGTGACTTCCTGGCCAATGTCTTAGGATCTGACTCGAAATAAGATACCTTTAGGACTCTCTCATCTATTTTCGTCCCTTCTCAACCCTAATTCTATTAAGATTCTAAGGTTTAGGGTTTTTCTCTCTCTTCCTCACCCTCTTGAGGTCAGGGTATGTATAATAAGGTTAAGGAATCCTCCACTGAATAAATTAAAAGTATGTAAATAATATGTCATGGACATAAGCTTAATAGTTTAAGCGTAAACTAAAGATTAGTTGCATGCTTAGGTCATATGACATGTGTTGTCAGGAGAGACTTGAGGCTAGACCTTCTTGTCTGGAGTATGAGTAGAGAGAGTTAGTCTTGGAGGTAGAGACCTCCATTATAAGTAGAGACATGGTGCATCCTCTGAGGGTGATGCTAACCCTAACCCTAAGTGGTGGTTAGAGAGAGAGATGGCATGATGGAAGTTTTGAATCCCTATGATAGTTTGAGCCATGCGAGGTTGGCTGGCCTAGTACCTTTGGCGACCCAACCCTGGGAAGGGTCGTGCAATGTTAGGGTGAAGGATAACTCCTTCCTTAATGAGGTTAGTGATGACCCTATAGAAACCCTATGGGCTGATATGAGCATGGCATAGTATGCACCATGAATACGTCAATAGTGCTGGTAGTAGGTTAAAAACCCAGACCAAAAGGGCATGATGGATAGCTTATGAGATAAGAATGATGAACCATGGATAATCTTGAGCAAACATAAGTTTGAACATAGGTTTCACCCGATGTAGGGGTATGCTTGTGATCTTGATCCACCTTCATGGAGAGAACACCTCTAGTAGTAAGGATGGTTGTGGAGTTAGCTCTAGAGAGAGATCAGGACCTGAGAAAGAAGGTTGGAGGCTTAGACTCCGAGATATAGGAAACCCTGAGAAGTTGGGTATGTTACGACCTAAGTGGAAGGTTGTGGTTGCCTCGTGCATGGTCCTTGTGGTTCTTGGTTGCCTTTAAGAGGAACTAAACTCTAGAAGAAGGATGAGGTTGTTGGTACCTATGTGCAGACGATATAGGTGCTTACCTTCTAGGGATAGGAAGAAGAGTTCCTTAAATCCTGAGGAGTTTTAGCAACAAGTTGTGAGGCCTTATACCTAGTTGGTTGTCCTTGAGGAGGACTCAACTCTGAGGTGTTGCTTGAAGAAGAATAATAGGAAGTGCATGCCATACCTTATACATGCTTGGTTCATGGCTAAAAGGTTGAGCAGGCAGTTGGACATCAGAAAAGTGAACCTAGGGTTCCTAGAACTAAGAGGGGAAGTAGTGTACCTGATGCTCATGATGAGATTTGAGTTTCTATAAATTCGAGCATGACACTCCTCATGTTTAGAGGAAAGGGAAACCCCTCGGATTAAAGTATATGTTTGATGAACCCCTCATATATAGGTTGGTGACCTCTGTATGTATGATGATGGTCCAATGTCAAGGAATGAGAACAAGTATGACCTATGATGGAGACCTAGCATGGTTTAGTAGGTGGTCTGTTTGCTAGCTATGTGACCTAGTAGCTTGACAGGGTTAAGCAAGCTCATGTTGATGTAAACCCTAGACATAAGGACATTTGTGACCTTTGTTGCTATCAAGAGATAGTTTCTTCCCATCCTGGGAGAGGACCCTTTTGTAAGGTATGAATCAGCTTTTGTTAGGTTTGAGGTAACCTTAAGAGGTCTCGTAGGATCTTAAAGAGCTAAGTGGAGAGCACATAGTATGAGAATAAACATGTAGACCCATAGATAATCATCTCTAAGTGCATGTGGATGTGTTACCATGGGGGTAATCGGTATGGGGCCTAACCGAGGTAGATAGGTCGCCATGACCCCTATGAAAGGACGTAACTCATACCACGAATGCTGAGAGAGATGATGGAGAATTGGGAAAGGTTTCACATTGGATACGTACTATGTTAGAATTTTAAGTCTATCCTAGGGTCAGGTGGGGATAATACTGATGGGAGTAGGAGTTGCCTAATTCCCTAGTTGCATGTGACCACAGGGTCAGGAGGTAACAATTGTCATTGTCTGAGGGCCATGGGTTAGGAGATTGATCACCTTCATGAACTCATGGGACCCAAAGGGAAAATGAAGAGGGCACTCTCTGATGCATAAGGGAAGAGGGATGACCCCAAAAGTGTCGGCACCCTACATACCTAGAGGAGATGACTAAGGATGGTATGATGACCCAAGTGGGTTCGAGACCAATTTTCCATGGAAGTAACCTTCATATCGAGATGATCATGATGTAGAGACATATGTTGCACGTTTCAACTTAGATTTGAAGGTGTACTGGAGATGTGGGATGTGCCATCTCTACTCTTGGAATGGGAAGAACTCTGTATTTAGACTGCAGCCAAATGCTTATTTCCTCTTGTTATGGGAGTGAGAGATAGAATAGTACGCATTCCATACACCAAGTATAAAGATAATGTGAGTGGAAAAGTTTCTATGATGCATGAGGATGGAGATAATAACATACCCTTGTGGAGTGTACGATAAGTGGATGATTTATAAACACTAAGAGAACTAAGGTAGTCATCTTATGAGGATGATTTTATCATGAGCTATGTGGAAATTATGAACTATACAAGGTAGAGTTCAATAACCAAGAGAATGAGCTCTGAGTTCCCTTGATGAAGATAGGCTTATAGTCCAAGATGAGATGATAAGTGGAATATCTGGAGGTGTATGTCCTCACTGTTACCTAGCATATAAGGATGAAAGGTGGTAATGGATGCTCTTATTGAGATGTAGCTGCCTAGTCTAGCTAGCAGAAAGGCTGGAAGAGGTGGTTAGGTGAACCCTAAGTAGTGAGATATGTTTGGCTAACACTCAGATGTAATGAGATCCGTTGATTGAGTTAATGGTTTCTTAGTTAGCCAGCCTAGGGCTTGTCATGATGGAAGGATGGTTGTAGAACCTCAGATGCAATTCTATGGAAAAGAAGGTGATGAAACCCCGACTAGAGTGTTTTAGGGTTTCTGAGGAATCAACCTTAAGGAATCATGACATATAGGAGATCATGATTTTAAGTTCATCATACACCATGGTACTACTAAGATAGTAACTTGCGGTAGTACTTTGGATACTAAGATGAAGTTGCATGTGGATTGTCACCATGCATGCCAGGAGGTGAAGGACGAACTCCAGTAACCTAGTGAGTTGATATAGAGGATAAAGAGTCCCCGAGAGGGAATGGGAGTTCATCACTATGGATGTTGTGGTAAGTCTCCCATGGACCAAGGAAGGTCAAGATGCAATATGGGTTATGATAGATCGCCTTACCTAGATGACATAATCTAAGAAAAGAGAGAGTACTATCAAGGGACAGATCTGGTTGAACTACATGTAAGAGAGATGGTTCAACTACACCATGATATGAGTTCAAAGGCTCTTGAGTGTGACCTAAAGATTCACTTCCATGCCGTGGAAGTAGGTACATGAAGAACTTGATGTTATTATAGTTTATCACCCCTAACTAATGGTTAGTATAATCCAAACTAGAGGGTCTGATGAGAGCATGTGTGCTCATTCAGGGTGATACACAGAGACAGTTCATGTCCTATGTAAGATGTGATGATAACCACCATAGCCAGTATCAGGATGTAAAGAAACTCTGTAAGGGAGGTTGTTTCGGTCACCACTTCATTAAGATAATGTTGGTGAAGGGATCTCACGAAGATTAGAAAAAGACCACAGTGTGTGCAGATGAAGTCACTTTGATCGTCCAATGGTTGAAAAAGAGCCCAGGGATGACATGAGTCGTGGGCTGATGCAAAGTAGACTGACATGCAGTTCACTGTGGGAGAATATGTGATCCAACCCCTCTGATCTATAGCTAAAAAAATGAGTCCCCGATACATAGGTCCATCTAAGATGGATTGGTGGAGTTACTTATGTTTAGCCTTACCCCTCAGGATAATGTGATGTGTGATGAGTTCCATGTGTCCAATTTAGAGCACTATGTAAGGTACCTGAGTCATGTGTAGAGCAATGAACCTAGTAAGCCCAAGGGAGGCTGAAATGTCCTGAGTCACCTGTGAAGATTATAGATGCCAAAGGTGAAAGAACACAAAGAAAAGAATATGTGATGATAAAGGTTCTTTGGAAGCGCCATGGATAGGGTAAAGCCACATAGGGGCCAATGAAGGACATAGAAAAGTCTTCCTCATTTGTTTGTATGCTTGATGGAATTTTGAGGACAAATTTCATATAAGAGGGGAAGGATGTTACAACCCCAATTTTACATATGTTTTCATAATTGAAATGTAATGATTTTATGAATATGTACTTAATTGAAAAGGTTGTATGCTTTGCTTCAAAAGATGGATTTATTTGCAATTATCCCTTTGATAGGAATTTTGTGGTTCATATTATTAAGTTAATCTAATAATGGATATAAAAGAGAAGAAAATAAGAAAATGTCCAAATAATGGAGAAAGATACAAGATAATGGATATTAAGAAAAATACATGGAAATCTCTAGTAAGTGGCATTGATGGCAACAATTGATTAGATTTTGTTTACATGTGATTAATAATGGAAAGAGTAATCAAAATAAAGAATATAGGAAAAGAGGAAAGAGAAAATATATGTTTTAATGCATAATATATGCTTTATAAATCTTTGACTTGCACCTTAAGAAAAGGAGTTATTTCTTTTGATTTTCAGCTTCAAACTTGGAATATAAGTAGGTTAAGTCTTTTACGACTTTCTCTTAAAATTTGGGATTATTTGGATGTACAGTTTAAGAGATATGGATTTTTGAAAATCCCTAAAATAAATGGATTGCGCGAGCTTATGACCGTGGGATCGAGATCCGATGATTAGGAGATCATCACCTACCTCAGGACAGATAAGGAAAATCGGGAACGTTGAGCAGAGTTTTCCAAATCAGATGTCTTACACTTGAGTGCACAAGCAAACATGGAAACCATCCAGCTGGATTCGTGAGATCTTTATGGCCATACCTACCCTAGGTTTTGCTTGTCTTGGGGGCATCTAGAAGAATCCCCTAAAAACCTGTGTTCTCGCCGGCTGTGCGCCATAGACATGGGCTATAAAAGGGGGTGTAACCCCTATGTGAGACTATGCATTGCTTTACGAGATTCTATAGAACCTATAGACTGAGTACCAGCCACCAATTTCCCCTCTCGAACCTCTCTTGCACCCCGGACCTCCCTGGTTTGCCGCCGAAGATCCCTTCTTGTCGTCCCAGCAGCTCTAGCGGGAATCGAGGCAATGGTGGCATGATCTGAGTTCGGGGAAGGAAGACACAGGCGAGGACCACCTTGCTTTGATCCCAGGACTAGCTGATCACGGGTCAACTGTGGAGTTGACTACGGGATGGCTCTATTTTGTGTGGAAGCATCGTGGCGAGGAAGGAGACGGAGCAGGCCGTTTTGACGCTTTTGCCCCGTTCGCGTGAAGCCTGAAGCTGGGGGGGACATAAGGGAAAAAGTGCGAAAATCATTCATCCAGGCTGGAGGCTCACATAGAGCGGGCTACCTATGTTGTTGGCCTTGATTCACTGTTCGCTACTCACATGGAAAAGAACAATAGGGGTCGGATTGCTGACGTGGCGACATCTCATTAGCTAAGGTAATCTAATCTTGCAAAAATCATAGAATTTGCTAGGATGCTCAGTATAAGACATGTCATATATGAAAATTGATTAGGAGAACACGAGGATTCCAATAAAAATATAATCAGGATCTGAATATGCTTCAAATTCGAAAGGTACAAAAAGTTAGTACTTTAATGCTTTAAATGAATCAAAATCCTAGTTTTTTATTAAGGATGAGTTTAAGGAACTAAGTTAATGTAATTAATAAAAGATTAGATTTTTGGACATAAAAGGAGTAGTTAGATCTAAAAGTGTAATCTTTATGCATAGTTGGCTTAATTTAGGGTTCCATGTACATGAATATGCATTAATGGGCTTAGAAACCCTAATTTATGTTGATATGAATTTTAATGGTTTTAATTGTGCAAATCCATGAATAAAATAGAGATATGATGATTCTAAGCTAATTTGAGTATCAAATATTCTAATTGTGGATAAATACCCTTAATTTAGTAATTAGGGTTTTCTAGTGGATTACTGTGAAATTAGTGATAAATAGAGTTCATATATGAATTGAACTGTAAGGAAATATGAGTTGTTAATTTGAAAGAAGCCGAATATGATAATTGGGTTTATGATGTTGAAATTAGGGTTTGTGAACTAAGAGAGCATTAAATGTGATAAAAGTATTATGGAGGTTAAAACCCTAAAGTTGGCCTAGAAATCCTAAGGTGGAATCCAAGTCGATCTTGAGAATGTTTTGAATAAAAAAATGACACTTGGATGTTATGCATTAATTTCAGGATATTGATGATTGCTTAATTGTTCTTGAATATTCTTGCTTGGACATCAAGTTACTCTGGATCAGGTATGTGGTTACGTTTATGGTTAATCGCTTTAGTTTCATGGCGATTCCCAGATGTTTTATCGGTTGCCTGAAAATAACTTCTTGGATGACTTTTATTTCATGCAACTATAAAGTGACTATGATTATCACCTTAAATGTGTATACATGACTAGCTCAGATCCTAGTCCTCCTCTGTGGCTTTGGTAATGATGAAAAGGGTAATCTAGTACAAGGCCTACTTGTTAAGTAGGACATCAGGTTATCATGAGCTAGGAATTGGGATACCCACATATAGTGCCATGCGACTCTTTAACACACCATGAGTTAAGGAGTGGACTACCTATGGGTAGTGCCATGTGACTCAACCATGGAAATTGATTTACCTGTTAGTAGGATCATGAGGGGTTTAATGGGGATCTACCATAAGGAAGGTAGCATCCATGTCCACTGTAGGGACAGCACAGAGGCTAGGGTATGTATGGATTGAGCAGTTAAGCTTAAAACGTAAAGTTGTTTGTTAAATACTAATTACTTTCAATATGTAGTTATAGTTAATTGCACGATTATTGTTTCCCCCACATACCTGCATATTCATTTATGCTGACCAACATTTTGTTTGTCAGCGTTTTAGGTACAAATCCCAAAAGGACAAATAGTAAATTGGCATATTGTGAATACATGAATTAAAGTGCAAGGAGGATTAGTTAGAATAGTTTTTGTATGTGGATCGAAGTTAGATATCCATGTTTTTGAAAAAGGTATACAAAGTTTTATTTTTATTCCATCTTTCTGTATAGTCTTTGTAGAATTTAATGATTAATATTGATTATTTGTCGAACCATTGATTCAGAGAATTTGGGATAACGACTCTAACCTCTTGGTCTCCCTTAATAGGAGGTTACCGGGATATGGGGTCATTACAGAGAGAGAGAAAGATCATGTGAAGTAAGGTTGTGAGTGAGGAGGGGTGGGGTCAATTCATAGAGTGGGTTGTGAGTGGGGAGTGGATTCTTGTTCCTTCATGTATTCATGTATTGAATAGATATTAATCCGATTGTGTATACTCTAAACCCTAATTCTTAAACCATTGTTTAGGAAAGTGGTATAAGATGTACAAGTGCAGAGGGTACTGCATAGAGTACATGCGGTATGCGGGAGTATATATGCGAGCATATGTGGTTTTGGATTTTTTTTCTTTCAATAAAATAATTATATATAAGATAATATTTTGAGATCATATATCAAATATATATATATATATATATATATATATATATATTCGACACTTATATATGTTTACATATAAACATATTAATATGCATGTATGATATGCTTATATATGTATATATTTTTATATATGAAATGTATTTATATTATTTGTACAATGTTTAAGTGTATGTATATCATTGTACAAATATGTGTAGAGCGTGTATACAAATGTGAACAAATCAAAGTGTATATGTATTTGTACAAATGTGTGTTTATATATGTAAGTATATTATATATGTATGTATACATATGAATATATCAAAAGGTATTCATATAAATGTACAAATGTTTGCAGAAATTGTTATATGTATTACAATATATACATATAAAACAATGACTATATATTTAAATATTAATATATAGTGAATTTTGTGTGTGTATATATATGGTATGTATTCACTACCTATGCGGGTAACTAACTTTAGTTACCCGTGGATTCATTTTTATAATAGAAAGGTACATGTTTGTAATGAGACAAACAACGCTTTGTAATGAAATGACGAAGTTTGTAATACAAATGCTCATTTCGTAATATAACGTAAATTGTTGTCATAAATATCATTTTTACTATAATCAGATGTGTAATAAAAAATGAGTGTTTGTATTAAAAATTTGGTCATCTCTTTACAAACAATGTCTGTCTCATTACAAATATGTATCTTCCTATTACCTAAACAGATGCATGGGTAACTAAGATTAGTTGCCCATGCGGTACCAAATGAATGGACATATATAAATATATATATATATATATACATATATATATATGTAGACATATATATATGTATGTGTATATATATGTATATATATGTGTGTATATATATATGTATACATATATATATATATATATGTGTGTGGGCATTCATTTAATACCCTACGGATAGCCTGGAGTTTCCTTATCCTTCAGGCCAAAAAGTAACTATATGGTCAGAAAAGTAACTTATTGGACAAAAAAGTAACTATGTTAATAAAAAAGTAACTATACTACAAAAAAGGTGAATTTGGGCAGAATATACAATAAATATATATGTAATTATATATTTGTTATAAATGTTGCAAATGTAACTACCTTCTCAAGAAAAGTAATAGTTTACAAGGTATAGTGACCCTCTACATGTCAAAAGTAAGAAATACTCCAAAAAAAGTAATTAAAATAGGGGGTAGGTAGCTAGCCACGTGAGTATTAAATATGGGCACTATAATATATATATATATATATATATATATATAGAGAGAGAGAGAGAGAGAGAAGA
Organism: Alisma plantago-aquatica; assembly: GCA_963693085.1. Classification (NCBI taxonomy): domain Eukaryota; kingdom Viridiplantae; phylum Streptophyta; class Magnoliopsida; order Alismatales; family Alismataceae; genus Alisma; species Alisma plantago-aquatica. The sequence goes on along the minus strand of OY856412.1, from coordinate 593,401,602 downwards.
GCCAGGCTAGAATGCACGTGAGTATATCTAGAGAAGAATACACTCAAGTAGTTTTTCATGATGTAATATTTTTTAAATCTAATTTTTTGATCTTCTAAACATCTTGAGAATAGCTCATATATAAAATTTGAGCCCATTTGGACATTAATAGGTCAGGTTATGAAGACCACAAAAATAATGCATCTCAAATTAGTTTCGTGCGTCAATTTTGTTTCCCTCGAATGAGTGACTTATCCAATTTATTTTGTTTAATTCGATTATGAGATATTGATGTAACATTATAAATGTCAATAAAATGATATTACTCAATGACTTATGTATTCAAGTACATGACTTGAACTATGAGATCATATGGATGTTAAGAGTATACACATACATTCTCATTATGTCCATGATCGATTGTTATTGAGAAGGTTGATATACAATAATAGCATGTAAGATCGGAGTGTGAGTTGGTTGATGACATAATCTTATTAGTCATGATATGGCAATATAAAACTAAGCACACAGATACATGTTAGGGAATAGTGTATCAGACAGACCTACCATGAGAATGACACATGGAAGCCATTACCATTGTAGTCACAATCAGCTCTCATAGTGATGGTGTTGATTGTGGTACTTAGACCTGAAGTCACTACACTCATCACATGTCATTCGATATGCTTTGACATCATCAAACATAATCCTGAAATAAGGGTTGCCATAACGGTGATGATTGGGTGACTGTGACATGCACATGGGGACTAACTATGAGTTATGTATATGGGATTTGTCCCTCCTACAGGAGCATGATATCCTAGGACTATTGATTAGAAAGACTGAGAAATGCATGGCCATGCACATGTGAGTCAATATGCGATATTGAGCTTACATATATCTCAGACTGTCACACCCCGATCTCACACTAACCACTAATCACGAGATTAGGGCGCGACGGAGGGATTATCACATAACAAATCACTGAGAACTTTTTCTTTTTTAAAACCTCGTAATGATATTTGGATTATTGCTGTAAACTAAAACATAATAAACTATTGCGGAAGCATTTCAATTAAACTGGCTAGAGTACGTAAACAGAGTTTACAACATGTAACATTGTTTAACAGAAAGTAAACATAACAGTTAATTTACATCTTTATACACATTCCACATACACACTCTCTCTCACCCACACCATGTCCCAAGGACCGAGGGGAAAGGACTAAGAGACCACTATCTAACTAACTACATATACCTTCTACTGACTAGGGTGGTAAGATCCTTCAGATTCCTGGAACTGTCGCTCACTTGAAAATGTTTGAGTAGAGGAGTGAGCCTACTCGCTCAGTGAATAGTTTTTCATTTAACTATCACTAAACAACTCGTTAAGTTTATTATTCATATTAATATACAAGAAATACTACACTGAGCAGTTCTAAAACAATATAATTGAAATAACAAAGAATGTAAATATTGCATCCAAAGAATAACTACTAGAAGACTATGCTCTAGTCTTCCTTAACTCTTTCATTTATAAGGAACTCTGTGAACCTCTATGATCATATTTTAGCTTATGCCCTAATCTATGCAGTGTACTCTGCATAGAGACTCGCAGTGCACTACGGCCACACCGTACAAGACTTAGCGACACACTTGGGAAATGCTAAGTCTGACTGCCAGCCCTGTTCTACTACAGGACCACAGGCTCTCCGGCCTCAATGCACTAACTCCGAGTGCTCTAGACTCCTCCTCTAACCTGAGTACACAGGCGGAGAGTCTTACTGGGTTACCACCGTGACTCCGCACGGATTAATGTTGAATAACCCCTATTTTCTCCAGTGCCACCGTGACTCCGCACGGATTATTGTTGGACACTGCCTCTCTGTCCTCGTGCCACCGTGACTCCGCACGGTTATTGTTGCAACACGAGTTTCACCCCTAAGAAGCAGACCTCTCAAAGGGGTTCTACGGTGTTCAGGGCACCTAAGTCTAACATTAACATTATAGGTACATTTTAAACAGAAATCATAACTCATTTAACATTTCTTACAAGGCTCACACGGCCTGCCATATCATATCATAAGAAACATCATAACTCATGTATTCAACATATATCATGTCTTCCCAACAAGTATTCTCATTCTAACATTTCATACATATATGCATGATCTCAGTAACATCCCTTTCTAGGGCATGTCATATCTCATCACCTGCAATTCACGAGATATGTATTGTGAAAATAAGAAACCCTGTAGTATATATATACCAACTCAAAGAGAATAAGCATGTAAAGTTAAATGCACAAGAAACATACAATTCAATAGTTAAGCATCACCACATCTCATATTGAGAATTTTGATATCAAAATACTTGATTCATTGTACACCCTATCCTTAGGGTTTCAGTTACCTCATTCACTTATCACATGGCAACACCCTATCCTTATATCATGCATCTGCTAATTTACTAAAATCTATACTGTCTGACTTTATACCCAACCCGTACCATTTTCAGGTGTGTATTTCTAATTTCAACGTTCACACTGAACAATATAGGTTCCGATGAACCATATAAATTCACGGATTCAATCTGTACTGTTCAAATGCTAAATTTAATCATATAACAGCGTCTAGAAGCAGTTTATGAAATAAAAAGTCGGGCGACGCCAAACGCTGCCCGACGCCTGATAACGCCTGTTATCAGTGTAATTCACGCACATAACTGAAAATATTCAAACGCCTGAGTTTATTAATGATAAATAAATGAAACCCTACTCATAGTGATTCGGGATGCCCGAATTCGTCCGGGGATGCGTTCAGGGCCGGATTCTCACATTTATTGGATCTGACTTCTACCTCTGGATTACTCAGGAACAACCTGCTGCAAGCAAGGAGCTTCCTCACACACACAGGTATCACTGCTCGTGGCTTAGTGGCGGAGAAATCATGCTCGGGCCTCAAGGCCAGACTCAAAGGCAGTATTTTGGAGTGATGGCTCACGCCTAGACGTTTCTAGCTGCTGCTGCAAATAGGCAGCCATTTATCTCACATACAGGTGGAGAGGAGGCTCGGTTGGGTGCTAATACTTGGTTATTGGCTGCGAATTCGAGCTCTAGGCTCATGGTCGAAGTCAAAGCATTGCTTGGTTCTTGCTCACGCCCTAGATGCCATTGGCCATCGCTTCTTGCAGCAGCTGCTGCTGCAATTAAATGGGGCGCCGCCCCTGCTGCTTGGGGCACAGGTGAGCGCTGAAAGGCAGGAAGCTGCAGATTCATGCTCGGATCTCCATGCCGAGCTCGATGCCGGCATTTTTGTGGTGCTTACATGCCCTAGGGCTCCTGGCCGGAGCCGTACAACTGCTACGCTGCAGCTTGGTCGCAGCTCTGCTAGCCGGCACCGTAGCAACTTGGCTACTTGGATGGAGTGAGGTCGAGGAAGGAGATGGTGGAGGAATGGAAGACGAAAGTGAAGAAAGCTCGATCGCTGGTTATCACTCCCAAACGGCCACCCCCTCCTCTGCCCTAGCTGTAGGTCGGGCAGGGTACAGGGCGCCGCTTACAGCTGCTCCTGTTCTATCGGGCGAGTGAAGAAGGAAATGGATAAGTGAAAAAAAAACGGAGATAGGGTTATAAACCAAGATTTTTGGAAAAATTACATATTATACCCAATAATTTGAACCCATTATAACTTTCTCTCTGTAAGTCCGAATCACGCAATTTCTTTTGCAAACATTTAAGTGTGAGACCCACTACAACCTCAAGACATATAAACGCAGTAATTATATCATCCCAACTAGGTTAATTATCTTAGGTAATTAACTTAACAAGTAACACTACAATTATCATTAATTATCTCAGATGTTTCAATCTCAACCATTGATTCACATATTAACTTATTTTGATTAACCATGATGTTTAATTTGATACTCAACAGTAATCAAGGTGTTTCATGCTAATTGAGGTATTTACTGGTTAACCTCAATGTGGGTCATAACAATCTCCCTCCCATATAAGAATTTTGTCCTGAAATTCCTAAAAGAGAAAAGGAAACTTGTTATGCATATCTGACTAAAGTTCCCACGTGGATTCTTCTAGGTTATGATTTCTTCACCAAACCTTCACTAACGGTATCTCGATTCTTAAGCTCCTTGATTTCTCCGATCAACTATCTGTATTGGTCCCTCAACATAGAACACATCAGGTCTAAAATGTACAGGTTCTGGGTCCACTATCTTCTCTGGATCAGGATAACACTTTTTGAACATCGATACATGAAACACGTCATGTAAATTGAGCAACTCGGATGGAAAATCCAACTTATGGGCTATAGGTCCAATCCTCTCAACGATAGGATATGGGCCCATAAACCTAGGAGTCAGTTTGCCTATTATACCAAACCTCAACACTCCTTTCCATGGTAAATCCCTCAGATACACTTCATCGCCAACCTCAAACTCAAGAGGTCAACGCCTCTTCTCAGCATAGCTCTTCTGCCTGTCCTATGTAACTTTCAACTGCTCTCTGCATGTCCTCAAGAGTCTGAATGGTCCTCTCTGACTGACCGTTCATATGTGCATGGAAAGTTGTACATAATCTCAACTTTGTGCCTGAAGCACGATACAACTGATTCCTAAACATGGATGTGAACTTAGGATCTCAATCTGATATGATTGAAATTGGAATACCAGGCAACCTAACTATTTCATTCATGTATATCTTAACCAACTTTCGAGACATCAAAGGTTGACTTAATATGAAGAAAGCGAGAAGACTAAATTAGTCTATCCACAATCATTCATATTGATTCATAACCTCTAGGTGTCCTGGGTAAACCTACCACAAAAATTCCATTGTGATATGTTCCCATTTCCATTCTGCTATACGAAAAGACTGCAAAGTACATGTAGGTTTCTGGTGTTCAACCTTAAACTGCTGACACACACTGCACCTAGCCATGTACTCCGCTACATCCTTTTTTATATCTGACTACCAGTACAACTCCTTGATATTATGTACATCTTAGTGTTACCTAGATGCCTAGCATACATCGATGCATGATGCTAATACAACACACCATCATCTGAAAACCTAAACTCTGGTCTCTTTCCCTTGTCATGTCATGTATGATTTGTTGTTACTCACTGTCACTCTATTGTAGTTCCTTGATCTGATCATAAAAAGTAGGCTTGACTTGCATCTGTGCAATCAAACCACTTTGCTCTGTCACTCCTAAGTCTAAGTTCAACTTTCACATTTCTACTAGCATGTCTCTCTCGAAACATGCCATAGAGAACGCATCAGTTGTTGAACTTAACTTCCTATTGAGGGCATCACCTACTACATTCACCTTTCTAGGATGATAATCTATCATCACATCATAAAGATAGTGACGCTATGTCATAAGAGCATGAACTACAACAACTAACTTCATATCATGTATCGCGTAGTACTCCTCATTCTATGCTACTACTTATTATTACTACTGTAAGAATTTATTTCAAAATTATATCTTACTCTTTTCTCTGACTCATTTTCATATTGTGTATCTACCTTCCAGATTAGCTAACTTTAAACCCTGGATTTTATTAGTGCTAGGTTACCTTTCATAGTGCAAATCGTATGATCTTGTTTTATAAAGATACTAGTATTCAAGGTCAAATCACTAGCGACATCCCTTGAACTACTTCAACTCTAAACATTCTAGGGTTTGGTCCTTATCAGTAACATAGCATTATTGTGGTGTGAATTTGCTTCCTTAGTTTGAAATCAAACTTTAGATCTCATAAGTTCATCCATCTACTTGTAATGGATACAACATATATGAATAATCATCAATGAACTATAGATATATAACAGAAATGTAACATCAGCCAAGTTCTCTAGCATAACTTATTAACACAAATGCTACAAATAAACATGATACTTGTTACCCAAGCATCACACATGGCTCACAAGGCCATTCATATCTTGTCACCTCTCACTAGGCAACAACTTATTCACATGGTTCATAAAATCCGTACACATTATTACTTTTATTAAGTAACAACAACATCAACACAAAAAAAGCCAATCAACATTTATTATATAAATGTCACAGCCCAAACTTGGCTATATTCATCATCTCATCATACCTGCATGGTTATTAGGCATGATAACAGTCATACAAGATATTCATCACATCATGTGATACAATAGTAATACCATGATTCCTTGACTAGGAATTAGGGTTCACTATCAAATAGAGTTTATCGTTCCTTTTCCCCAAATTAGGGTTAGGGTTCCCCATTTCTCATTAATTCAGACCCTCTTGAGTTAACCAACTTTATCTTGTATTAAGGTATTTCCCCTCTTAATGCATTCCATCACGGAATACTCACCCTTAGCATATAATGCATAGGCCACACATTAGAATTGTCCAGCTATCTCACATGATATGGACTTATCTTAGTTTAAGGCATAACTTATAAAGTTGCCTATAAACAATCGCAATGATACACCCTCAACTAGGGTTTCACAAGGATACACCCTCAACCAGGGTTCACAAGGATACACCCTCAACCAGGGTTCACAATGATACACCCTCCACTAGGGTTTACTAATCATGTATTGGATCCATGCATTTGTTATGCATTATTGATTAGTACCATTAAGGGTATTTCTCACCTAATCATTAAATTTAATCTGACCCTTATTGTGTTCCTTTATTTCTAATTAAGGATTGCTCATATGAGGTCCCAATGTTGGGTCTCCGATATCAGTTCCAACTAATTCTTAGTTGTTCTAATCTTTCTCTTATATCTCAACATCTTAGTGTATATACATTTTTCACCATGATTCGGGTCTAAATTATCCAGAATCTACTTTTATTATATTATTAATAGGAGTCATTAGATCTCAGTAACGCATCCTGCCAGCCGGACCAGGCCGAACCTGTAGTCCTGAAGTCAAGAGCTACTCAGGATTAACCAACTCTTATTAATCTCAAACATGTGGAAAGAATATCCACTTAGGGCAAACTGATTTAAACATAACTCCTGGTCTACTTACTACAAGGAATTTAAACAATAAATAAATCATTTCATGACATACAACAACATAAAAGAATCATATTTATTCTACAGACTGAAAATCTAAATTCATACATATAAGAGCATTTCTAGTGATTTCCAATCAAATAAAGAGTTGTATCACATCCTATTTTTAATCTCTTACTCCTACATTAATTTCCGGTTTCCTTAACCCTAAGATTTCTGGGGTTTCTCTCTAGCCTATTCTTCCTCTGCATACTTGGCCAGGGCATTCAGAGAAGAATAGATAGAGTAGATTGATACTGGTCAATATAAGTATTCAGACACCTGGCCAGGGTATCTAAACACTCAGACCTCCCCGAGCTAAAGACATATCACTTCTTATTTTCCTCACTTATAACTTTATCTTTTGATCCTAATGATCCCTGATGACTCAGCCTAAGCTCTCTACTTGGTTCTCGTGACCACATCCTCTTCCTGCCATCTGCAATAGTATAACAGAACACTTCCTGTTAAAAAATTGCAGTTAGAAGGAAGACACTTAAGTCCTAATCCTATTGGTCTCTTATCGTCCCCTGACCTTGACTTAGAGTATTCATATACTCAACCTATGCTCTGATACCAAGATGTCACACCCCGATCTCACACTAACCACTAATCACGAGATTAGGGCACGACGGAGGGATTATCACATAACAAATCACTGAGAACTTTTTCTTTTTTAAAACCTCGTAATGATATACGAATTATTGTTGTAAACTAAAACATAATAAACTATTGCGGAAGTATTTCAATTAAACTGGCTAGAGTACGTAAATAGAGTTTACAACATGTAACATTGTTTAACAGAAAGTAAACATAACAGTTAATTTACATCTTTATACACATTCCACATACACACTCTCTCTCACCCACACCATGTCCCAAGGACCGAGGGGAAAGGACTAAGAGACCACTATCTAACTAACTACATATACCTTCTACTGACTAGGGTGGTAAGATCCTTCAGATTCCTAGAACTGTTGCTCACCTGAAAATGTTTGATTAGAGGAGTGAGCCTACTCGCTCAGTGAATAGTTTTTCATTTAACTATCACTAAACAACTCGTTAAGTTTATTATTCAGATTAATATACAAGAAATACTACACTGAGCAATTCTAAAACAATATAATTGAAATAACAAAGAATGTAAATATTGCATCCAAAGAATAACTACTAGAAGACTATGCTCTAGTCTTCCTTAACTCTTTCATTTATAAGGAACTCTGTGAACCTCTATGATCATATTTTAGCTTATGCCCTGATCTATGCAGTGTACTCTTCATAGAGACTCGCAGTGCACTACGGCCACACCGTACAAGACTTATCGACACACCCGGGAAATGCTAAGTCTGACTGCCAGCCCTGTTCTGCTACAGGACCACAGGCTCTCCGGCCTCAATGCACTAACTCTGAGTGCTCTAGACTCCTCCTCTAACCTGAGTACACAGGCAGAGAGTCTTACTAGGTTACCACCGTGACTCCGCACGGATTAATGTTGAATAACCCCTATTTTCTCCAGTGCCACCGTGACTCTGCACAGATTATTGTTGGACACTGCCTCTCTGTCCTCGTGCCACCGTGACTCCGTATGGTTATTGTTGCAACACGAGTTTCACCCCTAAGAAGCAGACCTCTCAAAGGGGTTCTACGGTGTTCAGGGCACCTAAGTCTAACATTAACATTATAGGTACATTTTAAACAGAAATCATAACTCATTTAACATTTCTTACAAGGCTCACACAGCCTGCCATATCATATCATAAGAAACATCATAACTCATGTATTCAACATATATCATGTCTGCCCAACAAGTATTCACATTCTAACATTTCATACATATATGCATGATCTCAGTAACATCCCTTTCTAGGGCATGTCATATCTCATCACCTGCAATTCATAAGATATGTATTATGAAAATAAGAAACCCTGTAGTATATATATACCAACTCAAAGAGAATAAGCATGTAAAGTTAAATGCACAAGAAACATACAATTCAATAGTTAAGCATCACCACATCTCATATTGAGAATTTTGATATCAAAATACTTGATTCATTGTACACCCTATCCTTAGGGTTTCAGTTACCTCATTCACTTATCACATGGCAACACCCTATCCTTATATCATGCATCTGCTAATTTACTAAAATCTATAATGTCTGACATTATACCCAACCTGTACCATTTTCAGGCGTGTATTTCTAATTTCAACGTTCACACTAAACAATATAGGTTCCGATGAACTATATAAATTCACGGATTCAATCCGTACTGTTCAAATGCCAAAATTTAATCATATAACAGCGTCTAGAAGCAGTTTATGAAATAAAAAGTCGGGCGACGCCAAACGCTTCCCGACGCCTGATAACGCCTGTTATCAGCGTAATTCGCGCACATAACTGAAAATATTCAAACGCCTGAGTTTATTAATGATAAATAAATGAAACCCTACTCACAGTGACTCGGGATGCCCGAATTCGTCCGGGGATGCGTTCAGGGCCGGATTCTCACGTCTATTGGATCTGACTTCTACCTCTGGATTACTCAGGAACAACCTGTTGCAAGCAAGCAGCTTCCTCACACACACAGGTATCACTGCTCGTGGCTTAGTGGCGGAAGAATCATGCTCGGGCCTCAAGGCCAGACTCAAAGGCAGTATTTTGGAGTGATGGCTCATGCCTAGACGTTTCTAGATGCTGCTGCAAATAGGCAGCCATTTATCTCACATACCGGTGGAGAGGAGGCTCGGTTGGGTGCTAATACTTGGTTATTGGCTGCGAATTCGAGCTCTAGGCTCATGGTCGAAGTCAAAGCATTGCTTGGTTCTTGCTCACGCCCTAGATGCCATTGGCCATCGCTTCTTGCAGCAGCTGCTGCTGCAATTAAATGGGACGCCGCCCCTGCTGCTTTGGGCACAGGTGAGCGCTGAAAGGCAGGAAGCTGCAGATTCATGCTCGGATCTCCATGCCGAGCTCGATGCCGGCGTTTTTGTGGTGCTTACATGCCCTAGGGCTCCTGGTCGGAGCCGTACAACTGCTGCGCTGTAGCTTGGTCACAGCTCTGTTAGCCGGCGCCGTAGCAGCTTGGCTGCTTAGATGGAGCGAGGTCGAGGAAGGAGATGGTGGAGGAATGGAAGACGAAAGTGAAGAAAGCTCGATCGCTGGTTATCACTCCCAAACGGCCACCCCCTCCTCTGCCCTAGCTGTAGGTCGGGCGGGGTACAGGGCGCCGCTTACGGCTGCTCCTATTCTATCGGGCGAGTGAAGAAGGAAACAGATAAGTGAAAAAAAAAACGGAGATAGGGTTATAAACCAAGATTTTTGGAAAAATTACATATTATACCCAATAATTTGAACCCATCATAACTTTCTCTCTGTAAGTACGAATCACGCGATTTCTTTTGCAAACATTTAAGTGTGAGACCCACTACAACCTCAAGACATATAAACGCAGTAATTAGATCATCCCAACTAGGTTAATTATCTTAGGTAATTAACTTAACAAGTAACACTACAATTATCATTAATTATCTCAGATGTTTCAATCTCAACCATTGATTCACATATTAACTTATTTTGATTAACCATGATGTTTAATTTGATACTCAACACTAATCAAGGTGTTTCACGCTAATTGAGGTATTTACTGGTTAACCTCAATGTGGGTCATAACACAGACAGTCTGCTCTAGTTCAAGGAACAAGACTGAATGTAGAAGATGATGACTACTCCATGCCTCAAGTTCAATCTGGATATCAATAACAAAAGAACTATACAAACACTATAACACCATACACATATAGTAGATTGAATTTGTTCTCCAAATTTCCATTTACTTGGGTAGCATTGACGTGTGACTAGGCACCACTCATTTCTAGTGATGTCGTAAGTTGTTATGAACATTCATTGCTAATGTAATATGGGACATATAGGGTCACACACATATGTCTTGATCTAGAAGAGGAGTTTAATCTTGAATGATGTTTTGATTTATTACTAAAGCATTTAGGTATTCAATTCATGCAACAAATCAATTGATTGGATTGCCAACTGATCGACTCACCTAGTGAGATGACCATTTGAAGTGTCAAGTTGATTGGAACGTAATTGGATGAAGTTCTACAGAAAATGAGGCACCAAATGATCGACTCTCTGGGTGAACTGGTTGGCTCAAATTGAGCGAGAAGATAGCTTCACCTGGTGAACCGATCAACTTGATTGTGCCAGCGGAAGGTTCTAGTGACTTTCCCAAATTTATGATAAAGATTGATTATTTCCATTGCTCAAATTTGATTGATGCAAGGAATTGATGTTTAACACTAATTGAAAACGAATTGCCAAATTCATGTGCGATTGTAAAACTGCAAAATGACCATTTCACTGAGCGAACCAGTCAGCTCATGTTCCAGATGATCATCTAGATTGTAAACTGATCGGTTTGAAACTTACATGTTGCAAAAATTTAAGATCTTCCAATCCGTTCTACACCCACACAGATTGGGAACCCATACCCTAATCCCTCCTATAGATAGAGGGGTACTGGGGGCTTCCCAGAATACAACTCAGTTATTGTCCTCTCTGGTTGTGGTAACCAATAGAAATCCCAAGCAAGTCTTACCTGCTAAAGGGAGGGATAACAAGGGATAAATAATTCTGGGAGAATAAGTTGGTGACTAGTACACCAACGGGAGGGAAAACTCCTTCTTATCCATTCTAGTAGGATGACATGAGTTCTAGGAAGTCTGTGTGGACTTCCATAGAGGTGTGGAGGCTGTTGTCTATCGCTAAGAGGACAACATCAACCTGTAGTCCATGGTACAGACCAACAGGCACAAAAGTTGGACGATTCCTAGGGCAACTAGAAAATAGTTGTGCATCTACAATAACAAGGAGATGTCGCTGGACTTGCTCCATAACCAGGTATATCCTCAAAAACTTCCTTTCTATATTATAGTTATTGACGTGATCTTTTGGTTTATGGGGAATGTGGTAGTTCATTTTTTTATTTCTACTGCATATTTTGTAGCCATATTCCCCCATAGTGGTATCAGAGCCACGTTAATTGACTATATTTTGAGATAATTAATATGATCAGATTTTTTGGTTTTATCATTTAATTATTGCATGTGATGTGACTAATTCTGTCTAATAAAATACCATGAATAATCCCAAACTTATATATATATATATATATATATATATAATATGAGTCAGGCTAGAATACACTCGAGTGTATTCGGAGCAGAATACACTCAAGTAGTTTTTCATGATGCAATATTTTTTTCAAAAATCTAATATGTTGATCTTTTTAAACATCTTGTGAATAACTCATATACAAGATTTGAGCACATTTGGACATTTATAGGTCATGTTATAAAGACCGCAAAAATTACGCATTTCAAATTAGTTTCACGCGTTGATTTTGTTGTCCTTGGATGAGTGACTTAAACTCATCCTACTGGGCTCAAAATTTGTATGTAGACTAGTTATAGTATGACAATAAAGATCAATGGTTTCCATTTTACAAAAAATAGTCTTGATATTAGAACACACTTGAGTGTATTCGATCTTGAATCTCTCTCTCTCTCTCTCTCTCTCTCTATATATATATATATATATATATATATATATATATATATATATATATATATATATATGCAATTTACACACGTCACCTTAAAAGTGAGTTTTGATGGTGGATGTGTAGTGTGGTTATGGCCAATAACCCCTATTATATGTTCATGATTGTGTGGTTGGTTAATCATATTTTATCTCAATTAATGTAAAAGTTAATTCTCACATACCTTTTCTCCCCTCGAATATAACTCAAGGTTTCTCTATAATCATGTAATAGTTGATAGTTCACTTTCCTATTAGTATGAAGAAGAAGGACATTGACGATGCCAAATGACCGTCTCGAACGCGAGCCAACCGGCTGGAGGACCAAAGAAGCCTAGATGGATGAGCTAAACTGATCAGGTGATGAAGCCAATTGATCGAATGAAGGATCCAGTAGATTCTAGACAAAAGGACCACATGACTGGTGAAGACGACCAACCGACCGGCAAGGAGGCGAGCCGATTGGTTCAAGGGTTGAACCAATCAACCCAAATTGGCAAGAGCAGATCTTCTTCAACAATAGGTTTTTGCATATGTTGTGGGCCCTAGGTTGTGGTAATTCCTTGTGACTCCAAGGAATTATATTAGGCTAACAATAACTATCACTTTTGTTTATCTGTATGTTTTCTTTGTGGGATATAGTATGTATATGATATGTACTGTATATGTGGTGATTGAATAAAGTATATGTATTTATAAATACAAACTCCCTCATATAAAATATTAAGTCTTAGATGCTTTTCAAAAGCAGCACACATGAAAATCTGGATTGACCAAGCATAGGTTACGCCCTAACGTGGTGCACCGTCTATCTTGTGGAAGTGTGATGGAAGTAATGTAGGTTCTGCCCTAGTGGGGTGCATTATTATTGTATCAACTTTTGAGTCAGGATTAATTGGTGATTCTTAATGTGATTAAGCTCTAGAAGCATACAAATGATTATGGAAAGGAGTTACGTATAATCTATCCAAGAGTTGCATATGATGCAATTAGAAAAAGTTGTCTACCTTGATAATTGACTATATATGCTGCCATTGGTCTGGTAATTGTTGAATTATCTTGGATCTTGGCCCACTAAAATATTGTACATTGTAATATTCTAAATTGATATATGAGGGCTATCAGTTTGAATAAAATAGTGTGAGTGATAATTAATTGAAAACATGATTGATATCGTCAAAATTTTCAAATCAAATCAAATCAAAAGTTTTTGACAAATGCAAATTTATCTTGTAAAATCAAATGATGAACAAATCCATATTGCGACCAGTCCTTATGAAGGACAACTTGATGGGACAAATTTCTACAACTGGTTCTGGACTTTGAGAAGGGTTCTTGATGAAGAGTACAAGCTCTATGCCATTGACAAACTAGTGTCACAAATACCTGCTCCTGATGCGCCAAGGGCACAAGTGGATGCTTACTAGAAGCATGTCAATGATGCCTTAGACATGAAGTACCTTAAGCTTAGTTGCATGAACTATGAGTCACATGAGAACTACAAGGACATGGTCTATGTAATAACTATATGTCACAGAAAGTAACATTGAGTTATCAAAAAAAAAAATTGATTACTAAATGATAATGGAGGTAGGTTGCATTAAAATGTATATTCATTATCAAGTGTATGTTAGTGTGCTTTGATTTTGTAGTTTCAAGGTGTGAATCAGACAATTATGTATGGTTACACCTAAACACGCCCGATAATTACTCAAAGTCAAAGCAACTTTATTTCTACAACTACCACGCACAATAATTACTTAAAGTCAAAGAGACTCTATTTCTACAACTGTTTCATATGAAAGTAATTAATATGCATTTCTAGTAAAAGCTACAAATTTGTTAGGTCCATGATTCATGTAACCCGTCTCACACCCTAAAACGTCTTAATAACAGCCTCACACAATGACAACTTCCAATGATTGTCTTCGGTGATAAACCCCGACGCACATCCTACACCCCAATTAATAGAAGAGTGTGGCATGAACCGACCGACACACTCGTGTCAACCCCAAAAACCGTCATGCACCTCACCAGGTGTAACACCATGTCCATGTTGATCTGGGTCACATAGTCTTGGCATCAGGAGGTTGCTGACAACATCTGGGGTGGTGGGGCAACGACCCATCTGTTATTAGTAGTCGAGGTGGGCGGTGGTTGTAGTCTTGGCAGTGACACTAATGTTTTTCATGACTATTTTGATAAGAATATCATCAACAATGATAAGAAGATCATCAACAATGACAACATTTGGGGTGGTGGGGCAGCAACCCATCAGTTATTTGTGTGCCTATCAAGACTTCTGTTGATAAGAAGATCATCAACAATGATAGTCATGCTGATATGATGACAAAGCCACTACAAGCTTCCAAGTTCAAGAGTTTTTTGGTCTTGGTTAGCTTTTGTAGATGAGAGTGATGCCCTTAGGGTATGGAGGAGAAGAATATTTCTTTTTGCATGCAAGATGTTGACTTTGAGTCAAGGTGGGTATTTGTTATGCCTTGAAGACACCTAGTCCTAGTCCTAATCCTACATGGTGCGGCGGTCCTATTTTGGTTCTTGCCTTGGTTTGAGTCCAACCCATGTACCTACTTGGATTTGGATTAGTATTCCTATTTGGAGTTGGAGATAGATCTATATACATGAAACTTGGACTCCTATTATGTACTAGATTCCTATTAGGATTGTCTATTGCTAGTTGTAGCTTTATGGCAAGGAGTCTATAAATAGTTCCCTAGGGGTATGGGATTGTCTCGTACTAAAAAAGTGCCAATGTATAGTGTTGTACCAAAGAGATTTCTCTCTCTTCTTTCAGTGTAACCTTCTAAAGGTTTTTGGGATCTCTCTCTTATGATAATATATTTCCATTTTGATTTTCTTTCTATAGTGAAATTCTCTTCTCCTCCCATGGAGTAGGTCGTCTAGACCGAACCACGTAAATCCCGTGTTCATTATTTGTGTAGATTGTTATTCTTATTCTCGTTGTGTACATGTTTCTCATTGTTCTTTCCATTGTGTCGAATAAACATATATATGCATACATACAAATAAATAAATATATATATATAGAGAGAGAGAGTCAGGCTAGAATACACTCGAGTGTATCCAGAGCGGAATACACTCAAGTAGTTTTTTATTATGCAATATATTTTTTTAAAATTTAATCCATTGATCTTCTTAAACATCTCGTGAACAACTCATACGCAAAATTTGAGCACATTTGGATATGTATAGCTCATGTTATGAAGACCGCAAAATTTATGCATTTCAAATTAGTTTCGCACGTCGATTTTGTTGCCCTTGGATGAGTGACTTACACTCATCCAAATGGGCTCAAAATTTTTATGTAGCCTAGTTATAGTATGACGGTGAAGATCAACAGTTTACATTTTGCAAAAAATAGTCTTGATATGCAAACACACTTGAGTGTATTCGTGCGATCTGTACACTCGAGTGTATTCTAGCCTGACTCTCTCTCTCTCTCTCTCTCTCTCTCTCTCTCTATATATATATATATATATATATATATATATATATATATATATATATATATATATATATATATATATATATATGGCATTCATTGAATACCCGCATGGGTAACCTGGATTTTCACTACCCGTCAGTCCCAAATGTAACCATATGGAAAACAAAGTAACTAGAAGGACCAAAAAGTAACTATGTTGATAACAAAGTAAGTATATGACTAAAAAGGTAAAATTGGGCAGAATACACATGAAATATATATGTAATTGTATTTTGAAATCTGCTATTTCAAATGGAACTATCTATGCATGAAAAGTAATAGTTTGCAAGATAAAGTAACCCTATACATGTTGAAAATAAGAAACTTGAAAAAAAGTAACCAAAATAGGGGGCGGGTAGCTACCCGCGTGGGTATTAAAGATGAGCCCATATTTATATATATATATATAATATTATATTATATATATATATATAAAGAGAGAGAGAGAGAGATAGACAAGAATACACTCGAGTGTATAGATCGAGCGGTACACTCAAGTGGTGTTTGCATATCAAGACTATTTTTTGTGAAATGTAAACCATTGGACTACATTGTCATACTATAATCAGTCTACATAGAAATTTTGAGCCTATTTGGACGAGCTTTCCTTTATTTTTTAATCAAATCATTTACATATTATGCCATTACAACCATCATATGATTGGCTCTCTGGGCATACATACCAACACGGTTATCCTCTACCTCCACTCAACTAAGAAAATTCGAGTCACAGTGACTCATTTCCTACTCGATTAGTTTTCTCCCTCCTTGGGCCATGTACACATTTGTAAATATTCCCTTTGAATCTGGGGTGTGAAACCAAACCTCCCTTACCCTCACTTTTCCTTGTTTTTTGTGGGGTAGAGACTTTTCCCAATTTACGTGATGGGGCAGACTCCACAGGCATATAACTTCACTGGTCCTTGCCTATATAAGGCATCCTCATCTCACTAAGTGGTTGTGCAAGATCTCTTAGACTCAGAGGATGTTCCCCCTACCTCTAATTTAAATCCATATTCTGCATCCTTCCCTCTGGTTCTTCCTTGATCCATCATGAACCTAATTCCTTCCCTTTCTCCACTCTTGCTTCCCCAGCCAATTGACGGGAATGGATGAGTTCGATGTGGCGAGGCAAAGGATTTGGGAACCTTGCATGTCTCTCAAAAGTCCAGAAGATGAGAGTCCAGAATGGATTTGGCCATAGGCCTGGAACTGTGTTGCAAGAGAGGTGATTCACAAAGTTGAAGATGAGATTGGGTGGATTTACCTTCCTATCCCAAGGTGCATGAGGCCCAAGCCCAAGCACATGTTGCAAAAAGTGTACTTCCACCTCGGCTCGGTGCCCTAACCGCATGGATAAAGCTACCCACGTGGCCAAAGTCCATTTTTCCTAACCTGTGTAGAAAATGAAAAGGAGATCCAAATGTTGATGTGGCTACACCTTATTGGTCCTAAGGTATTTACCTTGAAAAAATATAGAAAATGATTAGTAGATCAGAATTGTCACACCTCGATCTCACACTAACCACTGATCACGAGATTAGGGCACGACGGAGGGATTATCACATAAACAAATCACTGAGAACTTTTTCTTTTTAACACCTCGTAATGATATCCGGATATTGCTGTAAACTAAAACATAATAAACTATTGCGGAAGCATTTCAATTAAACTGGCTAGAGAACATAAACAGAGTTTACAACATGTAACATTGTTTAACAGAAAGTAAACATAACAGTTAATTTACATCTTTATACACATTCCACATACACACTCTCTC
Organism: Alisma plantago-aquatica; assembly: GCA_963693085.1. Classification (NCBI taxonomy): domain Eukaryota; kingdom Viridiplantae; phylum Streptophyta; class Magnoliopsida; order Alismatales; family Alismataceae; genus Alisma; species Alisma plantago-aquatica. The sequence goes on along the minus strand of OY856412.1, from coordinate 593,383,625 downwards.
TCACCCACACCATGTCCCAAGGACCGAGGGGAAAGGACTAAGAGACCACTATCTAACTAAACTAACTACATATACCTTCTACAGATTAAGCGTTAGGATGAAAAGATCCTTCCGATTCCTGGAACTGTCGCTGACCTGAAAATGTTTGAGTAGAGGAATGAGCCTACTCGCTCAGTGAATAATATTTCACTTAGCCATCATCGGATAACTCCATATTTTACATTTAACAGGAATATGTGAATAAATTAACAAACTGAGCAGTTCTAATTAAACTGTGCAATTATCGCAGAAAAGTATACTGAACATTTAAAGAACAAGTATTATAAATTCTAAATCTGAACATACACAAGTTTTATATTAATCTATCTTAATTCTAAGTGATCATCTTTTAACTTATGCCCTGATCATATGCATTGTACTCTGCATATAAAGTCTCGTAGCGAACTACGAACCCACCGTACAAGACTTAGAGACACACCCGGGAAATGCTAAGTCTGACTGCCGTCCTGGTCTGCGTCAGGACTCTCAGGCTCACACGGCCTCACTGCACTCTCAAAGAGTGTACTCTAGACTCCTCCTCTAACCTGAGCACACAGGCGGAGAGTCTGGGTTACCACTGTGACACACGCACAGATTATTGTTGAATAACCCCTATTTACTTCCAGTGCCACCGTGAAACACGCACGGATTATTGTTGAACACTGCCTCTCTATCCTCGTGCCACCGTGACACACGCACGGATTATTGTTGAACACGAGCCACCGACCATCTAGACACACGCTAGGTAGGTCGTTTCACCCCTAAGGCACAGACCTCTCAAAGGGGTTCTACGGTGTCAGGGCATCTAAGTCTAACACATTTTATTATAACAAGAAAACTCTTATAACATTGTGTCTCTCTCTCACATATTCGACTACTGGAATATACTGTAATTTTGCAATTCACTAGCTGAAACTAGAAATTCAACTTTCATAACATTTCTATATATAATGCAACAGCTATTCACTTATATCGCAATAACTCATAACTCAGCTATGCTTTCATGCAAACAGATTCGTTCACTGTAAATAGATTTCATATCTATTCCACGTCTCTATACTGATTTCATATTACTGAACATTCAAATATACTGTATTGAAAGGAATACTCAACCTGAAATACTTTATCACATTTATTCGCATCTTACTGAAATTACGTGTAAGGCATGCACATTTATATGACTAATCATTTCATTTCGTTTGAACTATGCAAATTAAAAGTCTAGGGATGGTAACTATGCTCGACATCCGAGTAATCTCTATTACCCACATATACACATAAACATCATTTTCATATATGCAATATCTACAATTAAATGAGTTAAACCTTGATAATTAAGTGAGATAATACTCACCCAATTTGGTGTGTTCGTATACACCGAAAACGTCCACAAACACGCCTAATTCTGCTTTTCTGCAACTTTGCACCCCGTGCAATCTGGGCGTAAACACTTCTGTTATATTTTTCTGCAACTTTGCACCCCGTGCAACTGATATGTACCCCGTGCAACTGATCTGCACGCCGTGCAAACCTATGCAGAAATAGAAATCCCCGACATCAGCTTTCTGTAACTTTGCACGCCGTGCAAACTGATTTGCACGCCGTGCAACCTGCGCAGAAACGGAAATCCCCGAGGAAGAAGGTGGATTCGGGGTCGATTCACGGGAAATTTCCGCATGAAATACCTTGGGAACTTCAAGACGACCTAGCAGCAACCCGTAGACGTTGCTTTTCACGCCTTTGGCCGCTCCTAGCACCTCCTTGGTCGGCTCCTATCTTGGCCGGGCAGCAGGAACGGGGAAGAAGAAGGGGAAGGGGAAGAAGGTGAAGTGGCTGGCTGATTCGGCTGGAGAAGATGAGGAATCGAAGAAGAACGGAGAAGGAGGGGCTTGATTGCCCAGCTTTCTCCTCTAGCTCGCTCTCTCCCTCTCCCTTTTTCTGTTTTTCTCAAGCGGCAACTGAAGGAATGAACGTATCGTTCATTCAAGGTCGGCTAACAAAGCTAATAAAGGAAAAACTAAAGAAGGGATAAGGAAGGGCGCCCAGGGGGGCGGATGCAAATTACCCAAGAACTTTCAGAAATTACATATAGGTCCCTGCTCGCTAAAAAGCTCATATCTTTTTACTCTTAGGTCGGTTTCGCGTGATTTCTCTGGCAACGGATCAAGCACAAACTTGTCCTCAACCTCAGGACAAGAGAACAAGCTAATGATACATTAACACTAGCTCAAAGCTCAAAACACTATTAACAAAAGCAAGTACTCATCTCAACATAACTAGTTCAATTATGCACTAACCAAGGTACTTACTGGTAAAATGAAATGTGGGTCATAACAAGAATCATAGCAAGACATATATGCAAACTGATCAGAAAAATGGTAGGAACATGAATAAAATAGAATCCATGCCAAATTATGAACACAATTCCAAAAAACAGGTACCTAATTAAGTGGTGATGTATGGATAGAAACCCTAGAATTGGTAATTTAAGTGTAAAATGCAATTATTTCTTTTAGTTTATGTCATAATATGTCATTGTGAAATATAATGGAATTCTAAGATGATAATGATGATAATAATGGATAATTTGGGTTTGTATGATAATGATGCTTAACATGTGAAATTATGATTTAGAAGTCAATAATATACATTGTGATAAGTGTAAATGCCAATGATCTGATTTAGATGGTCACAATTACTGATGTGTTTAATATAATGAAAATCCTAATCCTTGATATGATTTGAATAATAATGATCATGAATAAAAGACCTAAGTTCTAAACATGATAATAAGGATTTAAAACCTAATTTTCCTTATCATTATAATCATGAGTTGCCAAATCAAGGGTAGTTTCCTAAATGATATAACATGAATAACTTGATAATTAGGGTCTCACTTAGTATCCAATAGGGATTAATAACTTTAATAAAGAAAGTTACAATGGAATGGGTTTGATACCCTTGTTCCTTATCAGAACCAGAGACAACCCTAAACCCTAGATTAGGACGTATGTTAGATTAAAGTGTCTTGAATTTGATGGCGACACTAGGATTAGCATAGATGCATATTAATGTTGATTACTTAGATTTGCTTATTGGATGGATTGGATATACTTGAAGTATGATTGCATAATCGACATGGTTCTACATTGAGGTACAAGGTTACGCCTATGAATACTCTCCTTAAACAACAGTCGTGGTTTACTGAAGTTTCTCAAATGGATTGCAATTAAACTTTGTGTTTGTTTATTTAATTCATGCAATCTATAATGCCACTATGAGTGTCATCATATATAAATGTAACATGTTCAAACCCTGAATCATCTCTGGTGAGTAAAGAACATGGGGTGAAATAAGACATTATGGGAATGACGGGTGATCAAGCTCGGAAAGGAATATCATCTCGGGCCAAGCCCGGAAAGGAAGTTCTACATATGAAACCATGCCCGAGTGATAGAAGGTTATGAAAAGTCCACGGCATGGACCAAACCCTAAAGAGAGGCTTCCCCATAAAGAGGCTCCCCAAAAGAGAGGGAACACCACAAATAATGAAAGGATAAGAGTTGCAAGGTTAAAATAAGAAAAAACATGTTCATTTATATAATGATAATTACTGTTATCGTTGTTCATGTTGTCACACCTACATGCACATACTTTGTCTGCATCCCGCGTACATAGTACAGAAATATACTGATTTGTGCTTTATTAGGTGAAATATTTGAAGATGTGGAGGCATGATGAATCAGATGAAAATTCACCAAATGCATTAAAGCTAAGTAAAGGAGGATTAGTTAGATACTTCTTCTCATTATGTATTAGTTCATGTTGGAAGTTCATGTGACCCTTTATAGGAGTATCATTTCATATTATGTAACAATATTTATGAAATAATGGAAATTATTTACTATTATTTGTTATTTGGTTAAATTTGTATCTTGGGAATTTCAGGTAATGGGTCGTAACTTTAGAGTCCTTCCTTAATTGGAGAATGTTGAAAAGTGAGATCGTTACATAAACCCTGAAAATTTTCCTTTTAGTTATTATTGGTTTGTATTACAAAAATTATACCAAAAGGTACATAATATTTTGTTGATTATAGAATATATTTTTTATTTTTTTTATTGATCCTTTGATTAGTTATTCATTTTAAAATTTGAATACATTTATTGAAACTTATAAAAACAAAACTTGCAAACACGGTAATTATGCCCCTCAATAATGTTTTTAGGTAACTAAATTAACTATGTAGATTCCCATTATTGTGATAGTTTCATGTTTTGAGGTAATTTATTAAGTCATTTAGTATTTTAGGGTTTAATGATATTATTATTAGATATATTATTAGAATTTATGACATCCTCTAATACTTTTGGATTAGGCTTGTTTTATGTTTATTATTAATTAAACATTTTCCTCAATACCATGTATAATCATAATATATTAGGTTTTATTATAGTATTACCGCAATCATTATCATAGTCAACATATATATATATATATATAATATTTAATGACTACAATCATTTATGATTTCCTTAACAAGAATTACTTTCCCTACTTCTTTAATGCAACCATATCCATTGTTTGATTAGGATTATTTTAAAAGTGATCTAATGATATTAATATTCAATTAAGAACCAAATAATTCTCTATTGATCTCTATAATCCTTTTTATACCTATTGGGGTTTTCCCTATCATATTTTTTTATGTAAAGACATTCCATCTTCTTTTAAGTAATATTAAGCTCATTAGTTAAATTAGTTATATTTTATATGAATATGCAAATAAAAAATATTATCTATTAAAAAATATAAAAATCTAGCATGCTCTATATTATGATATGAGTCTCTAATTATATTGCATACTTTATATTTTCTTTTACCAATTTATGGGTAACCAACATTTACATCGAGCAAGTTTGGAGTTACTGTGTAAAATGTCCTATTATTTATTTATTTATTAATATTAGTATTCTAAGAACTAACTATCACCATCTTATTAGGGCATCTCAAGATATAACGGAGGATATTTGGGTTCTTCTCCTAAACAAAGCTCAAAGTCTTATAATCATTGAGATTAAGGTTTTCAGGGCTTCAAAGTTGGGTTTCCACATGTTAGAGCTTCAACTACCACTAATAGGGTTTTGTATTTGGAGTTGTAGTACTATATGATCAAAAATTTCAGTCATTTGTGTGGTTGTTAGGACTTTCTTGAGGTGCAAATCTAGCAAGACACTTTGTCCTTCTTCACATACCAATATGTTGGCATGGTTCTGGCAATAAAGGAGGTTCATTTAGGTACATTCCATGATATAATACAAAATGTCCACACAATTCTCTTCCAATCGTAGACACTACTACATATGGTTGATGATATATGATGTCAAAGACGAATCCAATTACAAATTTTCATGTAAGAATATGATTTATGGATGTTTTCCAAATTGGCCAAATAAATGTATTAGAAGGACCAATGAATATAAAACTCAATGATTATCAAATTGGGTTAATTAACATATCACTACCAGATTGAGATCAACCCAATTAATTAAATCAAGAAAAATTAGAATCTTGCTTTTCCTTCAACCAAATGACAATCTTGTAAACTTCTTCACCCATTATATAAGGATGGTTGTAAGTCAAAAGAATAACTAGAAGAATTATAATTTTGGAAATTGACATATTCACATATAGTAAGTTTCCCAAATGCATGAAACCCTATAAAAGTATACACGCTAAATGTGTAAGAAAAAATTGAGATTATTCTAATGTGATGATGAAGAATGTGTTCGATACTAGTCCTTGCAAAAATTACAATTATGAATCCACATACAGGTTTTATAATCCAGAAGGAAATGCATAAGAAGAGTCAAGAATAGTATTTGTAATCGCACGTTAAGCAATGTTGTCATGGACGTACCAGATGTATGTTGTATTTACTTATTATGCCACCATATTTTGGAGGTGATGGATGTACCATACTCGAATGTGAGACCTCTCTTGAGGAAATTGTCACATAATTGCATAAAACATATATGGACAAAGAAGGAAATACATAAACCAGTATTATCACATAAGATTTTGATGTAGCAAAACCATCAAATCAAGCTGAAACTATAGAAGTCTTTGTTGAAAGATGGTTCAGTGAATCGCCAATGTTTGTATAAATAGAAATTAATACAATATGGTGGATACTAAGATAAATAATTTAGAAGATGTCTTAGAATTTATTAGGTTTGTCTAAAAAAATAATAGCCCCTATAGACAAGATATTGAAATATCTATGGTTGACCCAAAGGGAAAGTTAAAAAATATCATGCAGAATCCCATCAAATCAAGAAAGAGGTTAAGAAGTAAGGTTGAAAAGGTTTGACAAAAAAGTAGGGTGAAGATGCTAAAACTAAAAACATGGGATGAACTTCATGGCCTAAGATAACCATGTTTTTGTTGCTCCCCAAAAAATTTTATGCAGTTAATGATAACATCAACCTGTCTTTGTATCATACATTTGAATAAATCATTTACAAAACTCATTGATGTATTGCACCAATATTAAAATATAGATGCATCAAGATTAAATATTGCAAATGAAGTAGGATTCATATTGTTATAGCAGCAAGATTCCAACAAATTGTAGAAAGGGATTAAAACATATAATGCATCAATATTTACTATGTTCCAAATATTGAAATGTGGTTTGTGAAATACTTATTTATGGTCTTAATACATGTATGCTTGTTTCATGCATTTCCACTTAAGGAGTATAATTATTTTGAGGGAAAGAAATAGGAATTGGTCATGAAATTGCTTCCTTACAACTTCTTTCATGATGGAGTTTGCCTCTGAAAGCATAATTTGTTCTACCAATTTCCAAAAAAGGTTGGCGACCATATTCATCTTGGTCCACTACACAAAGAATTTATGTAGCTATGTCCCATACAATGCCACATCATCAAATTTAATAAGATCTCACAACTATTGGTATTACTTTGTTTAGGGGCCACTGAAATTTTCCATAACCATGCATCCAAGTTGATGCCACACTTTTCACCTCCGAATATTACTTTACAGTAAGCATAGTATATTCCTAAAGGCGTCTTAAAGCATCTTGAAATTAGTCTTGGCATGAAACATTATCAAGGTAAAGGTATTTTTTGAATTGAGAATCTATGACATATATGTAGAAATGCAGAACAACTAAATAACATGACTTACAAATTCACATCCAAGACTGTTGAAATCTTTATTTTCTAAGACAACAAGGATAATTAATTTATTTTCTACTAGTGATCATTTTGCATAATGATTGTATTCCACTTCATAATTTATAATTTATGTCTACTATGTAATTTTTCTACTCATAAGACAAACAAAATGTTAACCACGTAGATATTCCTAATAAGCTAAACCAAGGATCAATGTAACTTGGACCAAGATTCAGACAACTGTAACAAGGCTTTATGTACCAATGTAATGCAACTAGGATTTCGTCTATCTAAACCAAGAGGAAAAGTCGTCTTTAACCGGTGCACATGTAAAGCAACATATCGAGATTGCAAAAATGGTAAGCCTATTGTTTTCACTTTCCCCTTGGTGGTTGCTACTTCTTTTTTATTAAGTAGGTGAACATAGGCTTCTATACAGTTGTCCACGGACCAATGCAGCCCACACAAGGTCTTGAAATCAACGACTCGGAAACAATCAGGCCATCATTATACATATGGGATACATTTAGCATATCACATAATTGAGAAAAATAACCATTGATATATCAAAGAACGTGTGAAAGTTGTTACTCAAACTTTACAACCGAAGGTGAATTCAGAAATCTTCTTTTCAAATACGTCTGTTTTATACAATTTTTCTGTGTGTATGTTCGTGAGTGGGGAGCCCACATGGGCTCTAGGTTTTGGAACATCTTCACGGCAACCAGTGCTAACTCCTCCACTAAACTTTCTTTTCTTGGAACCTTCCTCCTCATTCATCCTCCTCTGCTTTTGTTCCTCGTTCTTCTTATGCTTTGTCTTCTTAACATGTTGCTGCTCCATCATTCACACATATTCCTCCTTAGCTTCGTCCCCGCTTCCTCTTACTGACCTTCACCTCCACACATATCAAGTCCAACAATAACATTTTATCCAGATTATTATAGATACCATTATTAACTCTTGTAGATAGACAGCGAATTCAACAACAATTATATAGAAATCATTTTAATAAATTTTGCCCGCCTATTCCCCTAAACTGAAGAAAGTATACTCATTGATTAATATAGAGTCAGGAAAATAATGTACAACCAATGAAATAATGAAATCGATAGAAACCTATGAGAACTGTGAAATATACGAAAGTAAGTGCATCTTGAAACAGTGTCTTAATTTAATCATGAGTTTTTTAATAAGTCAGCAAACATTAATTATGATTGGCACTACTACACGGTTGGAAATGTTTCTTTTGCAAATGATTCAGTCGTGGTTAGTTGCAGAAGTATAAATTCTGTGATCGCCTTTATTTTATATATGAATAAATCAGAAAGCAAGCAGCACCAACGCGGCCTTGTCACTTTTATGTTGATGTTAATGGCATTTGTGCCTCGCCTGACTTAGATCGCTAAATTTGTATTACCATGTCGTGGTAGGTAAAAGGGGAGCTATGGCTATTAATTTGGACTCTCGTGAAACTCTTGCGTTATGTTTGGATGAATGATATCAAAATCTCAGTAATTAGTATAGCAATGAATAGTTCATCACGTTGTAAGTGGAATCAGTAAGTACTTGGCGTAACAGTAACATAAAACGTTTCTAATCATGCCTAAACAGGAAGTACTGGGAACTGTCAGCTTGCTCCCCCGTTCCATCTTTTGTATGAGTTATGATTTCCCCACGCGCGGTGGGAGGAAGCATGTTTCACGCGCAGACGAAACCGCTCGATCCCTTACCAGCCGTGGTCCCCACCCCTTCTTCCTCTCCCCGCTCATTCTCTCGCCTTAAACAACTATTTTTTTTTTATATATTTTTTCTTATAACTTTTGATCCATAAAGAGTTTTTAACGAAATAAAACCATTAAAAATCTTTAAAAAAATTACTTTGTAACAAGGCTAATATTAGTATATTTTGAAAAAATACTAAACATAGATGAAGTTTAACATGTATTACGCTCACTATCAATCCAATGTGTCTAGTTTGACTTTGAATCCGCCTGGTTCGGCTTTGAGCTTAATTCAAACTTGAATATGCCCAATTTGAATTTGAATGTGCCCAATTCGATCATGATTGTGTCTAATTAGTGCTATAATGCGCCTACTTATGAGTGCACCATCATCATCATCATCTTCTTCTTCTTCTTCTTCTTCTTCTTCTTAATTGCGCCTAGTTTGGATTTGATTGAGTCCAATTTGGACTTCATTGTACCCTATTTGGACTAGAATGTCTTGTTCAAACTTGATTGCACCCAGTAATGCACCCACTTTGGACATGATTGTGTCATGTTTGGGCTTGAATGCATTCAGACTTGATTGCCCACAGTTTAGACTTGAATGCGCCCAATTTGTGTTCTTTCGATGCACCTAGTATTCAGACTCGATTGCGCTCAGTCTGAACTTCAATGCGTCTAGTTTCAACTTGAATGCGCTCATTTCAGACATGATTGCGCTCGATTTGTGTTGTAAAAATACACCTATTTTTTTACAATGCACCATGTTTTGAATGTATTGCACCCAATTTTTAACGCGCAAATAAATTTTGATCTACCATATTTTTTTTTCTAAAATAGATCAGTATTAGTCTTGTTGGATTGTATATTTTGTAATTGAATTTTATTTTATTAAAAAATACACTACATATTAAAAGTTATAAGCGATATAAATTTCTCTCTTTTCTCCCCTCATTTTCTCTGCACGGACCTATCTCATGCTACCTCAACCCCCAAAGCTCTCTGCCCCGACTCAAGACCACCATATCCTGAGCCCCGCACCTGCAAAACCGGCCCCATGAGATGCTTGAAACGTGTGAACCCTTGGGCGCGTGAGGCTCTCATTTCTGTTTTTTTTAATCCATGAGCTGACGTAGGGAACTGCAAATCAGTCCGCATCTCCTCTAATTCCACCTTGAAAAGTAATACAGTTATCTGGCCAACTAAGTTAGCGGCCAAACTAGACCTTGGCCTCCAAGAATGGAAAACAAGTACTTTACTTTTTTATATTTTGTATAAACAAAATAAGAGATTATGGTCATTGGTAGTGTCATCACAAGGACATGAAAGTTACAGAATGCTCAATATATATCTACAAATCGATAATTGTATAAGACATAGTATCATCTATATGTACTTTTCTATATTATTGACTTCCTATAGAGGCCTCATTCAATCACACGGGAAAACTAAAACATTGCTGAACAAGGTCAGACAGAAATGTATGCAGCAACAAGGACCATTTCAGCCCATCTTGACGGCTTAGGCCGCTTAGGAGTTAGGACTCGAATACTCAATACCTTGTCGCTAGGAGCACACCAAGTCAAGTGGATCAAGTGGGCTAGGCTAATAACACACGGAACCCAGCCATTGGCAACCCTTTTTGGTGTCCCGCTATTAGCATTTAGCACTTGATCTGGGAGCTGACAACGGGGAAATCCTGCGGCGTCATCCAGGCGTACCGGAACCGGACTTGGCCCCCACCTGCCACTGGCCGGCCACCGTTGACGATGCAGAGCTCGTCGTCGACGGGTTTGATTGCGCGGGGATCGACGGGAAGAACGCTGCTGAGGCCGTAACACCGGGTCGTGACTTTGAACTGTGAGCAGCGGCACCGGTTGGACACGGTCACTTGGTACTCTGGCTTGCCTTCGACGATGTTCCCCGTCTTGACCTGAGTGATCACGAGGCTGGCTGAGCTACAAGCAGCGGCCTTTCTTGGTGCTGATCCAGCGGTGGCGGGTAGGGCTGCTTGTCCTGTTCAACAGATCGAGTTGGCGTTAGCGCGGGTAATAGATTTTGAAAAGAATGTGCGGGAGAGTTAAAAAGGGAGAGAAGAACCAGTACCTTCAGTGAAGTGGAAGAGAATGATGAGGTAGAGGACCAGGGCAGGGTATGAGAGCTTGAGTGTCATGGTTGGTTCTGTTGCTTCGCTTCAATCTCTCTTTACTATCTCCTCAATCTGGTTTCAGAAGGGCTTGGAACTTGAAATCTGGTGGCGGGGAAGAGTGAGATGAATATCGTACCTATCCTGTCCTATTTAAAATAGATTGTGTGATACCTCGACTCGACAGGTACGTTAGAGAGGCGTCCACTCTAGACTTTTGAGGGAAGTAAACCACGAGCAGCATCCCACTTGGCTCGTGGCCCTGTCCCTGCAACGTCCCTGTTTTGCTCTCTTTGCTGCGCACATGCCATGTGCAATACCGTTTAGCTTCCCACTCCCGTCTTTCCTTTTAATTGATAACTGTATTTTTCACAAGATCACGACACATATTATTCTATGAAGCTTTGGGTTCAAATTCATGAAGAAATGAACAATTTGCAGAAATCGTGGCAGACAAGGCTTCTCTCACCTCACAAGTAAACACTTCAATCATATTTCATCCGCATTTTAAACCTTGTTGCACCTACATTTAAATAACACAGAGTAGCACTTCTTATTTTTGTGCATAACGCTTTCAATCATAATACATTCGCATCTGAATCTTTTTTTGAAGGTGACTCGCATCTGAATCTTAGTGCACACATAACTTAAATTCTTATTCGCCACTACATGTACATTTGAAATCCTTGTGCACCTACATCTGGATCACAATGGAAATACAATCTAAATCATTATGCACCTACCTCTGAATCAGAATGGACATACAATCCAAATCATTGCATCCGGTGCATGGGGCATGTACTATTCGGATCCTGCTAACATGCTACTGAATGATGGTGCATCCAAATTTTGAGTCACATCGCACCATATCATATTAAATCATACTTCATGCGCGTCTGAAATGATTTTATATCCTCATTTAATTAATTCGCAGAAAATAATACTTTAGTAAATATATTTTAGATGTATAAGTCATATCATATATGGGTCGAAGTCTGTAGGCTCATATAAGGTCTAGTCAAGTCTAATCAGATCCCGAACGTCTCTAGAGTCATATCTATTTTTTCCTACATAAGGGAGAGGGGCCTCTATTGTACAACATAACATTGTGAATACCGTCTATTCATTATTTCCTACATGGTATCAGAGCTTTCTTTCTAGGGGCTCTAAGCCTAGAGAGAAAGTGAGAAGTCTTCGCCCGTGGGCGGCCGCCGCCGTCATGGTTGGCTTCCCGTAAGGCCATCTTGATCACCCTCTCCGTAGGGTCATCTACATTGTCCTCTCATATGAAGGGCCTTCATCATCCAGATTTAGATCTGACAAGAATCTACTTCACCTAACATCCCCGAGTGTCCTTCTTTTGTCTTTTCCAAGCACAAAGTTCAATCGCTCCCTCCATCAAGACAAAGTCCAAATTCAAGTCGTCCCGTGCTCCAGCTTGCGGAAGAGTGTTACAAGTATAAGTCATATCATATATGAGTCAGAGTCTGTAGGCTCATATAGGGTCCAATCAAGTTTTGTCAGATCTAGAAGTCTATAGAGTCATGTTCACTAGGACAACCTGCCACGCTAAGAGAGATTACTCAAAAATAAAAATATGACTGATCACTACTTAATCACATTACCAAAAAGATGCATAATTAAAATCATATTAAGCATCTCAAACATGTCCAAAAATATTTATATATAGGTCCAACATCATGCATAAAAGTATATACCATATCGGGTATCTACACAACTATGTAGTGTCCTCAATCACAACCTATATATAAAAGTATTGTTCCACATATATACATCATATACAACAACAACATACTGACTAAAACTCGAATCGATATACATTGCGTACAAAATTTCTCACTCAAACCTTAGAGTAAAAGGACGACTCTAGGACACATTATCATTAACCAACCTTATGCTTCTATTGATCTCCAAGTTGCTCCTCCTCACTACCACAGGCCTGAGGAGGCTGATGAGGATCACCTAAAAGGATGTGGTGACCCACAAGGTCAGACCCGTGTCCTAGTAAGAGATATAACTCTCAACAATGTTTATTGCTACAATAGGGTATGCAACTAAATAGATAAAGTAGATATTATTACAAAATAAAAAAATCAGCATAGTATTCAGAAAAACAAGTAAAGCTAACACTGGTTGTACAGTTGATTTCTCTTACCGCATCATACACCATTCAAACATTACAAGAATCAAGGCACAGGTCATCAACCAATATGGTAACCCTAGAAGATAGGCTACACGGCTGAGTTACATATTTTATTAAGCTTTGGGGATTTTGAGGCATACCACTCAAACTTCCAACTGACCACTGCAAAATCACAATTAATCAGTTCCATGCATGATCTAGGAGAGTCAAAATCTTAAGATCTCTTCCCCTCAGTCAGTATAAGTCTGCGACGATGACATATCAGTCATGCTACAATCATTCTAGTCCGTACTTGGTATACATGCCACGACACTAGAAACTAGGGTATTTAAACCATATCATCTGACATACAACTACAGTTGTCCTCAATCATATCACATGTACATATTCATTCATCTGAGATACATCCTCGACCATTCTCCATAACCTTAGTATCGGGATGACAAGGATATATCCTCCTCACACGCGCATATACTCAATAGTATATGACTCTGAGTTTCACTTTTGGAATACCCATTTTATAATCCAGCAAGTTCTGACACTAGAATAGTTCTACAACACTAGGCACTATATGATTAGGGTATCACTTGATTAATTAAATCAATTGAGTGATTTTAGACTGCATCCATTAAGTAACATACAAACCCTAAAAGTTTTCTACGAAAACATAGGTATATAACAAATCCAGAAGATATAAAGAGTATGAGATATATTCCTTATCACAACATCACAGAGTACAAATCCTTTATCAATCATAAAGTCAGTTACACCTCCACTAGCGCTCAAGCCATGCCCAAAGGCCATTAAGACCATTGACAATACTTCTTTCAAGAACATCATTATCTTTTAACACTTTTATAGAAAGTTCTACAATCATCAACACACTTGTTGTCTGCAGATTTAGCATACGATTTCATCAACATAATAGATATGATGTTCACAAAGTAATAGAGTAGTGTTACCATCAACACTATGCGAGTATCCCTTCATCATTACAACATTGTAGGAAGGAAGGTATAATAAACCATCACCACTTAATCATCTTATCTAAGATTCAACAAGGTGGATTGGACTGATATCACAAGTCAACACACATAAGTAATCCATCAGTATATACACATGCCTAGGAAAAGGTGTGACACCTTCACCACACAAAGTGATATTACTCAAAACAAAGTGTGGAATTATCACTATTAATAATGTTACCACCAAATAGGGTAAATTAAAACCCTTTGCAAAGCATTATCTCAAGCAAAATTATTTCATAAACAAGCCTTCAACTCAGGCCATCCATATTCCATATATGCCAAAATATGTTACATATCATGTTCAAAGGTTATCAAGCCAAAATTATTACAGATTATAACATGTTGATAAGTACATGCTACTGAGAAGGAGTCACTCAAGTGGTCAAGCACGATATCCCCTAACAAAGGGACCTGAGTTCGAATCCCAGTTACTACCTTGATTTACCATCCTTCCGGGCGTTCATCCTCCACCACATGCATGGGAGAGGGGGAGAGAATGCCTCTCTTAATCCCACTAATAAGTACATGCCATTTCTATACACTTATGGCATAAAGCCAAAATCTATGTGTCGATATACAAAACAACAAAATCTCCCCGAAGACCTGAGAGTATAGGGACAACACATAGGACTCTACTACAAGACTCTAACTAGTACCATGTCCAGCCTTCTGATAGCTACTACTCTCCCTGCTATTCTTCACTTGCACCACATCCTTGACCTCCTCGTACACAACTACATAAAAAGTTGTGAAACCCAAGGGATGAGACAAAACGCCCTAGCGAGAGATGTAACTCTTCACTAACATCTATTATAAGCACAATAATATAATAAAGTAGTGAAATATGACATGTATTACTATTGAGCAGTCTAAGCAATTACAACTGAGTAGCAAAATAATTTATACTTTTAAAAGGAATATGAAGAACATGTATAACTGTTATAAACTAAATAGTGTAAGAAATAAGGCATAGGGTCATCCAATATGATTGGTATTGACCCTAAGAAAATATACTACTCGGATGTATTGTCACTTTTATTATTATGCCTTGAGGATTTGAGGCGTACCACTCAAATCCAACCGACCACTGCTAAGTCAAAATCAATACCATATAAGATCTATGGAAGAGCGAGACTCCATGATCATCTCCATCACTAATCGGTTAGTTTGAGTCTGCAATGCAGTGACATAACAGTCACACTGCTAAAAATAACAACTTATAGTCAAATCATGTAGATAGTAACTCCTAGTCCAAACTATGGTCCTGTAAATGTAAGATCTCTAACATATTTTTATGATTAATTATAATTTCTTTGCATAATGAGATACTTAAATCATAATCTAATATTGTGAGATGTCCTAATATCATGTGGCAGGCTTATATCTTCATTTTGGTCCAATTTGATTAATGTTTGTGCTATCTTTGCTATATATGTGTTTGTTTTGGACTAAATTTCAATTTACCGATAAGTGAGGTTATCTTACAAAATGTCACATGTTGAGAATGTTTCTTGTTCTTTAGCATCATGAGATAGAAGGTGATACAATGGGACACTTTGTTTGTATCATAGTTGGTGATCAGACATCTTATGGTGATTCTAGGGTTTCTAGGGTTTGCTTAGTTGATAGAGTGAATAACTTAGGGTTTGATGTTATGACCCCTACACCACTTTTGGTGAGGGTAGTGATCGGTCAAGAGGTGTATGGTCGAGACAGTTTATCTTCTAGTATCTCAACTATGTGCTTATGTGACCTAGGGTTTCAACCTTGAAGTGTCTCGACTGAGACAAGTTGATGGAAGTGTATCTCGATCGAGACAAGGGGGAAACCAACCTAGATGGTTGTGACATCTTGCTAGATAAACATGACCCTTTGATATTTGCATGTGAGTGGAGGAAAGAGTATCTCTTTGAAGGGCATGTGTCCCTGATGATCTATCTTGTTGACACCTCAAAATCTTTTACTTTCCTCCTCCTTTGGGTATATAACCCATCCTCTTCACAAGAAAGTAATCTTTTTTGGCCCTACACATCTTCTTCTACCTTCAGATCGTCCTTGGATCTTCTAGAGCAAGAGAGGTCATATCTTCAAGCTTGGGTGACCAATCCTTTGTGCATGTTGAAGATCTTGTGCTAGATCACTCCTTGGTGGTGATTCCTTGGATATTTCTTCTCTTGGTAAGTGGCCTTACTCTTGATCATGATTTCTCTCTTTTGGAACCTCCATCATCTTATTTTTCCCCAGTCTTGGTCTATGGATTATCCATGATGTCCGTTTGAGACCATATTTGTCATGGTGAACCCGAGTGAAAGGATGATTCTTTTTTTTTCTTTCTTTCTTTCTTGGTTTGGACAAGAACTATTTTTCCCTCTTCTTTGAGCTTCTTTGTGACCATGGTTTTCTTCTATTTTGAGGTGATTCCTTGGTCAAAGTTTGAATCTTGGTTGAAGGTTCTTAGAGCTTGAGATCTTGAGAGTTGTTTCTCTTCAAAATAGGTGAATTTTATAAATTTTCTCTTCACCTATTATATGCACCTTAAACCTAAACATATATTGTTGTTCTAGATCTCAAAAACATATTCTTTATTGTATAAGAGATGTTGATGTTTAGGGTTTAATCCATGTATTATTATAGAAAGGATTACCCTTGCTTTAACCCTGAATCATTGTACTTGCTATTGTTTATAGAACTATTCTATCTAGTTTATGATCTACCCATCTTGAACAAAAGAAAGTTATGGTTCTATTTATATGTATAAGAAACCTGGAATCTATCTCCTTAATTATGATCCTTAAGGTGATCTTCTATGATACTTGTTCTAGGGTTTGAAGAACATACTTGAAAAGAGACGATCCTATGGTTGACGTTTTATATTCCCTTTTGTTACCGAACTGTTCCGACCTTGTTCAGATCTGCTATGGTGTTGGGCATGTGGTCAAGATGTATCTTGGTCTTCTATCATGGTCGACACCCATGCAATGGGTGGTTTCAACCATGACACACCACTAACCCTAAAAGATGGTCTTTACACCTTGTTGGTTGACACAACATTGCTTGTTGAAATTTTTTCATGCAGTGTTGCGGTAGAGATGGTTAGGGTTGTAGATCGAGACACTTGTTCAGGTTGTTCCATGAACATAACATGTTAAGACTAGGTTATAACAATCGTGATACTAACGAGTTAAGGTTGTAACACCTTATGATTGTTGGGTTGACACCCTGTGGTGTGACAGAAGCGACACTCCTTGGTGGAGTCATGATCATGACACCCTGTTGGGTGTCTCCTTGTATCGCGGTCGTGAAGTTGTGCTTGGGTGGTGTCTCGGTCGTGACCAGGTAGGTATAACAGTGGTCGAGAGGTTTGGTTCATGGTGTCATGGTCACGATGCCATGCCAAAGTGGTTGTGTGGCTATTATGTTTAGGGTAGTGACGTGGGTTGTGATGGTCGTGACCATGTGTTATGGGAGGTCGAGACCATGTAGGTCAAGACCCAAATGTTGAAGGTGGTTGAGACTATGTATTATGAAGTGGTCAAGACACCTATATGTGAGTATGTACCTGACCATTACCTAGTATGATGGTATACTTAAGGTTTTGTAGCTATGAATGGATAATAATTAGCAATAGTATGTAACCCTAGTGTTCTCCAAATATGTGGGAGGCGGTAGAAATTAGGGCTTAGTGATTACCTAATGTTATAAAGCTCTAATAAGATATATGTGAAACCTAACCCTAATCTTATTCTAACATGAAAAATGTGCCCCTTCTATTTGAAAAAATTATTATTTGATTGTGCTTTCTCTCTCCTTCTTGTATAACACAAACTTTCAAGTGAGATGAATGTCATAGCTATGAGAATGCTATGTCGATCCCTGCGTAATACAAGGTGGTATTTATGGGTCATGTTGAGGCGTACTGTGATATTGAAGGTGCAAGAGTTATATGAATTAGTCTAATGACCTAGAAAGTTCTTTGTGCATAAATTGAAGGATTGATATCCCATAAGTGGTGTGATAATGAGACAAGTTCTCTCCTTGTACATTTCATATCTCCTATAGTTGTATCCTACCTTAATTTTGTAGAATTTATTTAAGGTTAATACGTTGTAACTTGATTGATGCATTTTGGAAAGCCTAATCAAGTGAAACCCTAATCATGTATTTGCCTTATACCATAGATCCATCTTTAGCGATAGTATCTAGTTGGATGGTGAAATGGTAACTCCTATGGGAATCTCAGAGCACATATTGTTGAATATGTGGGGTACCAGTGGAGATAACTCCTTGTATCCTTAAATTGTTTGAATAATGGTATAATGCTTTGTTATAGAACAACCATATATGAGAATGTTCTCTGGTGTTGTTCCATGTACCAAGGGAGACTAGTTCTTTTATAGGACCATAGCTTTGGCTATGAGTTGTTGTCTCTACAGGACTATAGTTATGATTATATGTTGTTGTTTAGCAGTGAGACTATTAAGACACCACATTGCATACTCAAATTGATCGAGTAGTGTTGGTGATGATCATGGAGTCTGGATCTTCCTTAGATCTTATATGGTACCAATTTTGACTTAGCAGAGGTCGGTTGGATTTGAGTGGTGCACCTCAAATCCTCAAGGCATAGTAATTATGGTGATAATATAGCCATGTAGTATATCTACTTAGGATCTAATATGAATCACATTGGATGAGCCCATGCCTTATTTCTTGTATGGTTTAGTTTATAACAGTTATACATGTTCTTCATATTTCTTTTAAAAGTAAAAGATGTCCTACTGCTCAATTGTAAGTGCTTGAACTGCTTAACCAACATTTACTGCTTTACTGAAACTGCTTTATTATCTTAATATGTTTATAATAGATGTCGGCAAAGAGTTATATCTCTCGTTGGGACGTTTGGTCTCACCCCGTGTGTTCCACAACTTTTTAGGTGGTCATATATGCAGAGGTCGAGGTCATGGTACAAATGCTGAGAAGCAAGGAGAGCAGTGACTAGTAGAGGTTGGATTTGCTGCTAGAGTTCTATAGTAGAGTCCTATGCATCTTCCCTATACTCTCAGGTTTTTGGGGAGATTTTGTTGTTTTATGTATCGACACATAGATTTTGGCTTTGTGCCATGAGTGTATAGAAATCGCATACACATATAAACATATGGTGTTATGTAATAATTGTGGTTTGAAAGCCTTTGAACATGATATGTAATATCTTTTTGCATATATGGAATACGAATGGCCTAAGTTGAAGGCTTGTTTATAAAATACCTCCACTTGAGATATTGAATTGCAAATTGTTTTAATTTTACCCTATTTTTGGTAATATTGTTGTCAATGATAATTCCCCACTTTATTTTTGAGTAATCTCACTTTGTGTGGTGATAGTCGTCACAATAAGGAGTAATCTTACCACAAAACAGGGTAAAATCTGACACTTTCAACACACAAAGTAAGATTACTCAAAACAAAGTGTGGAATTATCACTATCAACAATATTACCACAAAACACGGTAAATTAAAACCTTTTGCAAAGCATTATCTCAAGTGGAAGTATTTCATAAACAATCCTTCAACTCAAGTCATCTGTATTCCATAGATGCCAAAAGATGGTACATATCATGTTCAAAGGCTATCAAGCCACAATTGTTACTTATTACAACCTGTTGATAAGTACATGCCATTTCTATACACTCATGGAATAAAGCCAAAATCTATGTGTCGATATATGAAACAACAAAATCTCCCCAAAGACCTAAGAGTATAGGGAGGACACATAGGACTCCACTACAAGACTCTAACTAGTAGTATGTCCAACCTTCTAATAACTATTTCTTTCCCTGCTGCTCTGCAATTGAACCACGACCTTGACCTCCTCGTACACGACCACCTAAAAAGTTGTGGAACCCATGGGGTGAGACTAAACGTCCCAGCGAGAGATATAACTCTTCACTGACATCTATTATAAGAACGATAATATAATAAAGTAGAAAAATAAGGAAGGTATTACTATTGAGGAGTCTAAGAAATTACAACTGAGAAGTAGAACAATTTATACTTTTAAAAGGAATATGAAGAACATGTATAATTGTTATAAACTAAACATTACAAGAAATAAGGCATGGGGTCATCCAATGTGATTTGTATTTACCATATAGTAGTTAGTTGTATTATCACTTTTATTATTATGCCCTGAGGATGTGAGGCGTACCACTCAAATCCAACCGACCACTACTAAGTTGAAATCAGTACCATACAAGATATATGGTAGATTGGGACTCCATGATCAGCACCACCACTACTCAGTTAGTTCGAGTCTGCAATGTAGTGACATAAAAATCACACTACTAAAAATAGCAACTTATAGTCAAAGCTATAGTCCTATAGACAGAAACTCATAGCCAAAATTATGGTCATGTAAAAGAACTAATATGTCTTGGTACATGGCACAACACTAGAGAATAAGCTCAGGCATGGCTGTTCTATATTAAAAAATAAACCACTATTTGAACAATTTAAGAATACAAGGAGTTATCTCCACTGATACCCCACATATTCATCAATAAGCGCTCTGAGTTTCCTATAGGAGTTACATGTTTCACCATACAACTAAATATTGATGTTGAAGATGATTCTATGGTACAAGGGATCTACATGATTTGGGTTTCACTTGATTAGATATTCCAATTGGGTATCTTTTAATGCACCAATCAAATTACAATCTATTAACCCTAAAAATATTCCACAAAATTGAAGATAAGATACATGTAACGACCTTGCCTCCCGGTAACCCCCAATTAAGGGAGACTAAGAGGTCAGAGCCATTATCCCAATTAACATGATCAAAAGTTCGACAAATAATCAATAACGATTATCAAATTTTACCAACTAAACTGAAAACTGGTATAAAATAAAACCTTGCATACCTTTTTAAAACTTTGGTAAACTACTCTATCCACAGACTGGATTCATTCTATCTAATCCTCCTTGCACTTTATTTCTTATTTCCACAATGTGTCACTTTACGGTTTGTTCTTTCAATTGTTGTACCTAAAACGCCGACAAACAAAATGTCAGTCAGCATATAGGAATATGTTGGTATGTGGGAACAAACAAAATTTCACAAATATGGCTAACAATTTAATTATCACAATCAGGGTAATTAGCAAACCAATTTACATTTTCAATGCGTCATTCTCCACTGCTTTTGCCCTAACCCTAGAATACCCATCTAGGGTTTCTCTTTTGCCACTGACTTAAGGCCACCTTCTCAATCCCAAGCTTGATGTCTGGGGGTCACCTCTCATGGTGCCCCATAGTCATGCAACATAGACCACCTTCTCATTCCCAAGCTTGGTGTCTGGGGTCACCTCTCATGGTACCCATTGGTCTACCCTCTTGGGCCTGACCTTTATGGCATCTTCCATCAGGGTGGCATGTAGGTGTGAGAATACACATGTATTTATAATTGTGATAACCATAGTGACTTTATAATTGTAATATCAACATCCAAACTGTTTAGTTTCAATCAATGCGATTAACCATCTGGGAAACCTTTGGGAAAACTAATGTGATTAATCGTAATTAACCACATACATGTTAGGCTGAATTGAGATAGAATAGTCCAATCAATCAAGACATCCAATCAATCAAGACATCCAATCAAGCAAGTACAAGAGTCCTGAAATTACATCCAATTCCTTTTTATCAAAATCTATTCAACCATCTTGCTACTTAAGGTTCCTATTCCTTTTTAGGGTTTCTTCCTCTTTTTAGGGTTTACTTTTCATTTAGGATTTTACTTCATCTTATGCTTTTAAACCCTAATTTTCTCATCTATCCTTCACAAAAGTTATTAAGGTTACCTTTTAACAACATATAACCTTAATTTTAGATTAAAGCGCAATTAATCATCAAATAAGTCCATTAAGCCTCTTTTTCATTAAAGCTACCATTTTTATCCTTTTAATACATGACAAAGTCATTACGCTCATTTATCATCAATTCGTAGTTCATTATGGTCTAATTCACATATGAACATTATTTATCATTAATTCTACCTTTATTCATTAGAAGAAACCCTAATTATCATATTAAGGATATTTATCCACAATTAAGAACTTCTATACTCAAAATAGCTTAAAATCATCATCTCTTAACTTTATTCACGATTTTGAATAATTAAAGCCATTAAGAGTCACATTTACCAATATTAGGGTTTCAAGGCCCATTAAAGTACATTCATGCACATGAAACTCTAAATTAAACCAATTACATGCAAAGTTCATCCTTTTTGTTTTCAATATACCTTATTACAATTAATAGGTTACTATCAACTATAATCATCCATTAAACCCTACTAAATATATTAATCATCTCAAAATAGGGTTTCTTAATCTTTAATTCATCAAAGTTGATAACTTACACTACTTTTCGAATTTCAATAGGAATTAGCTTCGATATGCATTTTTATTGGATTCCTCTTGTTTTTCTGAGCAATTTTCATATTTTATACATGCTAATCCGAGCTACGAATAATTAACTACGAATTTTACAAAATCCACTTACTTTGGCCAATAGGGAGGCGCCACGTAGCCTTGTTCCCATGCAAAGCTCGTTGGTTTGGGAAAACATAACCAATTGTCGATTTTGCCCTCCACTTAAGAAGCTCGTCCTTTGTTACACTGAGGGTAGAACCATCCAACGCAACTTTACCCTTCTTCAACCTTGTGATCAGTTGTTGCTTCCGCCGCAGCAGCCCTAGCCGCAGCTTGCGCTCCTCCTCCTCCCTCTCCTGGACCCCAACGATCACCGGAGATGGTCCCTCTACCTCTGACGCTCCTCGACGCTCCCCTGGATGCCAAGATCTCACAGCCAAAGCCGCTGGCCTGCGATGGCCAGGTCTACCTATGCGGCTGACCTTGTAGCACGTCCAGGGGCTATTGCATCCATGTTAGAGCAGAGAGACGATTGCCAGGCTTCCATCCAGCTGTGTGTGTGCTTCGAGCCTCTAGCAGGACCACACCACAACCCTCAAACGATCCAGGGTGCCTCTACCAATCTTGGCTAGGTTTTGCATGGATAGAACAAAGAGGAGAGCATGGGATCTCTCTCTCTCTCTCTGACTCGAACCAGGGCTCTACCCTTTATATAAGGGTAGGTATCCACTCCCTAAGATGACCATCTATGGGTCAACTAGTTCTATTTCCAATAGGATCCCTATTCCTTCAAGGAGAAGTAATTATTCTCCTCCTATTTACCTCCTTGATATTCTTTATTACTTGGATATTTAGGAATACGAAAATCCTCTCCCTTACTCTCTTTATTCTTTCCTTTTAATTCATAAGCATGAAATTATATTTTCCTTAAGTAGAAAATACTTCCTTCTTAACTATACCACATAATCCATTAATAATGTATTCACATTATATTCTTATTTTCTATTATAGGTATTTTCTCTTTCTTTTTCTTCATTGGGACTCCTTGGATCCCAAGAAACTCAAATATTTCGAAATTCCTTTTTAAGGATACTTATTATCCTTCTAGATGCATCTATATTCATTATTTCACATTATCTTGTTTATTTCTTATTAAAATATCTCTTTTTGAGGATTTCTCTTTATCTTACTTTTTATTTTCCTCATTGGAATTCCTTTTAATTTTAGAAACCTCATGGATACGAAAATCCACCAAGGATAACTCAATTATACCTCTTTTCACTTATTTTCCACATTTTATCATTATTTTCAATTTCTTTCTTAATAAAGAAATATTTAATTGATCTTTTCTTTTCTTATTGCATTCTCTATGCAACTTTGGACTCCTTGGAACCCAAGGAACCCAATAGGCATGAAATTCCTCTTTAGATTTTCCTTCTAGAGGTTTCCACATATTCTTTCCTCTATTTTTTTATTTACTCAATAATACAATTTCTTTTGTCCTTTCTTTGTTATTGGGCCCAATAGCCAATAAAGCCCACAAAAACAATCATCAAAGCTATTGTAAACAGAATCCATTTATTTAAAACAAATTATATCATTATTTTTTCAAATATCTTTAATATGAGAAATTACATTTCTCACCAAATGAACCCAAAAATTGGGGTTGTAACATCCTTCCCCTCTTATAAGAATTTTGTCCTCAAAATTCCATCAAGAAAACAATTCAGGATAAGCCTTTCTTATGTCCATCAGGGCTCTCATGTGGCTTCACCCTTTCCATGGTGCTTCCCAAGAACCTTCATCATCTCATATTCTTCCATCCGAGTTCTTTCTTACCTTGGTATATCGTACCCTCATAGGTGACTTAGGACATTTCAACCTCTCAAAAGCTGAATAGGTTTAGGACTCAACACATGGCTCGGGTACCTCACATAGTGCTCTAGATCGGACTCATGGAACACATTATACATCATGTTATCCTGAGGGGTAAGGCTAAACACAACCATCTCCACCAATCCATCTCAAATGGACCCATATATCGGGGACTCAACTTTCTTAGTTATAGCTTAGAGGGGTCAGATTTTCACATCACATACTCTCCCACAATGAACTGCATGTTAGTCTACTTTGCATCAACTTACAACTCATGTTGTCTCTGGTCTCCTTTCAGCCATTGCATGATCAAAGCGACTTCATCTGCACACACTGTGATCCTTTGAACTTCACGTGGTCCCTTCCCCAACATCATCTTATTGAAGTGGTGACCGACACAACCTCCCTTGCAGAGCTTCTTTACATCCCGATACTGGCTATGGTGGTTATCATCACATCTTACTGAAGACAAGAACTGTCTCCGTGTATCACCCTGAATGAGCACACATGCTCTCATCAGACCCACTAGTATGGATCATACTAACCATTAGCTAGGGTGATAAGCAGTACTAACATCGAGTTATTCATATACCTACTTCCACCTTATGGAAGTGAACCTTTAGGTCATACTTAAGAAATTTTGAACTTGCATCATGGTGTAGTTAAACCATCTCTCTCATATGTAGTTCAACTGGATCTGTCCCTTGACAGTACTCTTTCTTTCTTATGTCATCTAGGTAAGGCGATCTGCCATAACCCATATTTCATCTTGACCTTCCTTAGTCTAGGGGAGACTTACCACAACATCCATAGTGGTGAACTCCCATTCCTTCTCAGGGACTCTTTTATCCTCTATATTGATACATTGGGTTACTGGTGTTCGTCCTTCACCTCCTGGCTTGCATGACAACATGCCACATGCAACTTCATATCAAGCATCCAAAGTGCTACTATCACTTACTATCATGGTGTATGGTGATCTTAAAACCATGATCTCCTATATGTCATGATTCCTCAAGACCGATTCCTCAGAATCCCTAAACCACTCTCATCAAGGTTTTATTACCTTCCTATCCAAAGAAGTGTATCTGAGGTTCTACCACCATCCTTCCATTACATCAAAGACTAGGCTGACTAACCATTAACTTGATCCATCAGTATCGTTGCATCTGAGGGTTAGCCAAACCTATCTTCTAGTCTCTAGCCAAACTAGGCAGCTATATCTCCACCAGAGAATCCATTACCACTTCACATCCTTAGGTATTAGGTAATGTTGAAGACATACACTTTCATGTATTCCACTTATCATCCCATCTCAAACTCTGAGTCTATCTTCATCAGAACACTCTGAGCTCATCCTCTTGGTTATCAAACTCAACCTTGTATCACGTGCAAATTCCACACAACTCATGATAAAACATTCTCACAATATGATTACCTTAATACTCTTATCGTCTGTACCTATCGTTCACTTTGCAAGGGTATGTTATCGTCTATCTCCTCATACCTCATAGCAACATTCCAACTCACATCATCTTTATCCTTGGTGTATGGCATGCGTGCTTTCCTATCTCTCATTCCCATAACAAGAGGAAATAAGCATTTGGCGGCCTTCCAAATACAAAGTTCTTCCTATTCTAAGAGTAGAGATGGTACATCCCACCTTTCCAGTACACCTTCAAATCTAAGTTGAAACATGCAACTTATGTCTCTTCATCACAAACATCATGATATCAAAAATTACTTCCATGAAAAATTGGTCTCGAACCTTCTTGGGTCCACATACATTCCTTAGTCATCTCCTCTAGGTCTATAGGGTGCTGACACTTTTTGGGTCATCCCTCTTCCCTTATGCATCCAGAGAGTGCCCTACTCATCTGCCCTTTGGGTCCCATGAGTTCATGAAGGTGATTAATCTCCTAACCCATGGCCCTCAGACAATGATAGTTGTTACCTCCCAACCCTATGGTCATGTGCAACTAGGGAATTAGGCAACTCCTACTTCCATCAGTCTTATCCCTACCTGACCCTAGGATAGACTTAGGATTCTATTATAGTACATGCCCATCTTAGAACCTTACCCAAGCCTTCATCATCTCTGTCTCTCTGCATTCATGGGCTGACTTCCATCCTTTCATAGGGTCATGGCAACCTGCCTACCTTGGTCAGGCCCCATATCGGTTACCTCCATGGTAACACATCCACATGTACATAGAGATGGTTATCTATGGGTCTACAGGGTCATTCTCATACCATGTACTTTTCACTTAGCTTCTCACAATCCTATGAGACCTCTTTAGGTTTCCACACAGCCCACAAACTGGTACACACCCTACCAAAGGGTTCCTCTCCCAGGATGGGAGGAAACTACAACTCTTGACAACAAGGTCACCAACATCCTTAGGGTTTACATCCATATGAGCATGCTCAACCCAGCAGCTACCAAGGTATAAGCAGACCACCTACTAAACCATGTTAGGTCATACTTATTCTCTTTCCTCAATGTTGGATTAAGATCATACCTTCCCATGTCATCAACTTCACTGTGAGGGGTTCATCAAGCATACCTTAACTTAAGGGGTTTCTCTTTCCTTTAACCATGAAGAGTACCATACTCGAATCTATAGAAACTCAAATCTCATCATGAGCATCAGGTACACCACTTCCCCTCTTAGGCCTAAGAACCCTAGGTTCACCTTTTTGATGTCCAACTGTCTGCTCAACTTTTAAACCACAAACCAAACATGTCCAAGGTATGTCATGTACTCCCATGATCCTTTTATTTGAGCCGCACCTTAGAGTTGAGTCTTCCTCAAGAGCAACCAACAAGGTACAAGGCCTCACATCTTGCTACTTAAACCTCCTCAGGGTCTAAGACACTCTTTGTCTCATCTCAGCAGGTAAACTCCTATACCATAGGCACATCGATTCCAGAAGCATCATCCTCTCTTTAGGGTTTGGTTCCTCTCATGGCAACCAAGACATCATCAGCCTCTAGGGATCATGCATGAGGCAACCCCTATCATCCACTTAGGTCGCATCATCCTCAACTCCCCACTTTTCCTCATATCTCGAAGTCTAGGTTTCTAACCTCCTTGCATGGGTCCTGCTCTCTCTCTTTTTATAGCTAACCTGACAATCAACCATACTATCTGAGGTCCTCTCTCCATGAAGGTTGATCAAGCTCACAAACATACCCCTACATGGGTGATACTTATGTTCAAACTTATGTTTGCTTAAGGTTATCCCTAGCCCTTTATACTCATCTCATGATCTATCCAACATACTCCCTTGGTTAGGGTTTCAACCTGCTACTCGCACTACTGACGTATTATGGGTGCCTACTATGCCATGCTCATAAAAGCTCATGGGGTTTCCATATGTTCCTCATCAAAGAAGGAGCTATCCTTCGCTCAAACACGCACGACCCTTCTCAGAGTTGGGTCACCAAAGGTACTAGGCTATCTAACCTCCCATGGCTCTTATGGCATCCCAAGGCATGTCCATCCCAAGTACACTCGGTCAACCATGACATCTAACTCATCATGTCATCTCTCTCTCCAACCTTCACTTAGGGTTAGGGTTAACATCATCCTCAGAGGATGTGCCAGGTCTCTACTTTTAATGGGGATCTCTACCTCCAAGACTAACTCTCTCTTTACTTATCCTCCTGACAAGAAGGTCTAGCCTTAGGTCTCTCCTGAGGACATGACAACTTATGTCTTACGACCTAAGCATGTATCTATTCTTTAGTTTGCGCTTAATCTATTAAGCTTATGTCCATGACATCTTATTTACATGCTTTTCATTAATTTGGTGGAGGATTCCTTAAACCTTATCAACCTTACCCATACCACAAGAGGGTGAGGAAAAGATAGAAAACCCTAATCCTTATAATCCTTAACAACATTTGGGGTGAGAAGGGATGAACAATATGAGAGAGTCCTAAAGGTATCTTATTTCGAGTCAAATCCTAAGACATTGGCCAGGAAGTCACACTAATCTGGGAGTCCTCGTATTTCGACTAGCGGTGCAGAGGAAAATCTTGCCAGCCCCCAGATGTGATCTTTTTCTAGACACCTTTGTCTTTCAAAAATTCCTCTAATAACTCCCTTGGGTTCTACAGAGTTTGTAAAATTTAATAATTATTAAAGATTAAACGAGGAACCTATGCTCTGATACCAAATGTAATGACCCCGCCTCCCGGTAACCCCCAATTAAGGGAGACCAAGAGGTCATAGCCATTATCCCAATTAACAGGATCAAAGGTTCCACAAATAATAATTAACAATGACCAAATTTTACCAACTAAACTAAAAATTGGTATAAAATAAAACCTTGCATACCTTTTTAAAACTTTGGTAAACTACTCTATCCACAGCCTGGATTCATTCTATCTAATCCTCCTTGCACTTTATTTCTTATTTCCACAATGTATCACTTTACTATTTGTTCTTTCAACTGTTGTACCTAAAACGCTGACAAACAAAACGTCGGTCAGCATATAGGAATATGTTGGTATGTGGGAACAACCAAAATTTCACAAATATGGCTAACAATTTAATTATCACAATCAGGGTAATTAGCAAACCAATTTACATTTTCAATGTGTCATTCTCCACCGCTTTTGTCCTAACCCTGGAATACCCCTCTAGGGTTTCTCTTTTGCCACTGACTTAAGGCCACCTTCTCAATCCCGAGCTTGGTGCCTGGGGGTCACCTCTCATGGTGCCCCATAGTCATGCAACATAGACCACCTTCTCATTCCCAAGCTTGGTGTCTGGGGTCACCTCTCATGGTGCCCATTGGTCTACCCTCTTGGGCCTGACCTTTATGGCATCTTCCATCAGGGTGGCATGTAGGTGCGAGAATACACATGCATTTATAATTGTGATAACCATAGTGACTTTATAATTGCAGTATGAACATCCAAACTGTTTAGTTTCAATCAATGCAATTAACCATCCGGTAAACCTTTGGGAAAACTAATGCGATTAATCATAATTAACCACATACCTATTAGGCTGAATTGAGATAGAATAGTCTAATCAATCAAGACATCCAATCAAACAAGTACAATAGTCCTAAAATTACATCCAATTCCTTTTTATCAAAATCTATTCAACCATCTTGCTACTTAAGGTTTCTATTCCTTTTTAGGGTTTCTTCCTCTTTTTAGGGTTTACATTGCATTTAGGATTTTACTTCATCTTACTCTTTTAAACCCTAATTTTCTCATCTATCCTTCACAAAAGTTATTAAGGTTACCTTTTAACAACATATAACCTTAATTTCAGATTAAAGCACAATTAATCATCAAATAAGTCCATTAAGCCTCTTTTTCATTAAAGCTACCATTTTTATCCTTTTAATCCATGACAAAGTCATTACACTCATTTATCATCAATTTGTAGTTCATTATAGTCTAATTCACATATGAACGTTATTTATCATTAATTCTACCTTTATTCATTAGAAAAAACCCTAATTATCACATTAAGGATATTTATCCACAATTAATAACTTCTATACTCAAAATAGCTTAAAATCATCATCTCTTAACTTTATTCAAGATTTTGAATAATTAAAGCCATTAAGAGTCGCATTTACCAATATTAGGGTTTCAAGGCCCATTAAAGTACATTCATGCACATGAAACTTTAAATTAAACCAATTACGTGTAAAGTTCATCCTTTTTGTTTTCAATATACCTTTTTACAATTAACAGGTTACTATCAACTATAATCATCCATTAAACCCTACTAAATATATTAATCATCTCAAAATAGGGTTTCTTAATCTTTAATTCATCAAAGTTGATAACTTACACTACTTTTCAAATTGCGAGTGGAACTACTTCTATATGCATTTTTATTGGATTCCTCTCATTTTTCTGAGAAATTTTCATATTTTATACGTGCTAATCCGAGCTACGAATAATTAACTACGAATTTTACAAAATCCACTTACTTTGGCCAATAGGGAGGCGGCACATAGCCTTGTTCCCATGCAAAGCTCGCTGGTTTGGGAAAACATTACCAATTGTCGATTTATCCCTCCACTTAAGAAGCTCGTCCTTTGTTACGCCGAGGGTATAACCGACCAACGCAACTTTACCCTTCTTCAACCTTGCGATCAGTTGTTGCTTCCGCCGCAGCAGCCCTAGCCGCAGCTTGCGCTCCTCCTCCTCCCTCTCCTGGACCCCAACGATCACTGAAGATGGTCCCTCCACCTCTGGCGCTCCCCAGGATGCCAAGATCTCACGGCCAAAGCCGCTAGCCCACGCTGGCTAGGTCTGCTTATGCGGCTGACCTTGCGACACGTCCATGGGTTGTTGTGTCCATGTTAGAGCGGAGAGACGATCGCCAGGCTTCCCTCTGGCTGCATGGGTTCTTCGAGCCTCCAGCAGGACCACACCACAACCCTCAAATGATCCAGGGTGCCTCTACCCATCTTGGCTAGGTTTTTCATGGATAGAACAAAAAGGGGAGCATGGGATCTCTCTCTCTCTCTCTCAGACTCGAACCAGTGCTCTACCCTTTATAAAAGGGTGGGTATCCACGCCCTAAGATGACCATCTATGGGTCAACAAGTTATATTCCCAATAGGATCCCTATTCCTTCAAGGAGAAGTAATTCTTCTACTCCTATTTACCTCCTTGATATTCTTTATTACATGGATATTTAGGAATACGAAAATCCTCTCCCTTACTCTCTTTATTCTTGCCTTTTAATTCATAAGCACGAAATTATATTTTCCTTAAGTAGAAAATACTTCCTTTTTAACAATACCACATAATACATTAATAATGTATCCACATTATATTCTTATTTTCTATTATAGGTATTTTCTCTTTCTTTTTCTTTATTGGGACTCCTTGGATCCCAAGAAACTCAAATATTTCAAAATGCCTTTTTAAGGATACTTATTATCTTTCTAGATGCATCTATATTCATTATTTCATATTATCTTTTTTATTTCTTATTAAAATATCTCTTTTTGAGAATTTCACTTTATATTTGTTTTTATTTTCCTCATTGGCATTCCTTTTAATATTAGAAACCTCATGGATACGAAAATCCACCAAGGATAACTCAATTATACCTCTTTTCACTTATTTTCCACATTTTATCATTGTTTTCAATTTCTTTCTTAATAAAGAAATATTTAATTGATCTTTTCTTTTCTTATTGCATTCTCTATGAAACTTTGGACTCCTTGGAACCCAAGGAACCCAATAGGCATGAAATCCCTCTTTAGATTTGGCTTCTAGAGGTTTCCACATATTCTTTCCTCTATTTTCGTATTTACTCAATAATAGAGTTTCTTTTGTCCTTTCTTTGTTATTGGGCCCAATAGCCAATAAAGCCCACAAAAACAAACATCAAAGCTATTGTAAACAAAATCCATTTATTCAAAACAAATTATATCATTATTTTTTCAAATATCTTTAATATGAGAAATTACATTTCTCACCAAATGAACCCAAAAAATGGGGTTGTAACAATACAATTCTAGAATATATAAAACATACAAGGTGAGAACTTGTCTCGTTATCACATCGCTATGGGATATTAATCTCTCAATTTATGTGCAAAGCACTTGCTAGGTCATTAGACCAATTCATATAACTCTTACACCTTCAATATCATAGTATGTCTCAACATTACTCATAATCACCACCATGTATTACATACATACTCATATCTATGACATTCATCTCATCTTCTAGTTAGTGTTATACAAGTAGGAGAGAGAAAATATAGTCACATAATAAATTCTTTGAGTAGTATGAGCACATACATCATATTATCATAAGATTAGGGTTAGGGATCATATGTATCTAATTAGGATTTCATCACAACCCTCAACCACTAAACCCTAATTCCATCACCTCCCACATTGTTGGAGAGTACAAGGGTTAAGCATTATTGTTGATGATTAAGCATTCATAACTACATCACCTTGTGTAGACTATTACACTATGTATTGACCATGTACTTACATATATATATGTGTCTCAACCACCCTCAACATATAGGTCTCGACCACCCTTAACACATGGGTCTCGACCACCCTCAACACATGGGTCTTGACCTCCATAACACACAGCATGACTGATACAACATATGTGTCTCGACCCATACCCACAAGGTGTCACGAACGTGACACCTCACATGTTCACGACCCTTCAACACACTAGTCTCATGACCTAAAACACGTGTAGCATTGTGAGAACTCATTACACTAAATGAGAATACTCAACACATAAAACACAATCAATCACCAATTAACCACATACCCAAAAATATGGGTAAGTTAAAATCAATTTCAACATCAACACCTGCTTAGAAACATTTGTATAAGAGCCCAATATCTTTATTGTATCCATACTATGATAAGAATTTGTTACAAATTATTCTATCACCTTAGCTACAACATATCTACACATGAGAACAATATTTGTATATGCTACACAACAAACATTAACATGCTAACAAAATTCCGATTTGTTTGAAACACCATATACAAACTTTTCCTTCCCAGACATGAGAGTAAATGGATGACTCTAGGACACACTAGATATCTAATCAATTTTCTCAAAGATTCATTACTGTAGATCCTCTTTGCTACCACATGTTTGTTTTCATCACTTCTGATTCCTAAAAAAATGTGCATGGTGAACCACAAGGGTGAGACCCATGTCCCAGTAAGAGATATAACCTCCAAAAATTCTTATTGATTACAACATTTTAAATAGTATATAACTAAGCATATGGAGTATTTAATAATCAATTGAACAGATTGAACAGTTGAAGTATGCTAAACATATTAAGCAATTAATGTTAGCAACAAGTATGATCATAAATGCATATATAGATAACAAATAATTTCATTTCTTTGGATTGATATCTACTCAAATATCATCAAATTGCATCTAATAACCATCATTATCATTAATCTAACTATCATTATATTCCTTGCTAACAGCACAAGCAATCTAGTAGCATAAGCATCCCTGACATCATGAATATGTCTAGTAACATAACATGGCTATCAATATTGTCATCTCAAATAAAGGGAACAAATCTATATCATAAGCAGAACTAACATCATAACACAATGAACTATATAGGCATGATTAGCAGTTAAGCATTTCTAATTACATAGGCATGGCTAGCAATATTACACATAGCTAGAAGCAACAACTTAACCATCAGTGTCAGTATATTTGACAACATAAGCATGTTTACAACGTGAGCATAACTACAACATAAGCATATCTATTATCTCTTATTGTACTATACACAATATCAATGAAAACAAAGCAAACAAGGGTTATCATCCAATATGAAGCATTGTGTATAACCCTAAACAGATTTGCTACATGTCTATCTTACATCTTTTATTATGCCCTGGGGAATTTGAATCGTACCATCCAAAGTCCAACCGACCCATGTGAAGGGTTATTCATTTCCGTACAAGATCTAGGAGTTCCGGTATCCTAAGATCTCTTTCCCTCGATCAGTACGAGTAAAAAGGCAGTGACATATCAGTCAAAGCTGCCACCACAACAACATATAGTCAAACTACTAACCACTAGTCCACCCTTGGTATAGATTACAACAATAAAAACCAGAGTATACAAAACCCTCTAATCTAAGGTACAATCGCAATTGTCCTCAATCACATCAGATGTATGAGGCATGACCATAGCCATCCTCCACAACCTGCATTGTGGATGACAAGGATATATCCTCAACTTGCCACCCCCACATACTCAATACTATGTGCTCTGAGTTTCCCTTAGGAATACTCATTTCACCATCCACCAAGTTCTGACACTGAAGATGGCTCAATGGCACAGGGAACTACATGATTAGAGTTGCACTTGATTAGTTATGCCAATTGGTTAAATTAAGGCTGCATCAAACAAGTGGACATACAAACCCTAATTCAATTTTAGCAAGAATATAAATATCACAAATTTTAAAAGATATAAAATATATAGAACATAATTTCTCATCTCATCATCACATGGTACTATTCACTTGCCATTCATGAGACCACACTAGTCATCATACTATCACAAGATATAAATCCTTTTCAAAATATCACATAGTATCAACCCTTATCAACACAATAGGATTACACCTCATTCAGTGCTCAACCATGCCCAAAGGTCATTAAGACCATCATACTATCACAGGATATAAATCCATTTTACAATATCACAGGGTATCAACCCTTATCAACACAAGAGGATTACACCTCATTCAGGGCTCAACCATGCCCAAAGTTCATTAAGACCATCATACTATTCCATGCAAGATCATCATTATCTTTGTATGCCTTATAACAAGGCTCAATAACATCACTTACATATAATACACCGGATCAAAGTCCAAGCCATTGTTGACCATTTTTCTAACCTTTAAAATTGGGAACCTACAGGTTTTTAAGATTTTCAACACAATATTGCATTAATGAGCTAGGAGATATTCATAAACAATCATAGTAGGGTAATATTTACATTAAGAACATTCCTTTATTACATAAACATGCAAGTAATATAGATATGATTAACCCGCATCATATTCATAATGCACATGTTTAGCATAAGAAAGTATCAACCATGTGGCTATGATAACCACCAATTAACACATTAAGGTTATGATCATATTAAGGAGGTTATTTCACCATCATGTCATCATATAAGAAGGTTAAACATGAATACTCTTCTTTATCTATTTGCATTAGAGTTAGGTTCACAATATAAATTATATTAATGTCACTAATCAGCACTCATACCCAAACCCTAACTCACATCTTCCCCATTGGATCATGGATGCTTAAGATGAAGCATCGCCATTACATTCCATATTATTCTCAAGTATGAACCCACACATAAATCAAGGTGTAACCATTGGGTTATAGCATACTAGGGTTTCAACTACAGTAACAGAGTACTCTGTGATTGTATTAGTCATTCAAGGACTATTCATACCCAATTACCATCATTTAGTTATATTAAATCTAGGTATAAAAATCTATACCTCATTACGGTTACCCATGAATTCATTATGGTGATTATAAATCATAATCATACAAGGGCAAGGGTAAGACAACGTGACTAGAAGGATGGAGGTCAGTCCCTGTTTCTTTTTCTTCCACTCCCGGTGATTTTTTTTGCTTCTGGGGCTAACAGTCAAATATCAGGTGATAGATGATCTCTTTTCCTATATCTTTTGTCAGTTTAAGGCATTGAACCATCAAATTCTCATCATTTGAATCATAACTACACTACACACTTCACCCAAAATAATGGAAATATTGAGGCATCAACTTCTAACCATGAAATGTTGAAAAGGTAAAGCCATTGGTCGTTTACATAAGTAAACACCTTGAATGAATCATCTATGATGTTATTGAGTTGTGATATATAAAAGTAACCATTTAACCCTAGACATCCTTTGATTAACAAAAATAAGGGTTCTGTTGAGAGTAGGGTTAAACCCATAATCGACTGTTCATATAAAACAAGCCATCCATTATCAACAAGTAAGCTCTTTAAGTTCATCATATAAAAGAAACCATCTAAATAAAATTACTAGGACCAATATATTACATTAGCCATCATTCCACTTTACTGGGGTAATAAACATTAGATCTTGACTATTGGGTCAAGTTCATATGTTAAAACCATCAATTACAGTATAGGTTTGACCATTGCATCAAGTGACCCAATAAACCATTTGTCTAAGGCTTAATTGATTCTACAACTATATGATTAACTCACCATAGGCTGTGGAGACCTGATCCACCATCAATAGTGACCATTAAGTTACGATATGTTGTTAGATCAGCACTATATTCATTAATCAACATCAAATATTAAGCTAATGTCATCATTGATTGATAACATCAGTAGGGTGCTTAATGGTTGATCATTAAACTTCTAATTGATCTAAAAACTGACCTAAGGGGGTGACCATAGTTTGTCACCATCATCTAACATCTTTGATCCCAACCATCAGTTATCATGAGGACAACACCATAGGGTTGCTGCAATAGTACCATCATCAGGTCATGGGTTTATTGAAGAAATCAACTTAAAACCCTAAAATTGACCATTGGTTGATAGGCGCTTAGCACCATAGGTTGTCAAACCAACCTGATCCAATTCATATTATACCTCGGGAATAATGTACACATGATCATAGGTTCATCTAGAACTGAAATCAGAATAGGGAATATTATAAAAATCGAAAACCAAGTCAAGCATAGCTTTTAGTGCATGGATCATCATTTTCAAGCAAGAACATGAGCTAGAAAGCTTATGGTAAGCAATAAACATAGAGCAAGTTATAAATATTGCCTCTAATTAGAATATAAACTCCCAAACAGAAGAAAACACAAGTAGGTAGGGTAGGAAATCTAAGCATAAGCTGTGAACTCGTCCATCTAGCACCTTTCTTCATCAAATGAGCAAACCCTAAGCATAGGAAGCAAGAAAGGTAGGGTTTTAGAGCTTTAGAGGAATTTATACCATGGATTAGCAAGGTTCCAACCTGTAGAAAGGTATGATGAAGGATAACAAAGAAATAAATGGTGGAAAGAAGGGGATTCTTACTCGTTTAGGTCAAGATCACTAGAAGGAAGCTTTTTAAACCCTAAAAGGAAGTCAATTGTAACCCTAGATTCTTTTTCCAAGAAGATCCCCTTTTTCTTCTTCCTTGGACAGGAAATTCACAGTAGCAAAGAGGGAGAACGAGGTTTGTATAAGGAGGGAAGTGGTGGATAGAAAATGGCTCGTTTGGGTACTTAGGGATAAGTATATGAAACTTTAAGATAAAGAAAAAGAAAAAGTTGAAGTTCTAGTATCTTTCCAAGTGTCCACGGCCTTAAACTATTAAGAATATACAAGCACACACACAAGCATCTCCCCACCATCCATATAGACCTTCTTAGATTTCCTTTGTCGAATTTCCAAGCCAATCAAATAATTCATTAGTTGATAGCTACTAAAAGTAGCTCATCCATGAAGGGGTAAACCCTAAAATACCCTTGAAGAAAACACCTTCAAACCAAGGTTTAAATAGGATCCCATGTCTCAAAAGATCAATAATGAAGGGAGAATATCCAAGGAACATAATGCAAGTAATAAATTGCAAAGAAAACCTCTCAATTGGGTAAATTGCAGAAGAGTCCAAAATGTGCATAAAATTGCATAACTTGCTCAAACAGTGTTCAAATTGGACCAAATCTGAAACTTAAGCTTTTATTATGATTTAAAAGCATATAAAAATGTAAGATTAGGGTTATAGGAATTAAATTATGATAATTAAGCTTATTCAACTCATTAAGAAAGTTTAGGGGCCTTACAACTATAAACCCCTAACAGGGAGTTCGCCCCTGAAATCCAAGGTAAACAAAGATGGGTACTTCCTTTGCACCTCATCCTATTACCTTCACATGGTTACTTACATATCATGGTGATGTCACATCATTCATACATATCTCATCTTGGGTCAGCACAAAAAACCCCACCTAAGAAGACATTCTCAATATAGAATGTAGAAACTTGTTGTGTCATTTGTACAACTCTAGTAGTAATGATCAACTTTAAATTTTATCTATCATCCTAAAATTATATATATTGTATCAACACATTACTCAAAAGTCATACTTTCTAGCTTTTTACCAATCATGGCATGTGTCCAATACCATTCCTTGAAGCATAAAAAAGGAGAGATATCCATCCTTTTTTTTTCTAGATACACTGACACCGAAACACTTATCAGTTCTTTTTAAGCATCAAAAGAAATTCTAACGTGGGAACCTATCATTCCATACAAGGAAACATCATTCCTAGTCGACATTTTTAGGGGTGAAACAACAACACTATCTTCACCTTACTAGGATTTACACAACCTACTTAGAAGACATATCATGATCCCATAAAGACATTTAATCAACCCCATCTCACTCTTGTTCAACTTGTCTCATAGCTATTTCTACTTCGGAAACCCTAAGGTTTTTGAAGAAATATTGATCATATTTTTGACCATATTTGAAATACTTAGACATGTCATAATTCAAATCTTGATATAAGTTGTATGACATGACTGGAACACTCTGTTCCTCATATTCATAAATTCTATTTGTACATTGGTTAGTCTAAAGGACATTACACTAAACTCATCATGGTCATGTGAATTATGTCATCCAATCTAACTCTTATGCATTGATATTTGATCATAGGTTTATCTTAAAGGAACACGGTATCACATATCTATTGACCAACAAACCATCTATCCTTGATAGTGGTCTTACCAAGCTATCACTGAACCATACACAACATTATAGAATCACTTTTTTTTCCTCCTTCCCAACAACATTTAGAGGGTCATCATCAACTATATCTCTCTCTAAGGGAGAGGGACACTTGGAATGTTCATTTAATAAACATCTCTAACCTTCACATACTTCCCATACTGTTGATGCATCTTGGATACTAGGATTCAATACCTTGGTATCCACCTCATGTGCTATAAGGAACTCACCTCCTTATCTCATCTACTGTTACCAACATAATAAATTTCAAAACATATAAGAGGAGTATCCCAAATTATTGGAAGGCTCAAAAGAAAATGCATCACAAACTTTATGATCTTGGAACCATATTCCAAGCAACTTTATGCTATAATAAGCCATCCATCCTCATGTTTGCAGTGAATCCACACGTACCAAGTGGCAATGATCCACTTGAAATATGTTCCCTAGAAAGGGAAACACACTTCCCATACCATAGTAGTATTTTTCAAGGGTCACTAGCAGAAAGGTAACCAATTCTATTTTTCATTATGCAGGTTACAACTTCTTATGTATCATTTTACGTTTTTCATTCCGAGTTCCTTGCCATTAGAATAGGAATCATCATGATTAACATATCTCATTACTCCTTCCTTGATGACTATTTATCACACTTGGGTATGTTCTCTTATTTTATTATGTTTTTCAACCACTTATCAATTGGTAAATCATCATACTCCACATTTTCTTCATTAAACATGGATCATCTGCCTTAATTTCTTTCAAACTCCATGCTTATTTTACATTATCACTTCTTATACACATAGGTTGGTATGAGATTAACTCAGGTTCCACCTTATTCCTTTGTCATTGTTCTCATTTATCTTCTCATTTTATACTTATAATTGGAGTTCTCTCCATCTTATGTGGATTTCATACCTAAAATCACTTTATAAGCATAGACTTATCTGTCTTTTACTTTATTCTCTTCTTGAATCACATCTTCAAGAACTCTTGTTTTGCTTATTTTTATTTAGATTTAGATTTCTTGGTGTTGTGTCTTTCTCTTTAGCTACCAAACATTCAAGTTTTGGTAGATTATGATGCAATTCTCATCTTCTTTAAGGTAGAATTGAGATATTCACACCATGATTTCTTATTCATTATGCTCTTTATATTATCTCAAAATGACTACTTGATCAGAGTAATCAGAAAGATAACAATCTAAGAGTTCCATACTTACCTTTCTTCAATAATTGAATACCTGGCCAGGGAACCCAAATACTGAGATTAGGCAGTATGCACCATATTTTTATGTCATATTCCTAATTTTGACATCATCCTAGTCTTAAGTCCTAGTGTCCCTATAGACTCAATGAACCTAAAGCTCTGATACCAACTTGTGAGTACCTATTACACTAAACGAGATTACTCAAAACATAAAACACAATCAATCACCAATTAACCTCATACCCAAAAATATGGGTAAATTAAAACCGATTTCAACATCAACACCTGCTCAGAAACATTTTTCATAAGAGCCCAATATCTTTCTTGTATCCATACTATGTCAAGAATTTGATACAAATTGTTCTATCACCTTAGCTACAACATATCTACACAGGAGAACAATATTTGTATATGCTACACAACAAACATTAACGTGCTAACAAAATTTTGATTTGTTTGAAACACCATATATAACTTTTCCTGCTCAGACCTGAGAGTATAGGCATGACTCTAGGGCACACTAGACATCTAATCAACTTTCTCAAAGATTCATTACTATAGCTCCTCTTTTCTTCCACATGTTTGTTTTCATCACTTTCGATTACCAAAAATGTGGTGAACCACAAGGGCGAGACCCATGTCCCAACAAGAGATATAACCTCTAACAATGTTTATTGATTACAACATTTTAAATATTAGATAACTAAGCAGTTGGAGTATTTAATAATCAATTGAACAGATTGAACAATTCAAGTATGCTAAACAGATTAAGGAAATAATCTTAGCAACAAGTATGATCATCAATGCATATATAGATAACAAATAAATCCATTTCTTTAGATAGATATATACTCAAATATCATCAAATTGCATCTAATAACCATCATTATCATTAATCTAATTATCATCACATTCCTTGCTAACATCATAAGCAATCTAGTAGCATCAACATCCTTGACATCATGAATATGTCTAGTAACATAACATGGCTACCAATATTGGCATCTCAAATAAAGGGAACATAATTAGTAGAACTAACATCATAACACAATGAACTACATAGGCATGATTAGCAGTTTAAGCATTTCTAATTAGATAGGCATGACTAGCAATATTAAACATAGCTAGCATCAACATCTTAACCATCAGTGTCAGTATATTTGACAACATAAGCATAACTACAATATAAGCATATCTATTATCTCTAATTGCACTATGCATGATCTCAGTGAAAATAAAGCAAACAATGGTTATCATCCAATATGAAGCGATGTCTATAAGCCTAAACATATATGCTACACGCCTATCATACATCTTTTATTATGCCCTGGGGAATTTGAATCATACCATCCAAAGTCCAACCGACCCCTGTGAATGGCTATTCAGTTCGTACAAGAACTAGGAGTGTTGGTATCCTAAGATCTCTTCCCCTAGGTCAGTACGAGTAAAAAGGAAGTGACATATTTGTCAAAGCTACCACTATAGTGACATATAGTTAAGCTACTAACCACTAGTCTACCCTTGGTACAGGTCATGACACTAGAAACATGGGTATACAAAACCCTCTAATCTGAGGTACAACCACAGTTGTCCTCAATAACATCGGATGTATGAGGCATGACCATAGACATCCTCCACAACCTACATTGTGGATGACAAGGATATATCCTCAACTTGCCACCCCCACATACTCAACAGTATGCGCTCTGAGTTTCCATTAGGAATACTCGTTTCACCATCCAGCAAGTTCTGACACTGAAGATGGCTCTACGACAGAGGGCACTACATGATTAGAGTTGCACTTGATTAGTTATGTGAATTGGGTGAATTAAGGCTGCATCAAACAAGTGGACATACAAACCCCTAATTCACTTCTAGCAAGCATATAAATATCACAACTTTTAAAAGATAAAAAATGTGTGGAACATAATTTATCTCATCATCACATGGTACTATTCACTTTCCATTCATGAGACCACACCAGTCATCATACTAACACAAGATATAAATCCTTTTCACAATATCACAGGGTATCAACCCTTATCAACATAAGAGGATTACACCTCATTCAGTGCTCAACCATGCCCAAAGGTCATGAAGACCATCATACTATCACATTATATAAATCCTTTTCAAAATATCATAGGGTATCAACCCTTATCAACACAAGAGGATTACACCTCATTTAGGGATCAACCATGCCAAAAGGTCATTAAGACCATCATACTATTCCCTATAAGATCATCATTATCTTTGTATGCCTTATAACAAGGCTCAACAACATCACTTACATATAATACATCTGATCAACACAAAATTGCATAAATGAGCTAGGAGATATTCATAAACAATCATAACAGGGATCATATTAAGGAGGTTATTTTATCATCATGCCATCATATAAGAAGGTTAAACATGAATACTCATCTTTATCTATTTGAATTGGAGTTAAGTTCACAAGATAAATTATATTAATGTTACTAATCAGCACTCATACCCAAACCCTAACTCACGACATCCCCATTGGATCATGGGTGCATAAGGTGAAGCATCACCATCACATTCCATACTATTCTCAAGTATGAATCCACACATAAATCAAGGTGTAACCATCGAGTTATAGCATACTAGGGTTTCAACAACAGTAATAGAGTACTCCATGATTGTATTAGTCATTCAAGGACTATTTATACCCAATTACCAACATTTAGTTATATTAAATCTAGGTATAACAAGCTATACCTCATTAGGGTTACCCATTAATTTTTTTTATCATTAAGCGTGCTCCTTTATTAACCAATACAAACAACATAAACAAGTGGGGAAGGTAGAAAGAAAATAGAAAACTATCTATGCATCACCCTATAAACTATGTAAAAACCGACCAATCCAAGGCAATCTTCTGCCAAACTGCAATTGGTCTAATACATTCCACCTCGAATATTGAAGAATTCCTACCACCCCAAATATGGTAAATAATGAGAAATATGAGGAGCTTGCTTCTCTTGTCTCTAGTATTCAACATATCTTCGATGCTCATTAGAGATGGGCACATGTAGCAAACTGCTCTTTCCCATACTTCTTTTGCAAAAACACAGTTCCAAAAAATGTGATTTATATCGTCAGTATCTTCCTTGCAGAGCGAGCACTTGGAGGCTAAATTGAACCCCCTGCTTTGGAGATACCTCTCAGTAACTAGTTTCACATGGAAAAACTTCCAACCAAAGATCTTAACTCTGTTTGGAGCATGCATCTTCCACAACCACTTTCCCCATTCCACCTGGTTCAACTTGATTCTAAGCAGGTACCAGGAACCTCTAAGGGTGAAGGTCTCCATACCTACAAAGTAGCATAGCTTTTTTGAACTGATGTCCACCTGACAGCAGATATTAGCCAAAGACTTAGCACCCCTGACCGAGGGGATAACCCAACTTCCATTTTTAAT
Organism: Alisma plantago-aquatica; assembly: GCA_963693085.1. Classification (NCBI taxonomy): domain Eukaryota; kingdom Viridiplantae; phylum Streptophyta; class Magnoliopsida; order Alismatales; family Alismataceae; genus Alisma; species Alisma plantago-aquatica. The sequence continues at coordinate 593,340,018 of OY856412.1, read as the reverse complement.
AACAACATCTAGGTGGCTGGATATGTCCATGCCACTTCTCAGTTTTAGATTGTCACCAATCCTGGCACTGAGAAAATCACCGTGTACCCATGGGTCTTTCCAAATATCACCAACTTTGAAACAGACTAGATGGGATGTACTGTCTCTATGTCTAAGAACAATTCTCCACATCCAACTCTCATTGTATTTAGGAGTGCATGTCCAAATGGTGTCAGAATGCAAGTATTCGGAGTGAATCCACTTCACCCATAGATTATCTTTGATATTTTCAATATCCCATAGAAGCCTGGTCATGCCAGCCTGGCTCCATTCCTCCATAGTTCTTATGTTAAGACCACCCTCCAATTTAGGCTTACAAATGTTCTCCCAAGCAACTGTATGGAATCTTTTCTAGTCTTCTTCATCACCCCAAAGGAAAGATCTACAGAGATGTTCAATTTCATCCAGGGTGCACTTAGGAAGAGGGAAACTACCCATCCAAAAAAGATGGTAAGAAGAGAGGGTAGAAATAATCAACTCAAGTCTCCCTGCCATAGATAGGAGCTTTGTTTTCCATGAATCAAGGTTTGTCTTAATTTTGTCAAACAAAGGAGCACACAAGCTCTTAGTGAGATTCCCAGAGAAGAGAAGGAGTCCAAGGTAATGCACATCAGTTCAGTTCTCTCCACATGAAGGATGGAACAAACACTTAGGGGCGCAGACTTGCTAAGAAAGACTTGGCTCTTCGATGGGTTGAGTTAGAGACCGGAAAGGTTGTTGAATTTCTGTAGAGAACTTTTTATGCCTAAAGCATCATCATTAGAGGCCTGAGCCATAATAAAGAGATCATCTACAAAAAGAATGTGAGACACTGCTACATCCCTTGCATATAGAGGAGTGCATTTCTTATTTTCAACCGCATTGTTGGGAATAGTAGTGAGCCCCTCCATGCCTATCACAAACAAATAAGGCACGAGAGGGTCTCCTTGCCGAATACCCCTTGAGGCCTGGAACATATCTGAGGGAACACCATTAACAAGGACCTGAAAAGAAGAAGTCGACATGCATTCTTTAACCCATCTGAGCCAACAAGGTGGGAACGCCATGCCTCCCATCACCTCCAAGATGCAGTCTTTGTTAATAGTGTCATAAGCCTTACTGAGGTCGGCCTTAAGACACATCTTGTTTTTATTTCTAGAGTTGAAATCCAACAAAAGTTCATTAGCAAGAAAAATAGCATCTGAAATACGTCTACCTTTCACAAAAGTAGACCGGTTGGAGCTAATTATGTCTGTCATAATCTCCCTCCATCGGTTGGCCATAATCTTTGCTATAAGTTTGTAAACGACATTGCATAAGGAGATTGGTCTCCAATCCATGATTTTTTCAGGCTGTTTAATCTTTGGAATCAGCGTGATATAAGTTTTATTAACTTCTTTGAGAAGATTTCTTTTTAGAAAAAAGTCCTTCACCGCTCTATTGACATCAGCCCCGATGATATCCCATGAGCGTTTAAAAAAGTGGGCATTCATCCCGTCAGGCCCGAGAGCCTTATCGTCATTGGACCCCATCATTGTGCTAGAGATTTCTTCATTAGTGACCGGTCTGCACATCAGCGCCTTCTGGTTCTCGTTAATCTTCCTTAGACTAGACCAGTCTTGCTTCAGTCTTTCCTTATGCGTTGAGTTGAAAAGAGCGTTGTAGTGAGCAAGAAAGCATTCTGTGATACTGTCATCACCTTTGACAATGTTGCCCTCCTTTTCAACAATCTTTATTTGGCTTTTACTCCTTCTAGTTTTCAGGGAAGCATAGAAAAACTTGGAGTTAGAGTCTCCTTGTTTTAGCCATTGAATCCTTGATTTTTGGCGCAACATTGATTCTTCTACGTCTCTAGCTTTGAATGCCTCTTCCTTTTTTGTTTTGGTGATTTCCCAAAGTAGGGCATCTTTAAGATGATTGTCAGACAAGGACAGAGCTTTCAAGGCCTCATTCTCTTTGCTTTTAGATGAGTCAGATATGTCTCCAAGTCTCTCCCAGTTCCAAGTCTGGAGAGCCCTCTTTGTGGTTTTAATTTTCTGGCATAAGCGGTACATAGGATTGCCACTGACTTTGGTCAACCAGGCCTTAGCCACTATGTCTTTGTAACCAGGAAGGTCTTCCCAAGCGTTAAAATATTTAGTCAGATACTTCTTAACCGTACAACCTTCATCCAAATGTAGAACCTGCATATGGTGATCACTATAAATAGTAGGAATCATCTCAAACCAAAGTCTTGGATAGCTAGAAAGGAGATGTAATTGACAAAAGGCTCTGCCAATCTTGCTCCTTATATTATTCAAACCGGTCTGTTGATTGTTCCAGGTGAACATCAAGCCTTTGGCAGGTATTTCGGTAACATCAATATCACTGATGACTTGATTAAAATCACACATGGACCTGGAAGAAGGATCCGATCTCCCCAATATTTTAGTAGTATCTCTTACCGCATTGAAATCCTCGATCACAATCCAGTCAATTGCTACCTACACCTTGATAAACCTGAGGTCTTCCCACAGGTTGCATCTTTTACCGTCATCATTATCGGCATACACTGAAGTAATCTCCACGGCCTTGTCACTGAAAGCAAGCCAAAAATGGATGCATTGTCTAGATTGAAATAAAGGTTTAATATCGTACTCCTGTTTCTCCCATAAAACCAGAAGCCTGAGTTTATTACAACTCACCGCATTGGAAATCCAGTTGCAGTGCGACCAAGATCTCTACAACATTTTTTTAGATTTTTTATTTTTGAATTTTACCTCCGATTGAAGAGCAATATCATCCTTCGCTCTTCTCATTTTTGCCCATACAAATTTGAGTTTGTCCAGTTGGGACAAACCCCGAACATTCCAGGCAAGAATGGTTGGGTTCTCAACCATCGGGGGGTGGGAGGGATTGGTGCTACCCTCTGTAGCATTCTATTCTTCATTTTTTTCGAGCACCCTGTATTGGTTCCCTGACTTCTCTTTGTTTTTGAGTTATGACTGTGTGTGTGCCTTTTGGGCAGAGTAGTAGTCTTTTTTGGGTTGACAAAGCCATCTCTAGCACCTTCGTTGTTACTCTCCTTCCCTTGTTCCGCATTTTCCCAAATAGGTATGGGGTTGCTTCTTGACCCTATCTCCGAATGGTTCTAGTTGGGGATGGTCTGTCTGATTTCTTTGCCCGCTTTGTCCGCGATCTTTGGATTACAAAGGGATTTGTCGTGGCCAAAGTGATCGCAGTGCAGACACTTCTCCGGATGCCATTCATACTCCACTTGGATTTCATACGAATGGCCTTTATCGGTTCGGAGTTTCACTGCCTTCAGGAAGCTTGATGTAGCAGACATCAAAACATTAACTCTGGCATAATCAATTCTGACTCTTGCCTTAGTATGTCTATCTAGACATTGAGGTTTTCCTAGGAAGGATGCCATTCTAGAGATCATTTTCTCACTCCAAAGCTCCTGAGGGAGGTTATGTAGTTTGATCCAAATGGGAACAGAGACCAGCTTCTCCTGTTTGAGGGGCTCACCTTTCTCCCATCTTTTGAGTATCAGAGATTTTCCCTTGATAAACCACAAACCACCTTCAATCGCCGTTTTTGGGTCGCCTTCTGACTGAAACTTCACAATGAAACTGTCGTTCGGTCTTCCTAGGACCTCGATCGTGCCCGCCAGGTTCCACATCGAGGATAAGTGATCTTGTAATGTGGGGATGTGTGGATGGAAGCCAATGATGTACCCAGCAGTGGTGTTCCTCCACTGCACGACATTCTCATCGACTTCTGCCTAGGGGATGATGATGGTGTCATCATCGAGGACTAGATCAATTTCCTAGATTCTGGTGTTCTGGTCTCCAACCGGTGCTTTTCAAACAGTTGACCACTCCTTTGAGGCTTCTGCAACCCTAACCTAGTCTCCTCTTGGATGTGAGGGGCGTCCTCCCCACTGTGAAGGAGGTTTTCGCCCACCGCCCCTACCACCGCCTGCAGCCATTATGTCAGGACATTCTTTGAATAAAATATCTCTGGGTTACCCATTAATTCATTATTGTGATTATAAATCATAATCATATGAGGGAAATGGTAAGACTACAAGTTTAAGACATTGAACCATTAAATTCTCATCATTTGAATCATAACATTACACTACACGCTTCACCCAAAATAATGAAAATATTGAGGCATCAACTTCAAACCATGAAATGTTGAAAAGGTAAAGCCATTGGTCATTTACATAAGTAAACACCTTGAATGAATCATCTATGAAGTTATTGAGTTGTGATCTATAAAGTCACCATTTAACCCTAGACATCCTTACATTAACAACAATAAGGGTTTTGTTGAGAGTAGGGTAAAACCCACAATCGACTGTTCATTTAAAACAAGCCAACCATTGTCAACAAGTGAGATCCTTAAGTTGATCATATAAAGGAAACCATCTAAATCACATTATTAGGACCAACATATTATATTTTCCATTATTCCACTTTATTGGAGTAATAAACATTAGATCTTGACTATTGGGTCAAGTTCATATTTTAAAACCATCAATTACAGTATAGGTCCGACCATTGCATAAAATGACCCAAGAAACCATTGGTTTAAGGCTTAATTGATGATAAAATTATATGATTAACTCACCATAGGTTGTGGAGACCTGATCCACCATCACTAGTGACCATTAAGTCACCATAGGTTGTTAGATCAACACTATATTCATTAATCGGCATCAAATATTAAGCTAATGGCATTATTGATTGATAACATCAGTAGGGTACTTAATGGTTGATCATTAAACTTCTAATTGATCCAAAACCTGATCTAAGGGGGTGACCATAGGTTGTCATAATCATCTAAAACCTTTGATCCCGACCATCAATTGTCATGAAGATAACACCATAGGGTTGTTGCAATGGTACCATCATCGGGTCATGGGTTTATGGAAGAAATCAACTTAAAACCCTAAAATTGACCGTTGGTTGATAGGCTCTTAGCACCATAGGTTGTCAAACCAACCTGATACAAGTCATATTATACCTTAGAAACAATGTACACATGATCACAAGTTCATCGAGAACTGAAATCAGAACAGGGAATATTATAGAAATCGAAAACCAAGTCAAGCATAGCTTTGTACATGACCTAGAAAGCTTATAGTAAGCAATAAACATGGATCAAGTTATAAAAATTGCCTCTAATTAGAAGATAAACTCCCAAACAGAAGAAAACATGAGCATGTAGGGTAGGAAATTCAAGCATAAACTGTGAACTCGTCCATCTAGCACCTTTCTTCATCAAATGAGCAAACCTCTAAGCATAAGGAGCAAGAAAGGTAGGGTTTTAGAGATTTAGAGAAATTTATACCATGGAATAGAAAGGTTATGACCTGGAGAAAGGTAGGAGGAAGGATAACAAATAAATAAATGGAGGAAAGAAAGGGATTCTTACTCTTTTAGGTCAAGATCACTAAAAGGAAGCTTTTTAAACCCTAAAAGGAAGTCAATTGCAACCCTAGATTCTTTTTCCAAGAAGATCCCCTCTTTATTCTTCCTGGTACAGGAAATTCACCACAGAACAGAGGGAGAGGGAAGTGGTGGAGAGAAAATGTCTTGTTTGGGTGCTTAGGGATAAGTATATGAAACTTTAAGATAAAGAAAAAGAAAAAGAAAAAGTTGAAGTTCTAGTATCTTTACAAGTGTCCATGGCCTTAAACTATTAAGAATATACAAGCACACACACAAGCATCTCCCCAACCGTCCACATAGACCTTATTAGAATTCCTTTGTCAAATTTACAAGACAATCAAATAATTCATTAGTTGATAGCTACTAAAGGTAGCTCATCCATGAAGGGGTAAACCCTAAAATACCCTTGAGGAAAACACCTTCAAACCAAGGTTTAAATAGGTTCCCCATGGATCAAAAAGATCAATTACGATGAGATAATATCCAAGAAACATAATGAAAGTGATAAATTGCAAGGAAAGCCTCTCAATTGGGTAAATTGCAGAAAAGTCCAAAATGTACATAAAATTGCTTAACTTGCTCAAACAATGTCCAAATTGGATCAAATTTGAAACTTAAGCTTGTCTTATGATTTCAAAGAATACCAAAAGGGTAGATTAGGTTTATAAGAATTCAATTATAATAATTAAGCTTATTCAAATCATTAAGAAAGTTTAGGGGCCTTACAACATGGTGTTGCGGTCGGCGACGCATGCAGTAACGTCTTGGCCCACAACGCGTGCAGGGTCACAACGTGTGCAATGTCTCAACCATGATGCACGCAACCTATTTCGAACACAATGCGTGTAGAGTTCCAACACATGCAACGTATCGACCTCGATGCACACAACCTATCTCAATCATAATGCGTGCAGGCTGACTTGACTCACAGTGCTGCGTTGCGACCAAGCTAGCAAGCAACAACCATCCCCTAGGGTTGTTGAGTTGAAACAACCATCTAATAATGGTTTCGACCTAAGGGAAGACCAGGGGTTGTCTTGACCCCAAGGTAGAACCATGCTCAACATCTAAATAGATCCAAACTAGGCCGAGACAACTGATTGATATCAAGGAATACCAAATGTAAACAGGGTTAATAACACCCTAGATCATGGTCTTCATCAACCCTAACACTTGTTCATGCAATGTTATCAAAAGGACTATGTATAGAGAGAGAAAACCAAGATTGTTATACATATTATCATCTTCAAAACCTACTATTATCTATAGTTAATGAACTATATATCAAATTTTAATTTTCCATAGTTGACGATCCAATGAAACACACAAATCTTCCATTTCATACAAAATTGAGTATAAGATTTTTAGGGTTAATAAGAAAGACAACCTTCTCATGAATGGTCCAAAGTTGAACCCTAAAAATATTATATCTTTCAACATATCAAGGAATCATTTTTAGATATTAGAATAACAATTTATGATCAGATTTAAAATGCACATAATAGAGGTAGGAAATGTAATAAAACCTGCCTGATATGAATAGAAACAACCTCCCAAAATCTCAATCTCCAAGAACATCAAATAAGATTCAACACCTCGATGAAAAAATCATGTCCAAAAGGGAACAGAAATCCATGGTAAAAGGAGAGTTCAGGGGAAGAAAACTCAACCTTAGGCCATACCAAAAAAGAAAATAAAAGAAGAAGAGGTCGTCTTCTCACACGGGCACCATCATGTCAAAACATGATCTATGACCTTTGTGAAGAGGAGATCTCCACGAAAAGCCACCATGGATAGTCCACAGTCTATGGTCAAGGAAGAGGAAGAAGATAATGGGGTTTTTCGAAAAGAAAACGTGATCCAAAGAAGAAGATCACTTACTATGTGATGCCCCGACACACTATAGACGAGATAACTCAAAACCAAACATGGAACTAAAACTAAACAAGTGGATTACTGATTCAGCCCTATTTTAGGGCTTCATCTTGTGTCATGTTGCATTTCAATCACATCTATACCTGTTATATTACATGTTATTCCCCTCAATATGCATATTTGTGTAAAATTCACTTATGGACATTATTTGCATGTTTTTTAGGCATTTGGACCACACTTGATGGAGGGGAGAGAGAAGGAATTATCCTTGGGTTTTCCTACCCTTGGAGAGACCTAAACTGAAGTTTGATACTCCCTCAACCTAACCCTAGTGGCCAAAGATCTATTACAACAAAGATGTCCAAGAAAATCCAAAGAAACAAGTCTATGTGTTGATCCAGAGGCCAACATGGCTATGGCACCACAGAACGACCGTGCTAGCACACTTGTAAATCAATAAAGCCATCTCCAAGAAAAGATAGAGTCACCATGGTCGTTCCACATAGAATGGCCATGGTGAACTGACCCAGAACGGTCATGCCACCTTGCACATCCGTGTGACAATAGAGGCAAAACGGTCATCGAACCACGAACGGGCTGTGCATTTTGAGCCACCACGGTCATGGTGACCACCACGGTTGTGCAACCTTCAATACAAAATCCACCAAGTCCCTATGATTTTTCCCCATTTCTCACCACGGTCATTCTCATCAACCATGACCGTTCTCACCCCTCCACACGATGGTCGTGGTGACTACCATGGCCGTGATACTCACAAAAACCTATCTATATTTGCACTACATTTCCCATACTACCCCAACTTGACCTATTGCTTCCCCCAAACCTATATATATCTAGGTGATGGCTGGAGCACGAGTTTAGCTATCTTCTATCACCTCTTAGCTCCCCATTTTTGCCTCTTACCCATTCCACTCCATTTCCACCTCCTTTCCACTCCATTTCTCCATTTCCACCACCAAAACGCTCATTTCCAAGCCTTCCTTCCACTTCCCACCATTATTCCACACCATTCAATCCAAGAAGGAGGAGGTCAACCTTGCAACAGTTGGAGAGGAGGATTCTCTCATCTACACCGAGCTCTATGGCTAGTTCTTCCTCTTTCTCTTCCCTTTTTGTATTTTCCATTTCCATGAGTAGCTAGGCCCCTTGGGTGGGCTGTTTGGGGTGAAAATGTTACTTTGATACCATGTTGGGGGGAAATGATATGTAAACAATGTAATTTCATTTGATAATGATTATGTTATATTTATATCTCACTCTACATGAATTGCTTGTTGGTTTGTGCTTGAAATCAATTATGAATTTAGGGAAATTGCTTATATGTGTGAATTTTGGGATTTGCTCCTAGGTCCAATTCTTGGATCCCTAGCTAGCTACAAATCCTCCTACATTCTAATCAATTCTCCTAACCCTAGTTTAGATATCTAAGTAGCTAGTTTTTAGATGAATTTGGTGTGCTAAGCATGGATCTTTCTCAAGGCTAGAATGTGAGTGATGGGAGGCTTGAAACCTAACTTCCGCGGCCATTACTAGTCTCAGCCCCTAATCATCTTAAAATCATCTAACCGAGAAACCTAGGCTTGTTTAGACTCCAATTGAATTGCACCTAGACCCTAACCCAATTGAGCTTCATAAGGGTAGTAGGAGGTGTTAGGGACTAGTTCCCCTATACACAACCTAGCGTACCCATGGCTAGTTAGTAGTCTAGGGCAATTCATTAGACTCTAACTTGTTGTTTGGTATTATAATCTAAATGAAATCATTATGTTCACATGCCACCCCCAACCTAATTGATAAGTGCATCCCCCAAACAACCCATGTCTCCCTTAATTACTTTAACATCCTAATTTCTATCTTTCTTATCTAGTGTTAGCCTAGTTAGCTCTTTTATTGATTAGATAGATTCTTGCCCTATTCTTGCTTTGTTCTTGCTAGTTTAGGTCTTTAATTGCTCTTTTCCCTTGATTGCTAGCTTAGTGTAGTGTAGACCTTTCCTTGCTTGCCTTAGTGTAGAATGTTCTTTTCTTACCTTGCCTTGCCTTTTCCTGTTTAGTAGAATTAATTGTCTGGGGTTAACTTAGGTTTTAATATTTCTTGTCTTTCCTTACTTGCTCGTTGGTTCACCCTTAGTTTAATAATCAAATCAACCTTCAAACCCTTAACCATAGACACCGCAGTAGGAACATAGCACCAAAAACTAACCTAGCTCTTGTGCCCCCTTTTCTCCCTATGGATCGACCCTATACTTGCCGCCCTCCTATACTATAACAAGAACCCATGGGCTTGTAGGTGTAGTGTTTTAGTTTGTGCGAGTGTGTTGAGTTTAGGTCCATTATAAATTTTGAAAGTGAATCCACCGTGTGTTTCTGTCTGCAGGGTTACATCTATTCAAACTCCAATTGAGTAGTGTGTAACACCATTGGTAGGAGTGCCCCAAGCTTTTTGGTGTCGTTGTTATAGAGAAAGGCACTCAGCTTAGCTAGTTAGTTTTGCTTTGACTTTTCTTACTGCCCTCATCATTGCTATTATTTATATTGTATTCTTTGCATTCTTTGTGCATATTGGTTTACTAACTTGTTCTCTTTTGTTTGGATATGCTTTGTGCATGTGACGAGCCACTCAGGGGAAGACATGATGGAAGGCCAAAATGCACCCCACAAGCCACTTCAAGATTACTTCATGCCTAGCAACTACAAATTGCCAATCACTAATAGGGTTGATCAAATGCCAGCGGAGTAATTCTCCATCCCTCCTGGTCTTCTTGGGCTCCTTCCCATCTTCTATGGCTTAGAGAGTGAGAACCCTATAAGCACTTGGACTCCTTTCTTGAAGTATGCTCCACCTTCAGGACACTGACGGCTAGTGATGACACAATCCGGCTGACCTTTTTCTCATTCTCCCTCAAAGATAAAGCCAAAGATTGGTATGACTCAAGGAGGGACATCATGAGTTGGGAAACAATAAAGAATGCATTCTTAAGGCAATTCTAATCTATATCAAGGTTAACACAAATGTGGCATGTTGTGACAAGTTTTAGTCAAATGGGAAATGAGAAGTTTCACAATGCATGGGAGAGATTCAATAAGATTTTGAGAGAGTGCCCTCACCATGAGATCCCTTTGTGGTAGCTAGTTCAATCATTCTACTCTGATCTATCTCTAAAGGACTAAGATACAATTGAATCTTATTGTAGAGGAGTTTTCTTGGCTAGGCCACTTGAGGAGATATGACCTTTGTTTGAGTAGTTGTCTGAAGGGTCAAGAATTCGAGCTTCTAGCATGATGAATGACAGAGGCCATGTCTTTGGTGTGACATATCCTACTCATAATCACTCAATCCAACAAGTGATGAATATTCTTAGTGACATGGTGAGTTTCATGAAGAACCAAGTGACAAATGTTCCTTGCCACCCGATCAATTGTATTGAGTTCTATGGTGACAAAAAGAAGACACCCCACTCCTATAGCTACCAAGAGCCACAAAGTCCAAGATACAACTCAAGGTTTAAGGAAGAGGTCCTCTCTAGGTTGAAGAGCTTTGATGACATACAAATGAATGTGATAAGGCTATATGAGAGGATAGAGAATATATCTTCTATAATTGCTCTCTAAGAAGAAAAAGTGTCTTCAAACCCCATCTTGAGCTTCAATGAAGCAAGTGGAGCAATTCCTTCTTCACAAGTTTTATATAGTCCACCTCCAATGCAAGTGCAAACCATATACCACTTCCAAGGTGATCCCAATCCTTATACACCACCTCCCCCTCCATCACCACCATTTTCTCAACAATTCACCTTCCAACTCAATTCTCCCCTCCACCTTAATTTCAACACCAAGTGTCACCTCCACCTCCTAAACAACCACAACTAGATCCCCCTCTACATCATGAGCAAGGAAGTGTTGTGATAGTTCTAAGGAGTGGAAAGTCTCTTGAGCAGCCCACTAGTCAAAGAAAGGTTGATAAAGCAAAGCAAAGGCAGCCAAGTGGTGATATTGTGATTGAGATTGCTGAAGATGATTTTGTGATACATCCTGTTGTTTTTGGGATACCATGTGCTCCACCTCATACTCCATTTGCAAGTGTGACCATCCCTAGTGTTCCACCTCATGTTGATGCAAGCAAGGACAAAGAAAGTGAGCCATCATTCATTGAGGCATTAGAAGAGCCACCGAAAGTAAGGCAGAGACAAAAGCACAATGTTGACATTCTTGAGGTGTTTCGCCAAGTGAAGGCCAATATTCCATTTTTGGATTCTATTAAGCAAATCCCATCATATGACAAGTTTTTGAAGAACTTATGCACTGTGAAGAGAAGGTCAACAGGGAGGATACCAAAGAAAGTGAAGTTGACTGAACAAGTGAGCTCTATCCTCCAACACTCACTCCCCATGAAGGGAAAAGACCTAGGATCCCCAATCATACCTAGCTACATTGGGGGACATCACATAGGAAAATCCCTACTTGATTTGGGACCCAATGTGAATTTGATGCCATATAGTGTCTATGTTGAGTTGGGCTTAGGCAAGTTGAAACCAACACATTGCACTCTCCAATTGGTGGATCGATCCATCAAAGTGCCTAGAGGATGAGTGGATGATGTCTTGCTAATGATTGATAAGGATAGAGGAGCAGTGTTCTTGACTGATTTCATTATTCTTGACATGGAGCCGGATGATAGGAAGTTCCCCATCATCTTGGGGAGACCATTCTTGTGCACATCTGATGTCGAGATACATGTTCGCAATGGAATAATGATAGTCTCTTTCATGGACATGAAGATAACGATCAACATATACAAATCCCCAAATCGATGAGTTCGAGTTGAGGATATTGGGTATGGTCACTTCAAGAGTCTGATTGATCATTCGAGAGAAGAAGGTCAAGATGAAGGATTTGATGAAAGATTTGGTGATCAAAGGGATGAGGGACATAGATTGAGTGTAAATGATAGATGCATGTATTGAAAGAATGGACACATGATAATTCCAAATGGATGAAAGATGAAGAATATCCAAGAAGCCCAGCTGAATGCATGAAACTCAGCGCTTGTGGGGGGCAACCCACCTAGGTTTGGGAATTTTTCACCCAACCTTCCATTTTTGATACATTTTCTTTGTTTTTACACTTTTCCAAGAAAACATACACCCACACACTTGTTTTTAATAGTTTTTGTTTATTTTTAAGATGAGCAGGTGAAATAGGGTGAATTGAGGGAAATTTGATGAAAATTTTGACAAGTAATCCATGAAAAACCATTTTTGACCAAAGATTCAATGTTTGATGAGATTTAAGTTGAAAACAATAGCCATAGTACTCACCACGGTCATGGTGACATGGAACGATTGTGGTGGTGCATTCACAATCAACAGGGGAATCGAGAAAAATCAAAGAAGTTGAAATTGAAGAATAGAACTGCCTTGGCCGTGCAAAGTAGTATGGACGTGTAGCCACCCACTCAGAATGGTTGTGTGGGCCACCACAATTGTGCAGTAGGCAAGCCACCATGGTCGTGTCACGTAGCACAGTCGTACTACAGCCCGAGTCCAACACTTAAGTCAGTGCTTTGCAGAAATAACTAATCACTTCCATTTTCAACTTCGTGAACACGATGACCGTTCCTTGTGAACGGCGGTTGTGCAGTGCCTCCCAGCCATTCCACCACCCTCAAATCACCACCAAATCACCCCCAATCCATATCCAATCAATCCAGCATCATTTCTACTACCTTAATCTCCAGATTTCTCCTATTTTCATCCATAAAATATCCCATTTCTTTCCTATCTGACCCAACAACCCTGTTCTTCAGAGAAAGCCTAAAATCCCATTTTTCTTCACCAATTTCGATCCAAAATGAAGCAAATGGTCAAGAAGGCTATAGGAAAGATCAAGGATATGATCTCCTACAGACACTAGCCCAAGAATGCATCTTCTTCAGCTCGGATGACACCTCTTGCCCTCTGGGCACCGTCGACAGGCTCCGATTCACAAGGGGAATAACCCCATGTGGCTATGGTGGTGGATCTCATGATGGAGGAGTCTTCTAGACAACCCTGTAGAGGTAGGGAAGTAGCCCAACAATCTGTCTCAGAAGCTCTCCCATCATTTTCAGTAGCTTGACCATCCTTTTCAGCTGCACGACCCTCAACATCCACGACACCGCAGCCACAACCACATCTGAGAGCACACCAGTGGCTATTGATAGATGATGCAGATGAGGCAATTCCAGATGCATAGTAGGAGAATGCACCTGAAGTGCTTCATGAGGCAGCACCTGACAGTCAGAGCAAGAAAGTGAAGAAGCCAAAGCACTCAGAGTGCTTGACACACAGAGTGATTTCCACCCGCTATGTGTGCCAGGAGACGATGAAACCTTTAAGCATCTTTGATTTTTTTTAGGATATCATGGAGCCCATTGGACTAGTTAGGTGTTAACAATAGCGCAGGAGACCTATGTGGAGCATACACAACAATTATTTGCAACACTAGAGGAGGTCTCGTAGGATGCCATCAGTGTCACCTTGGGGAGTAGCACCTACCTCATCACTGCATCCTTTCTGAATGGAATCTTTACTCCAACTCCCAAGGAAGCTTTGTCACTTGATCAAGGAAGCATTGATAGGGAAACCAATGCAAACTACACTACAATGTGGAAGAAACTCACAGGGCAAAGTAGTTTTGTGGCGGGTAAATTAAAGAATAGTTTAATTCACAACCTCATCTTGAGATACATTTAGAAGGTATTGGTGAACGCCATCTTCGTCTGATATGAAAATCAAGGAAGTTGTACCAGGAAAGACCTATTTGTGTTAGGATGGATGGTGCAGGGAAAGCTTGTAAATCTGGGTCACTTATTATTGATCATATGAAGACAATCCTGTCCAAGAGAAAGAATCCTTTTATTATGGGAGGGATTGTAACTTTCATTGCTTTGGCCCTGGGGCATGATGTATCTGGCTACACAAAGGCAGAAGAAGGAAGGCTAGTTGACTTGCCTTACCTGACTTGCATATCGATGATATCAGTGGTTGATTAGAAGATTTTCTACCAGATCAACCCTCCTTATGCAGGGGTTTCACTAGATCTCCCCTATCATTCCACAACTCTCCTAGAGGTATGTGGTCCATCTACGGATTTTCTAGACATGTTGAGGAGGTGGGAAGAGGAGCATCCTAGAGATACATGGTAGCAACAACCCAGAGATATGTCTGAGGGGCTTGGAGAGTCATAGGAAGCTATCGAGAGGAGGTGGATGGCTGAGGAGTGAGAGAATTGTAGGGTGAAGTGTCGTGAGGTAGAGACACCACAATAGCATCCCACAACGAACATATATGACATGTCCACCATACATGCACAACTAGAGGTTATCCAGATTACTTAGGATCACATATTGAGCACCCATGAGTGTATTTTGAGGACATAGGAGGGTTTTCAGTGCACCCAAGATGCCATGTGGTTAGACCATCAACATATGCATTATCAGGTCAACCACTTTTACCAGTTCCAGCATGCCCAATCCCAGAGGAACCCTAGTGGGGGGAGATAGGTGGAGTTCATTGTCAACATTTCATGACAACTACATGCCCCCACAGTTAGACTACTGGGGTTGCTACTATCAGCATCCTCCACCATAGGGAGGAGTACCACCACCGCAGTGTTCAATTACCCTATCATTCCTAGACTTAAGTGTCATGTTGAGGACAACATGATTCAAAAGTTTGGGGTGGTAGGGCAGTATGCCCTTTTATCATTTTCACTCTCATTTTTCATTCCACCTGCCATTTACTTCTGTTTGTTTGCTTTTGTTTAGAATTTACCTGCTTTGCACACATGCATGCCGTGTAGTTACTTTCTTGCAATTTTTGCATAATTTTAAAAAAAATTGCTATTTTTGCCATGCATTGTATATCATGTAGATTTTTGGTAATTTTTGCATGCTTTATCTAGGTTTTACTTGTTTAATGCTTTAAGTTCAATAATATAGGATTAGATGTGATTGAAGGCAACTTGGCACCGTTCTGGCCAATTTTGCCCAAATTTGAAATTTCTTGCCTAAAAGTGTGTTTTGACCCAATCTCTACTTTTTGGATTGCATATCATGTAGATTAAAAATGATGACCTTTGATAAATGCAAGTGAATTATCATTGTTGATTGGTAAATGGTATCAATTCTTGACTTTTTACATGCACACCACCTCTCTTGTGTTTGTGAATGTTTTAGTTGAATTGTGACTTGAGCAAGCTATGAGCGCTTAGTGCCTATGAAATCACTTGATAGAAGTATCAATTTTAGGTTGTTCATTCATGTGGTGTGAAATTGTTGGATGAAGTGTTGGATTGATTTTCATGCAGGAGACCTTATCCTGAGAATCATGCCAGTGACCCCTCTTTGAGCCGACTCTTCACTCACCATCTTGTTACCCCTCTACCTCATGAAAGGATGCCAAAGTATACATATCAGTTGTGTCCACCTTCAAAAGTTTGGGGTGGCCACATCTACATCTCACAAGTTCACTCTCATCACCATATGCCCTATAAATTACAAGGGCAAAGAAAAGGAAAAAAAATGCAAAAAGAAAATAAAAGATGCTCCTATTTAAGAGCATCTAAATATAGAAAAAATGAGTGTTTAAAATAACTCCAAAATCTTACCACAATACTTTCTTCCATTTTCATACCTATTGAGCTGGGAAACATCAAACCTAGCTCGTTTTGCCCTTTCCACAACATGTGGGTCATTTGGTGTGATTTGAAATGTAAGGTTGAATGCATGAAGGTGAAACAACACTCCTAGTCATCTTTGATTAAGGCCATCATGAAACGGTCTACCCAGAACTACATGAAAGAAATATGAACAGCTTGTGTGTTTTATGCACTATATTTGAAGTTCATATGCTTTGTACTCTTTTCATGATTGGTTTGTGAATGCGGGAGAGGAGAGAGGTGGAATGCATGCACTTAGTCATTTTTGAACTCATTTAGTAATAATCATCTTTTGCATTACATTTGTCATTCATTAATTGTGGAAAACATACAGAGAGATTGAGTTGGAGCATACTTGAGGACAAGTATGTTTTAAGTTTGGGTGGTGATTCAACCCTATTTTAGGGCTTCATCTTGCGTCATATTGCATTTCAATCCCATCTATACCTTTTAGATTACATGTAATTCCCCTCAACATGCATATTTGTGTAAAATGCACTTATGGACAGTATTTGCATGTTTTTTAGGCATTTGGACCACGCTTGATGGAAGAGAGAGAGAAGGAATGATCCTAGGGTTTCTCTATCCTTGGAGAACCTAAAGTGAAGTCTGATTCTCCCTCAACCTACCCCTAGTGGCCAAAGATTGATTAAGTAAAGATGTCCAAGAAAATCCAAAGAAATAAGTCCAAGTGTTGATCCAGAGGCCAGCACGACTGTGGTAGCATAGAACGGTTGTGCTAGCACACTTGCAAATCAACAGAGCCATCTCCAAGAAAAGCTAGAGTCACCATGACCGTGCCACATAGAATGGTCGTGGTTAATTAACCCAGAATGGTCGTGCCACCTTGCATGGCAATGTGACAACAGAGGCAGATTGGGCATGGAGCCAAGAATGGGTTGTGCATTTCAAGCCACCACATTCGTGGTGACCACCACAGCCGTGCTACCCTAGCCCCACCATGGCCATGGTATCCACCACGGCCTTGCCACCTTCAATACAAAATCCACCAAGTCCTTGTGATTTTTCCTCATTTCTCACCACGGTCATTACCATCCACCATGACCGTTCTCACCCCTCCCCACCACGGCTGTGGTGACCACGGATGTGGTGACCACAGTCGTGCTACTCACAAAAACTTAGCTATTTTTGCATTGCATTTCCCATACTACCCATACTTGACCTATTTCTTCCCCCACACCTATATGTATCTAGGTGGCGGCTGGAGCATGAGGTTAGCTACCTTATACCACCTCTTGGCTTCCCATTTTCTCCCCTTACCCATTCCATTCCATTTCCACCTACATTCCACTCCATTTCTCCATTTCCACCACCAAAACCCTCATTTCCAAGCCTTCCATCCACTTCCCACCATCATTCCACACCATTCCATCCAAAAAGGAGGAGGTCGACCTTACAACAGTTGGAGAGGAGGATTCACTCATATACACCGAGCTCCATGGCTACTTCTTCCCCTTTCTCTTCCTTTTTTGTATTTTCCATTTCCATGAGTAGCTAGGCCCCTTAGATGGGTTGTTTGGGGTGAAAAATGTTACTTTGATACCATGTTGGAGAAAAATGATATGTAAACATTGTAATTTCATTTTATAATGATTGTGTTCTATTTTTATCTCACTCTACATGAATTTCTTATTGGTTTCTACTTGAAATCAATTAGGAATTTAGGGAAATTGCTTATATGTGTGAATTTTGGGATTTGCTCCTAGGTACAATTCTTGGATCCCTAGCTACCTACCCATGCTCCTACATTCGAATCAATTCTCCTAACCTTAGTTGAGAGATCTAAGTATCTAGTTTAGATGAATTTTGTGTGCTTAGCATGGAGCTTTCTTAAGGCTAGAATGTGAGTGATGGAAGACCTAAAACCTCACTTCCGCTCCCATTACTAGTCTCAGCCCCTAATCATCATAATATCATCTAACCTAGAAACCTAGGCTTGTTTAGACTCCAATTGAATTGCACCTAGACCCTAACCTAATGAGCCTCATAAGGGTAGTAGGAGGTGTTAGGGACTAGTTCCCCTATACACAAACTAGCATACCCATGGCTAGTTAGTAGTCTATGGTAGTTCATTAGACTCTAACTTGTTGTTTTGTTTTCCAATCTAAATGAAATCATTATGTTCACATGTCACCCCCAACCTAATTGATAAATGCATCCCCCAAACAACCCATGTCTCCCTTAATTGCTTTAACACTATAATTTCCATCTTGCTTAGCTAATGTTAGCCTAGTTAGCTCTTTTCTTACTTAGATAGATTCTTGCCCTATTCTTACTTTGTTCTTGCTAGTTTACATCTTTAATTTCTCTTTTGCCTTGATTGCTATCTTAGTGTAATGTAAACCTTTCCTTGCTTGACTTAGTGTAGAATGTTCTTTTCTTACCTTACCTTACCTTTTCCTACTTAGTAGAATTAATTGTCTAGGGCTAACTTAGGTTTTAATCTTGCTTGTCTTTCCTTAATTTCTCATTTGTTCACCCTTAGTTTAAAAATCAAATCAACCTTCAAACCCTTAACCCTAGACTCTGCAGTAGGATCCTAGCACCAAAAACAAACCTAGCTCTAGTGCCCCCTTTTCTCCTTGTGGATCGACCCTATACTTGCCACCCTCCTATACTACGACACCACCCCGTGCGATTGTGGGTATAGTGTTTTAGTTTGTGTGAGTGTATTGAGTTTAGGTCCATTATAAATTTTGAAAGTGAATCCATTGTGGGTTTCTATCTGTGGGGTTGCATCTATTCAAACTCCAATTGAGTAGTGTGTTACACCATTGGCAAGAGCGCACCAATTACCAGAAAACACAGGAAATTAAAACCATTTACCTCAAGCACCAAATGCATAAACTTATCACATATGATTCCTGAATATGACACATGTATCACATAACACATATAACATGGTGATCATATCATTGTGCATCCTCATACCTGTCATCAACCTGTAACATGAGATATTTGTTCCATATACATGTACATGTATATTTGCCATAGCTATACAACAAAAGGCACATAAGCCAAAACCTCATAACTACAAACACATTGAGAACACCCCCAAAGACATGAGTGTATAGGGATGACTCTAGGACTTTAACACCCAAAGACTAGCAGCACATCTAACCGTTTATAGCTATTGATCTTGTTGCTGATCTTCCTCAACTACACAATCTCTACCTCTTTGTGCACGACCACCTAAAAGATGTTGAAACTGATAGGGTGATACCAAAATTCCCAGGGGGAGATATAACTCTCCTCCAACATCTATTAAAGCACAAATAACTAAATAGATACATAAAGTACTAAACATGATGAGAAGATTTAGTTAAATGATATGTATCTAACAGGTAAAGTAGAATAAATTAGATTAGGCAATTGTCACTGAGCAATAGAACAATCAATATTCTAAAAAGGAATATGAAGAACATGTAGAACAGTTGACTTCTCTTTCCGCCTTATAATTCAATAAATTAGTACGATGATAAGGCAACAACTTCAACCAATGTCATTCATATTTGACCCTAAGCAAGATACACTACATGGTTGTGTTACATCTTTTATTATTGCCCCGAGGATTTGTGTCATAATACCCAAATCCAACCGACCACTGCTAAGTCAAAATTGGTGTCATACAAGGTCAATGGAAGAGCCATAATCCACAACCTCCCCACACCTCTTGGTCAGCACAAGAGAAAACACAGTAGAGACATATCAGTCAACTACAACAATGACATATAGTCAAACTTAGGGATTGGCTCATGCATGTCCATCCGCATGTATAATCACAGCTAGCCCACCTTGGTATAGGTGTAATGCTAGAAGAATAGGCTCACACGTGGACGTCCTAAAAGAAGGATTGGCTCACTCATGGCCATCAATATCATAAGGAGATCAACTCACGCATGGCTATCTCATATAACCTGTAATTGTGGATGCAAAGAGATACTCGACTTGCACTCCCACATATTCAAAAACATGCTCTCCGAGTTATACTCATTTTACTGATCCGGCAATTTAAGTTGACTCTAGAAAGGACCTATACCACATGGCACCTACATGATTAGGATTTCACATGATTATTTAAGCCAATTGGGTATCTTTTAGCATCAATCAAGTTACAACGTATAAAGCCATAAAAAACTCAACAAGAATAAGGGTATAATACAAATCCAGAAGATATCAAACATATAGGGTGTGATCTAGTCACATCACCAACACAACACCATATCACTAACATTCACAAGGACATCATCAAAGTAACATCACTGGGAAACATCAATCCCTCAATCACATCACTGGAGGTTACCACCTCACAATAGGCATTAATCCATCACCAAGTCATAGAACCCAATCACATAAACCCCACATGTACATCACCACATTATTCCTCAACAATGTCATAATCATTACTCTACATCATATGGTTGTTATCACAGCATACACAAGTTGTGGCTTTCATTTGTCCTACAAAGTTAGGAATTTATATACAAGAGAGAAAGCAGCATAACATAATAACCATTCCATGAGAAAGAAGCAAACACATCACATTTCTCACCATTAGGGTTAGGGTTTCATAATTAGTCGATAAGGGTTTGTAACCTGATTATAATACTAAACCATAATTGTGTCACCTCCCACATTCTTGGAGGATATTAATAATTGGGAACATAATTAAGGTGGATTAGGCATCCAACCAAGCAACACCATACATGTTTCATTCACTACTCATAAACATGTGTTAACTATGTGTCTCAACCATACATCACCCAGATGTCACAACCACCCATCACACATCGGTCGTGACCATCCACTCCACATTGGTCGAGACCACAACACCATGGACATGTCACAACCACCACCCCTATGGGTTGCGACCATAAAACCATGCACATGTCGTGACCACCACCCCTATGGGTCACGACCATCAACTCTACAAGGTGTCTCGACCACCTCCAACCATTGTGTCTCAACCCTAAGAAAAAAATCACGACTCGACCCAAAACTAAAGTTGTCTCATCCTCAAAACCAGGCCATCTCATGACCCTCCACCTATTAGGGTTAGGTCACGGTTGTGACAATAGGTTGTCCATCTCGACCTAAACCACCAAGCATCAAGGTGTCACGACCTCAACTAAAGCATGTTGTGGAGACCACTTTGATCAAGAAACCACTAAGGCAAGAGAACAAAACAAAAATAGCTATAAAGCATGAGAAAAATAGAAGATAAAACCAAGGAAAATCATCCTTAACATGGAGGATAAACCTCATGTAATTCGGTCACCTAAAACCTTAAGACTTACATCATGAAAAACACAAAGGAAGAGCATATGTAAAGGAGAGAAAACCATGTTTAAGACCTTCAAACAGGGCCCAATCTCCATAGCACCTCAAGACACACGACCATCAAGCATGTGAGAAAAACCAAGATCAAAAGGTAGATGAAAAACACCATAGAACCATCATCCCCAAAATCAGGTTCATAGAAAAAAAAATTGGGTTTCGAATTGCAACCACTTAAAACGTGATAATTACCACTAATCAAGTTCTAGAGCATAGCATCATCTTTTAAAACATAAGGGCACATTTTTTAGAGAGAAAATAGTAACATGCAAGTGAGAAATGTGCAATAATAGAGAAGGTTAAGGGCTATGACACCCGCTTAAGGAGGATCACTCCAAAGCTCCAAACACACGATACCAAGGGGGGATGAAGCTCCACCAAAAACTCCACTCTCAGCCGCAAAAACACCTCAAGAAAGAGAATACAACATGGTCACAGTTTGCTCAAGGAAATGGGGCAAGAGAACCCTAGGATGAACCAAAGAAAGAAGGGAGAAAGGAGAAGAAGACGTCCTCCCACTAGTTACCACCATGGATAGTCCATAGTCTAAGGCCTTTGTGGAGAGGAGTTTCTCACAAGGTGACCACTACAGAAGAACCCTATTCTAAGGCCAAGAAAAAAGGAAGAATAAGATGGAGGTTCTAAAGGAAAATGTTGCAAAAGAAAGGCATATACTTGCCAAGGTTGAAGATGAGCAAAGATCACCACAAGCACCACATGCAAGGGAAGTTCAACCACCAAGAGCTCCAAGATCAATTCTCCTTGCCCCACCAAGCTCCAAGGACAATCAAGCAAGAAGGGAGTAAGAAGATTGCTGAAAAGAGTTGCTTGCATGGAGAGAAGTAGGGTGAAGGATGAGGTGTTAACAAGACAGGGCTCCAAGGGGATACGTTTCCACCAAAGAAACACACATGCAACCACTTAAACCATGCTTACACAAGATGGCGATACAAACTATATTGGGTCTCAAACACTTGGGTCACCCAACATGGTTGCAGTTGTGACACACACCAAGGATGCCACCCATGGTCGAGACAAGGTACCAAAGCATCACTAGGTGGAGACAAAAGGGTTAACAAACACCCTAGGTCGAGTTTCTCTCCAAAGAAGCAACTATCTCGACCCAAGTCCACCCAAGGTCATCTTGGTCATGAACACAACACCTAGAGGGGGTGTCTGGACTGCGACACCCACAAAACTCACCCTAGTCATGACCTAGGTCAAGACAACCCACAAGGTACACATGTTCAAGGCACACCAAACCCTAGAAACGCTAATCATCATAAGGGATACTAGCACTCATCTAAGGATCAACCATGGTGCCCCAAAACACCAAACTCTCTCTCATGAAGCCAATAGAGAGAAGGAACACTCTATAGGTGGCAAATTTTAAGATAACCCTCACAAATGGGTAAATTGAAATTTGATCCTAAACAAGCATACAAAGCACAAATATCATTCAAACAAGCTCAAACTGGAGACTTATGCTCTCCACAAGGTCTAAAAGCATCTCAAATGATTTGATAAAGGTTATAAACACTTACCTAAGCAAAAAAAATAGGTTTACCCCAAAACCCAGGTCAGGGGCCTTACAATCCATAAACCCCTAATAGGGATTTTACCCCAAAATCCTAAGCGAAAAGAGAGGGGTACTTCCTCTACATCTCTTCCTCAAGCTCCCACATGGCTTCCTCAATTCCACGGTGATGCCACAAGACCTTCACCAACACTATGTCCTTCTTCTTCATCTTCTTCACTCTCCTATCAAGGATCAACATATCTCCCTCCACATAGGACATCTCCTCATCAAGATCAACCTCCAATGGCTGCAAAACGAACTCAGTATCAGGGTGGTACTTCTCAACATCGATACATGGAACACTGGATGCGACCTGTGCAAGTCAGGTGGCAACTCCAACCTATAAACCACCTTCCCAACACATGGCACCATAGGGAAAGGTCCCATATACTTGGGATCCAACTTACCCTTCTTCCCAAACCTCAGGACACCCTTCCAGGGAGAGACCTTGAAATACACCTTGTCTCCCACTTGGAACTCCAAGGGTCTATGACACTTATCTGCATACAACTTCTGCCTGTCATGTGTTGCCTTCATCTGTTGTTGAATCACTTAAATCTTTTTTGTCATCTACTGCATAAGTTCAAGACTAAGAAGTTGATACTCACCTGTCTCATACCAACATAATGGAGATCTATAAAGTCTCCCACACAACACCTCATACGGTGCCATGTCGATGCTTCTCTGATAGCTATTATTATAAGCAAAGTCTATCAAACTGAGGTGGATATCCCAACTATCAAAAAACTTCAAAACACACATTGTGAACATGTCCTCTAAGGTTTCTATGGTCCTCTCAGACTGGCGATCTATCTATGGTGGAAGGCAATATTGAACCTCAACTGCGTACCCAATGTGGTGTGCAAGCACTCCTAAAAGTGACTTGTAGACTAAGGTCCTCTATCTAACACAATGGTAGTTGGGACATCATGCAAACGCACTATCTCATCAACATATATTTGAGCAAGATTCTCTGAGGTATACGTTGTCTTCATCGGGAATGAAATGTGTTGACTTGGTTAACCTATCAATGATCACCCAAATGGAATCATGACCTTTGGTTGTCCTAGGAAGTCCATCATCACAAGATTTCATTTCCACTACAATATAGGTAACGGTTGCAACATCCCTACCAACTTCTGGTGTTCTACTTTGACTTGCTAACACATAATGCACTTGGCCATGAACTCATCCACATCATGCTTCAAGCCAGGCCACCAATAAAAATCTTTCAGATTATGGTACATCTTGGTGCTACCTAGGTGCATAGAGTACATAGATGTATGATCCTCCTCCAAGACTAACTTCCTCAGATTATCAACATCAGGAACTACAACTCTACTATGGTAACACATTGTCCGATCCTCTATCTTGTAAAAACCAACATGCTTCTCACTGATAAACTCTGATCGTATCTATTGTATTATAGTATCAACAAACTGTGCTTCTCTGGTCTGCTGCCTCAACATGGGCTTCACTTGTAGCTATGCCAACAAACTTGTTAGCAAGAACACCTCTAGATTCACATTCATCTCATGCAAGGAGACAAACATGTCTCTCTTATGGCACACCAAGGAACACAACTGCACTTGACCTACAGATGTCAACAAAGAAGACTTCCTGCTCAACACATCTGTCATGACATTAGCCTTTCCTAGATGGTAATCAATGGTGCATTTGTAGTCCTTGATTAACTCCATCCACCATTGCTGCCTCATGTTCAATTCCTGCTGTGAAAAGATATACTTCAAGTTCATGTGATCATGTGAATATCTGACACTTCTCACTATAAAGGCAGTGTCTCCATGTCTTTAAAGCATGGACCACTATAGATAATTCCAGATCATGGGTTGGGTAGTTCTCCTCAAGCTTCTTCAACTATCACGACACAGAAGATATCACATTCTTGTCCTGCATCAACACACAACACAATCTATTTCTTGACGCATCACAAAGAACTATGTAACCTTTCCCTTGCTCAGGAAGAACTAGCACTGGTGCATTGGTCAACTTCTCCTTTAACAACTAAAAGGCATGTTGACACAGGTCATCCCATAGAAAAGGCACATCCTTCCTTGTCAGCTTCGTTAGGGGTAACACCATTGAGCTAAAGTTCTTGATGAACCTCTTGCAATAGTGTGACGGGCCTAGAAAACTACAAACTTCTGTCGTGTCTTTGGTTTTTCCCACTCCATCACAGACTCAACCTTCTTGGGGTCCACACAAACTCCCTCAATAGATATCACATGTCCTAGGAAGGACACCTCCTTCAGCTAAAACTCTCACTTGTTAAACTTGGCATATAGTTGATGTTGCATGAACACAGTTAATGCCTAGCGAAGATGTTGTTCATGTTGTTCACTGTCCCTAGAGTATATCAAGATATCATCTATAAAGACCACCACAAACTGATCAAGAAGCGACCAAAATGCTCTGTTCATCAAATCCATAAATGTTGTCGGTGCATTGGTTAGCCCAAATGGCATAACCATGAACTCATAGTGACCATATCGAGTCCTAGAAGCAGACTTAGGTATGTCATCCACCTTGATCCAAAACTAGTGATATCCTAGCCTCAGATCTATCTTTGAGAATAATGTGGCACCACACAACTAATCAAATAGGTCATCAATCCTCATCAAGGGACACTTGTTCTTTATCATCACCTTGTTCAAGTGTCTATAGTCTATACACAGCTTCATGGATCCATCTTTCTTCTTCAAAAACAAAATGGGAGCACCCCATGGAGACATGCTCGGTCTGATGAAGCCTTTCTCAAGCAACTCTCGCAACTATTTCTTCAACTTTGCCATCTCACCTAGAGCCATCCTGTACGGTGTTTGTGCTATCAGCTATGTACTTAACACTAGATTGATCTCAAAATCAATCTCTCTGACTAGAGGAACACCTGGAAACTCCTCTAGAAACACATCCTCAAACTCACAAGCCATTGTCACCTCATGTATACTAGGACTCTGATAACCTCCAATTTTGTGATGTTACCTTAGTAATATTCTTCAGTTTTCCACACTCTTTCTCGGATAAAGTAGACAAAATCTCTAACTATTCTCTTTTATTGAAAATATACTGTTAGATTAACTTTTCTCCTTTTTACTTACAGAAAATGACATAAAAAAATCACAAAAGACCTAAACGGTTTCAAGACCACATGAAGCCAACCGGTCTCAAGACCGCATGAAGACAACTGGTCTCAAGACTGCATGAAGCCAACCGGTCTCAAGACTGCATGGAGTCATACGATCTCAATACCGCATGAAGCCAACCGGTCTCAAGACCACATGGAGTCATACGATCTCAAGACCGCATGGAGTCATACGATCTCAAGACCGCATGGAGTCATACGATCTCAAGACCGCATGAGTCCAAACGGCCTCAGAGTCCAAACGGTCTCGGAGTCCAAACGGTCTCAGAGTCCAAACGGTCTCAGACTCCAAACGGTCTTGGAGTCCAAACGGTCTCGGACTCCAAACGGTCTCGGACTCCAAACGGTCTCAGAGTCCAAACGGTTTCCAAGACCGTTTGGACCCAAAATTCACCAAACCATTTGGACTTCACTTGAGGCCTATAAATAAGACCAAAGGGGTCCTCCCAAAGACATCAAGTTTTTCAGACGCCCAGAGGCTGCCTCCATCACTACAGATCTGTTCCAACTTCCATCCTCCGCCCGAAGGCTGCCGGTCTGAGATCCACGTGCCATCTTGAAGCTGCTTTCTCTCTCTTCGCCAAAGAAAGTGGGAAGAGAAGACCTCATCATCGAGCAACTTGTAAAGCTTGAAGATTGTCACTCTCTTACTCTCTAAGGGGTTGACTTTACTCTCTCCTTTGTGGGGATGATGCTCTCTCTCTCTTCTCACCTCCTTCTTTGTCCTAGCTATGAGCGAGTAGTCTCTTTCACTAGGGTGCGGGGAGTAGCCCCGCTACCCATGCTTTCATTCCATGTAATGTAATCCATAGTTTGCAATATAGAGTTACTTCCTTTACAGTTCAACATCAATCGCTTAATGAATGCTTGTTGCTTGATCACCAACTTGTGTTATCTTTTATCTCTTAGTATGAATTGTCTATGTTTGTACTACTTGATTCAAAACTCGATTGAATGTTGGTTCTTGGTGCATGTATCCACCATGCACCTATTTCGATATCTAGGAGTGTTTTCAAGAAGTGGAGTAAACTCACTTCCAAATGTTGTACTTTCATACTATGAAATGGAATCAATTGACGTATGAAAGTGCAACTTTGGTAATTCGAGGAACACACTTTGTGAAGGGAATGATGCAAAGCAGTTGACCATTCGTTCGGGGATGGCTAGTGTTGCATCATTCCCACACTTCTTGTAGTTAGTTCTCCAAAAGGAAACTAAATCTATGAAGATACTAGTTATTTAAGACTCTTTTTGCAGGATGTGTTTTATGTTGCATGTTTTGATCCATGTGTAGTGGCGGTGAAAACCGATCACACCCTAGTGTCTTCCTTTTATCATTTAACACCCTTAAATCTACTTGCTTGCTTTACTTTACTTGCTTTTAGTTTAAAAACAACCAAACCAACCTTTTGATCTAAATACCAACTATTAAGAGATTAAGTGAAATTCTAACATTTTTCATCTTGTTGTTCCCAACAAGACCGTTGTCCCGTGGATTCGACCCTTAACTATACTATGATAAGACTTCCACGTATCTCAGCATACGTGGGTGGAGTTCTCGATATAGTATAAGCAAGACTAAACTTAAAGACTTATCATCTTTAGGATTTTTAGTGGTGCACGCAATTCCATGTAAGTGGGAGCTCCATCAAAAATTGGTGCCGTTGTCGGGGACAATGAAACGTTTCAAATTTCAATTAACTATCTTGCTAGTTGGTTGGGGTTTTACATTTTCTTTTAACCATAACTCCATATCTACTTGAATCCATTATATCTCCTGTTTCATCTAAAAGGTGTGTTTCTTTCTCTACTCAGGTAGAAAACGTGTATGCAATCATCGCATAACCTCAGATTCTCCCCTGATCTAGAGTACGACTCTGAGGTAGAGAGAAGATTCCACCGTCGCATCAGACTCAACTGCCAAAGAGCTAGGAAAATGGTTGAAGATCAACGTCAAGCCGCGCTAGTTATGGAGAGGGTCAATGCTGCCATCGCCGCTCAAAGGGCACAACTCATCGTTGACACCCGTGCTCAGATTCAAGCAGAGATCCGAGCGGAAGAACAGGCCCGCATTCGAGCTGAAAACGAAGCAGCTAACCAGGCTGCCCAACTAGATCTGAGAAATAAGCAACTGAGGGACTATACTGTCCCTAAGAACTACAAAGACAATCATCTAGTTTGGCCTCCGATCATCAACATACCCAACTTTGAGATCCGAACACAATGGATTCAGATCATGCAGGGCATCTCATTCTCTGGAGGTTCTGGAGATGACTGTATGGATCACTTGAAGAGGTTCAAGGCACTTTGCTGACTGGTCCCACAGGATGGAGTCGCTTTCGATGCAATAATGCTACATCTTTTCCACTTTACTCTATCAGGAAGAGCTTTGAGCTGGTACAACTCACTCGATAAGGAGCCAATAATCACCACATGGGCTCCCTTAGCAGAAAAGTTCCTGGAGAAGTTCTTCCCCCCTTCGTTAACTTACGAAATTAGGGGGCAGATCAATCACTTTTCCCAACTTCCTGGAGAATCACTCGCAGAAGCTTGGGAAAGGTTCAAGGAGCTTCTAAGGAAGTGTCCCCATCACGGCATCTCCCAAAATCAACTAATAGAAACCTTTTATAGGGGAGTGAGTGATGACATCAAGCAATTTCTGGATTCCTCATCTGGAGGAAATTTTATGAGAAAGAACTACGAGGATGCCTAGAAAATCATCACACTTGGAGCTGAGAATCAATCCAATTGGGGAAGATCATCTGGCAAGGGAGTCCTCAAAGTCTATAAAGATGAGGAATCAATGGAAATGAAGGATATTGCTGAGGCCTTAAAGACCATAGCTCATAAATAGCAGGCTCTTGAAACTTCACTTGGAGAATTTGATAAGAAGAAAAACCCTCAAGTCCAACAGGTTAAAGCTGCCACAGGGACCTGTGAAGCATGCCACGCATCTGATCACCCAACTCTATCATGCGGCCTGCTTTACAATGTGATGATGGATATGCACCCACCATCACAGCAGTACGAGCCAATCATTGAACAACCTGATGAGCAAATGCCAGAATAGGTTAATTCTATTCACTCCATTCCTGGACAAGTATACTATAATCCTAATCAACCAAGAAATCACCCAGGATTTCAATATGGAAACCCTGTTGGGACTGCCAATCCGCAACACCAGACACAAGGAGGATCCTCCAATAGTTGCCGCCTGGATTCCAAAGAAACTTTAATCAAAATCAAGGGAACCCCAGAAACAACTTCCCAAGATCTAACTACCCCAGACATCCATCCAACTACTATCAGTATAACAATTCTCCTCTTCACCCACAGCTGCACCCTCATCTGCAGCAACCTTAGTTAGCACTGCCTCCACAACAGCCACAACAAGGACAACAATAGCTCGCTCAGAAAAATACCCCCTCCCAGCCAGCAGATGAGATGACTCTGATAAGGCATATGCTACAATCCCAACAAACTATGCTCGCTAATCAACAAGCTCATCAAAAGGCAGTAGAAGCTCAACTAGCACAAATTGCTGTGCAACTAAAGCCTTCAACAGGCACTTTTACAGGACAACCTGAGTCGAACCCCAGACATGACTAGAATAGACCAGAGCAACTGAATGATGTCACTACCAGGTCAGGTCATGTCTTTCACAAAGTTACAAGGATCACTCCTGATGATAATGATACATCTTTCTTTGTCCCTATTGCAAGCCCAAGTCTAGCAATAGAGAATTCTGTAGAGACTGAAAAAGGCAAGGAAAAGGAATGAGCCCCCATGGAGTCAGAGGTCCCGCAATATAAACCTAGGATACCATATCCAGGTAGATTGAAAGAGACTAAGATGGATACTAGATTCCAAAAATTCAAGGAGGCGATGAAGGAACTCTATATCAACATCCCTCTCCTCGATGCCTTATCCGAAGTACCAGCTTGGGCTAAATACCTAAAAACTTTTATGTCAAGAAAGTACATTACTGAGGAGCAAGAGATCGTTAAACTAGCTCAGACTACCTCTGATATCATTCTTAACAACATGCCAAAGAAAAAGAAGGACCCTGGTTCCTTCAGTATCCAGTGCTGTATTGGAAATGCTTCAAGCAAGAAGGGATTAGCAGACTTAGGAGCTAGCATATCGATCATGCCTTACTCCATGTGCAAAAGATTGGGTTTTACAGACTTATTGCCCACAACAATGACTATTCAATTAGCTGATTCTACTATCACTACACCCCTAGGAATTATCGAAGATATTCCGGTCAGGATAGGCAAAGATGCTTATGTACCATGTGATTTTGTTATCATGGATATCAAAGAGGATTTAAGATACCCCATAATATTTGGCAGACCCTTCCTTGCCACCGCCAGAGCACTCATTGACGTTGAAGCTGGTACAATCATTTTGAGACTGGGAAAAGAAGCAATTCAATTCCGAGTCCTCAACAGCATGAAAGGACCCAACATTCAAGAGGAGGTTTTTCTCCTAGATGCAATTCACCAAATGTCCCAACTGGAAATATCCGAGCCATCTAATGAGTGGGAGAATGTTTTAACTAATCCAGAAGTTGAATTCTCAACTAATGAATTGGTTCAACAATGCTTACAACACCTAGAGAAAGCCGAAGAAGCACCTACGACCACCTTTGAAGAGCTCAAATCTGTCACTGTTTTAGAAACAACAGAGGCACCCAAGGCCCCCGAGATGAAAACTCTACCTTCGGGACTTAAACACATCTTCTTGGACAAGGAAAAACTATGTCCAGTTATCATCAGTTCTACTCTGACAGGAGACCAAGAAGAAAGGCTTCTCATCGAATTAAAGAAGCACAAGAAGGCCATTGGGTACAAAATAACTGACTTGACA
Organism: Alisma plantago-aquatica; assembly: GCA_963693085.1. Taxonomy (NCBI): domain Eukaryota; kingdom Viridiplantae; phylum Streptophyta; class Magnoliopsida; order Alismatales; family Alismataceae; genus Alisma; species Alisma plantago-aquatica. Next base: position 593,308,986 of record OY856412.1, on the reverse strand, counting down.
GGTATAAATCCTGCCCTATGCATGCAAAGGCTACCCATGGTCGAGGAATTCAAGCCTTCAAGAGAACACCAAAGAAAGCTGAATCCCAACCTTAAAGAGGTGGTCCGCCTTGAAGTCCTCAAACTTCTGAAAGCTGGCATTATTTACCCAATTTCAGATTCCCAGTGGGTCAGCCCCGTCCAAGTGGTTCCTAAAAAGGGAGGAACCACTGTCGTGTTAAATGACAAGAATGAGTTAGTACCGACTAGGACTGTGACGGGGTGGAGGATGTGTATCGACTATAGGAAACTAAACAAATCCACGCGGAAAGATCACTACCCTCTGCCCTTTCTCGACGAAGTCCTAGAACGCTTAGCCCATCAGAAATACTTCTGCTATCTAGATGGTTATTCCGGGTTTTACCAAATCCCCATACACCTGGAAGACCAAGAGAAAACTACCTTTACCTGCCCCTTTGGAACCTATGCTTTTAGAAGAATGCCATTCGGGTTGTGTAACGCACCCGCTACATTCCAAAGGTGTATGTCTGCCATTTTTGCAAAATTAACCGAATCTATAATGGAGATATTCATGGATGATTTTTCAGTTTATAGAGATTCCTTCGATAACTGTCTAATCAACCTTGGACAAATTTTACAACGATGTGAGGAAACGAACCTCATCCTGAATTGGGAAAAATGCCATTTTATGGTAACTGAAGGTGTCGTCCTCGGGCATAGAGTGAGTGACAGAGGGATTGAGGTCGATAAGGAAAAAATCGATGTTATCTCGAAGTTGTCACCACCAAAAGATATAAAAGGAGTACGAGCTTTCTTGGGTCATGTTGGGTTTTACAGAAGATTTATCAAAGATTTCTCAAAAATAGCAAAACCCATGACCCAACTTCTGACCAAAGACACTGAGTTCATTTTTAATCAAGAATGCTTGCAAAGTTTCTCAACTCTCAAAAATGCTTTAATCTTTGCACCTATATTAAGAGCCCCAGATTGGTTGCAACCATTTGAAATTATGTGCGACGCCAGTGATTACGCCATAGGGGCCGTATTAGGACAGTGGATCAACAAGAAACCCTATGTAATTTACTACGCATCTAAAACACTCGATGAAGCACATAAGAACTACAGTACTACAGAGAAGGAGTTCTTGGTTGTCATCTATGCGTTCGATAAATTCCGCTCCTATTTGATTGGATCCATGGTCATCGTCTACACTGACCACTCCGCCATACGATACCTAATTCAGAAGCAAGATGCAAAACCCAGACTTATCCGCTGGGTGTTGATGCTTCAGGAATTCGATTTGGAAATTAAAGACAAAAGAGGAGTGGAAAATGTCGTAGCTGACCATCTCAGTCGTATTGAAGTTGAAGATGAACATAACGTCCCTATCTGAGACTCTCCTCCAGATGACCAACTAATGAAGATTACCAATAGATTTCCCTGGTATGCTGACATTGTTAATTATCTGGCTACAGGAATCATTCATCCTTCTGCCTCCCATCACGACAAGAGGAAATTCCTCCACGATGCAAAGAAATTATATTGGGATGAACCCTACCTTTTTCGCCTTTGCGCAGATGGACTTTTCCGTCGCTTCCTACCCAAAAAAGAGATTACCCCCATTCTAGAACATTGCCATTTCGGCCCCACTGGGGGGGCACATGAGTGTGAAGAAAATTGCTATGAAGGTTTTGCAATCAGGTTTCTTTTGGCCAACCATAGCAAAAGACTCCTATGATTTTGTAAAATCTTGCAACAAATGCCAATTTTCTGGCAGCATATCTAAAAGGAATGCAATGCCACTCACTATGTGGTAAGAGATCGAACTTTTCGATGTATGGGGGATAGACTATATGGGCCCCTTTTCTTCTTCTTATGGTTTCTCCTACATCCTGGTTGCGGTGGACTATGTCTCGAAATGGGTCGAAGCTATACCCACAGTGTCCAGCGATTCCAAACCAGTTATCAAGATGTTCAAAGATATCATTTTCCCCAGATTTGGAGTCCCCAGAACTGTCATATCAGACGGCGAGACCCATTTTCTGGAACGCAGCTTTGAAGCTCTGTTGAAAAAATACAGAGTTAACCACAAAGTAGCCACACCTTACCATCCACAAACCAGTGGTCAGGTTGAGGTATCAAATAGACAACTAAAGTCAATCCTAGAAAAAATAGTCAATAAACACCGCATTGACTGGTCCACCAAGCTTCCTGATGCCCTTTGGGCTTATCGAACAGCTTATAAAACACCAATTGGGACAACCCCGTTCCGTTTGGTTTATGGGAAGTCATGTCATCTTCCAGTTGAATTGGAGCACAAGTCTTGGTGGGCCATAAAATAGCTGAATTTTGATTTCAAAAGTGCCGGAGAAAATAGGCAACTCCAACTACAAGAGCTAGAGGAGCTCCGAATGACCGCTTATCAAAGTGCCAGGATTTATAAAGAACAAACCAAAATGTGGCACGACGGTCATCTTAAAAGGAAAGACATCGCCATCGGTGACAAAGTACTCCTTTTCAACTCCAAGCTCAAGTTGTTCCCCGGAAAACTCTGCACAAAGTGGTCAGGGCCCTTCACCATCAAACATATATACCCGACAGGAGCTGTCATAATTGTCGACGATAACAGAGGAGAAAGAACAGTCAATGGCCATCGATTGAAAAAATACTACACTCCAGCAGATAAAATGCCAAGACAGACCATTGAAATCAGAGATGCCATAACATCAGCATAACAACATCGAAACCTCATCGAGCCAGCAACGTAAAACCCAGACGCTACTTGGGAGGCAACCCAAGATCTTAACTTTTTCTTTTATCTTTTGTTCTTTTAAGCTACCTTAGGATTATCTTCTGAAAATATAAAAATCCACATACCAAAACAAATACAAAAATATAAAAATCAAAATATCCTTAACCCTCCCAAACGGTCTTGAAACCGTTTGGATTCAAATGGCCTCGAAACCGTTTGACCTAAGGGTTTTGCAAGGTCAACCTCCCGAATCCTATAAATATAGCCCTAGCCCCCCTCTTTCTTCTTCTCTCTTTCGACTCCCGAGCTTTCTAAAACCCTTGCGCAAGCACTATTCCATCGCCTTTGTCTTCCTTTTCCTACGTAGCTCAAGTTCCCTCCGCTACCGTTGATCCGGTCCCTGCGTTTCTCCACGGCGAACCTCACCACTGTGTAATGCCACCACCAGTTGCAAGGTAGATGAGCCGCCATCTCCGACGACTGCAACGCCACCGCGGTTCCCCGTTTTATCGCACCATCATCTTTCTACCTCCGCAACCGTCTATACCATCACCGCCATCTATGGCACCACCATGAGCCTCTTTTCCATCGCCACCGTCGTCATTATCGCTGCCATCCTTGTTATCGTCGGCCGCTCCCCGCCATTTCACCTTCCAAACGGTTTCCAAACCGTTTGGAACCAAATGGTCCCGAAATTGTTTGGGACCAAACAGTCTTCAAATCTTCAAACCGTTTGGGACCAAACGGACTTCAAACCATTTGGGACCAAACAGTCTTCAAACCGTTTGGGACCTAATGGTCTTTCAAACCGTTTGGGACCAAACGGTCTTTCAAACCGTTTGGGACCAAACAGTCTTCAAACTGTTTGGGACCAAACGGTCCTGAAACCGTTTGGGACCAAATGGTCATCAAACCGTTTGGGACCAAATGGTCTCCAAACCGTTTGGAACCAAACGGTCCTGAAACTGTTTGGTCTTTTTAAACACCACTTGTTTTTCGCTAAACTCATTCATACCAATTTCTATGCTAACACATCACTTTTTCATTTTCAGAAATGGCTGCACCAGCAAAGCAACCAACCGGAACTGAAGACGCACCCTTCTGGACACAAGAGGAACTGATAGAGGACCGAGCCAAGCTCCAACAGATTATCGATAACTACAACAAGACTGGGAAGGCCCCACCAAAGGTCAACATCATGGAGATCTTGTGTGAGATTGACTGCATCAACAAATGCCTAGCTGAGGCACCTGAAGAAGAAGTGGAAGAAATCTCTTCCAGTGACGATGAAGGCTCTGAATACGAGCCACGTTCTGAGGAAGAGTCCCCAGCTGAAAAGTCTAAGGGGAAGCGAAAGGCCCAGGAAGCCACCACAACTCAGCAACCAAAAAAGCGGGCAAGGAAGCAAATTCATCCTGTCACTGCAAGGGAGCAAACCCTGGTAGGAAACTTTCCACCAACCACCACCTCCGCTGTCACCCCCGCCATCATCACTGTTCCTTCTTTCCCTCCCATCACCACTATAGCACCACCACCAGAAAACCTCTACATACACACCCTTCCCTCCATTGATAAAACCCTAAAATCTACAAAGTACGTCTGCTCCAGCGTACTGCTAAAGATGGGGATCTACGATAGAATCCTCACCATCCTAGACAACGCTAACCTCTCCAGACTCTGTTTCGTCCCCAAAATATCATATATTGAACCCACCACAGAATTCTTTACCCATCTCACCAAAGAAATGCTGGACATTGCACACAGAGCAAGGGACGGAGGTGACCGCAGGCTGGTCACCAAGCTTTTTGGCAACAACATCACTATCACCGAAAATCTTCTGAATGATATCTTCATCGAAAACCCAGAGCATCTCAAGATGGCCAAAGCTACAGGAATGGAAAATTCACAATTCAATAGACACACCTTCTGGAAAACATTAATAGGGTTCCCAGCTTATGAGGCAAAGACATGCAAAGCCTCCAATATCCATTCTGGGTTTGTGCGTACACTTCACAAGATCCTCATTGGTGCGCTCTTCCCCAGAACGGAGAGTGGAAATGTCATAACCGCTGACCTTTTTCTCCTATGGTCAATACTGAATGGAAAATCAGTCAATATTGGCCAACACTTGATACAAAAATTCTCCGCCTAAGCCATAGGGAAGGAAATATGCATGGGTGGGCACATAACTTCGATAATCAAATATCTCAGGATGGACAGATTACTTCCGTGCTGCACGAAAATCAAGGGAGACATCCTTACCAATGAACAGACTTTGAAGAACTCCTACATTATCAAAGAAAAGGATGCCAAATTACATTACATCTTCTGCCCAACTGTCAAATCTTCCAGGACCCTATTACCGCTTCCGGAGCTAGCGGACTACGACAAAGACAAATTTCTCTTTACTGATGAAGAGATTACCAAACTCCTAGCTCTGATTAAAGCACAAGCTAAGACGACCCAAGTGGGGTAGACCGAGCTCAGTATCATAGCCCCGGCAGATCGTATAACAAAAATTCCAGTGAAACGACCTTCCAAAAGGCTTTCGCAGCAACAACAACTGTCGGGGACACCAACATCAAAACCACATCTAGAGCCAGAACCCACCCTCCCCGAAGAACAAATCACCACCTCATCTCTAGACTCTTTCATTATGAGTCTAACTGCTGATCTTACCACCACTTCACCACCCTCCACCTTCCCAAAATTCACCACTCTTCCATCTTTCTCCACAACTACACCACCACCTACATCCTCCACTTCACCCATTTTCTCCTCAGGCATCCCCTTCTCTACCACTACGCCCGAATTCACCACCGCATCCATCTCTGCAGTCTTTTCCCCACCTCTATCAATCCCACCTTTTTCACCATCAACATCACCACCTTTCCCATCCACTACCACCCCACCACCGCTGGTGACACCATCTATAGTCACCACACAGTTCACTGAACCATCAACAGTGTCTCTTCCGCAGGACACTACACCCTTTCCATCCAGACCCCATCCATCCCACCCTTCCATAACTGGGGTCCCTTTCACTAATGTCAGTGAGGAATTCAGACGTCAATTCGACACCATCTGAAACCTCCTCACCGACCCCTCTAACATTTTGAATTCCATTTTTTTCTTGTATGTAGGGACTATCTAAACAAGTAGCCAAGATTGATGAGAAGAACCGTACCTTGCCAAGCATACTCCAAGGTTTTCAGCAACGAAAAGATATAGTGGCCAGGCAAGTTGATCACATCGACAGCCACTACAACACCTTGCCCGAGCTAATCCTTGGAGTAAAATGCCAGCAAGAAGCGATGGCCAAGCAAGTCGATGAAATCTCTATGCAGACTCAGCCTCTGCCTGAGACTCTGCGCGAGCTGAAGCAACAACAAACAGATCTTAGCATGCGCTTGGATAACATCAACAACACTCTCATACAATTCAGCAACTGCCAAGAGGAGTCGACGAACAATGAAATCCAAAAATTACGAGCTATAGTAATAGATCTTACAACGCGACTCCTCTCTGTCGAAGACCGATACAAAGATCTCAAGGAAACACACGACGCACTGCTCAAAACACACGAGCATGTGCAAGTGGCATTTGAAGAATTGTATGAGAAAGGATATGTCAAAGACCACCAAGAAGGTGGACATCATCCCAAGTCCCCCACCCACAACAAAAATGTAAACATATCATATGGGGACCAATTCCTTGATTACTCTGCCTTGGGATCCATAGGGGAGTCTGCGAAAGATGCGGCCTTTGCTGAGTTCCACCAATGCATTTTAGGAACCAGCACAAGCCAACCAGCAACAGCCACTCACCCCTTTTCCACACCTGACCAATCAGTGCCCTTTCCGCCAGAACAAGAAGAATCAGAACGAGTCCGTTTAGATACAGATGAAGAACTCGATTCTGCTTCTGATTCAGATAAAGATCTACAAGGCTATATAGATGATTTGGAACAAACTTCTCCACCCCCTCCGCAGGAGCTTCCCCTGCCACCACCTCTACCGAATAAGATGCACGATTTAGATATGGCGGCCATCTCTACACTAGATGCTTAGGACATCTTTATCCTGAACACTATTGTCGACGATGCCAAAGAGGGGGAAGACATCATCTACCACAATACAAAGACTAAGCGCAAGTTGACACGCGAAGATTTCTGTAAAATCCTGCGACCACGGTCAACGATGTCAATGGCAATCTTCCGCGTCTTACTTGCCAATTGCATAGAAGTTTACAGAAGCTCTAAGAGGCAGCAGCCAGTTTTTAACGCCTCACCTGCTCTATCTATAGGCTTGTTATACAAGGACATACGAGCAAAGTCAATAGAGAGGCTGCACGCTGGTTTAGCACGGAGGGCACGTTATCTTACCGTGCCATTTCAAGTTTCCGATCACTGGTTATTTATGATTGTGGACACCGAGGCTCGGGACGCCAAGGTGTACAATTTTTGCGCCACTGAGCTACCAGCCAGAACAATAAATTTTGTTGGAGAAGAAGCAGGAGAGGCAAGATGTATACCTTTCCGTCTTCTTAAGCTAATTTGGGTTGCACGCTCGTCCCTACGTAAGGACTGGAGCCAACCTTGGTTCCAAATAATAAACCCACAAGTCCAAGCTACTGAAGGATCCGGGGATTGTGCTTTCTGCACTATCTGTCACATTCAAGCGCTAAACCAAGAAATCCCCTTTACCGATCTGTTCGCTGAAGATTTTCACTCCCTGCGAGGGCGTTACGCCATGGAGCTTATTTGTGATAGGAGGTTCTTCAAGGACCCGACAATGGCACCAGATGACGTCCCCCGTTACCTCTTTTCAGCAATCCAACGTCTGCAACGGCGACCTTTTAGACAAACTTTAAAAGAACTAGAGAAAAACAAACAGCCAACCATAGTTCCCGAGCAAATAAAATGGGACCCTTCCCACTTTGATCTGGGGCAGGATAAAGGAGACATAGATCTTTTGTCAGGGGCAACCATTAGAAGATCGCCATCACAAATGGTGCCCCTATCTGCCATAGAACCAACTTTCCCATATTTCGACCTCAGTGCTTGCAATAGTCTCTCCGACAATGAACTCCATCTCATCATGTCCCGGCTCTACGCCGAGAAAGATGACCTCATTTTTATGTCCGGTGACATTTTAGTAATGGCATACGCATTACGAGAAACTATACAGCTCAAAGGGTCTCTATTCGTGAGCTTGATGGCTGAATATCAATTTCTTATCGGACGGAATCACCCTACAACCTATATGGCATCCGCATATATGAAGGACGACCTCCTAAAGCTAAAAAACTTCGGAACAAGTGAAGCGCTAATCTCCTTCCTACAACATACAACACCGAAGTTTATCATGCTACCCTTCCTTTACCATGAGCACTGGATGCTTCTGGAAACAAACCTACCCGAAGGAACAACTACTATCTATAATAGTTCCGACAGCCAGTTCAATCCCCGACAGAAGCAATAGTAGTGACACCAAAGACGCCTACAGAGGTGGTGGCAAAGGAATGTGCAGACAAACTAATCAATCTTCTAAGTCAGCACACAAGGGCATACGACAAAGAACACTTTCATCGCACGTCCTTCAACCACAAATGTCCCCAACAAATTCGGGAATCAAATGACCGCGGCTTCCACATCCTCTATTGGATGTACACCATCATGGCCCTTCAAAAACCAGTAGAGGATATGACAGACGTAGATTACCACGCCTTACGTGGAAAGTTTGCTGCTAATCTCTTTCGCACACATGGCGCAAATAAAGGACTAACGGACGCCTGATTCCCTTGTCATTGTACCTCTCAACCTATCCCCTTTGACACTCTGTGGACAGAGTGAGTGTAAAGTTGGGGGGGAGTACACTAGACAAGGGAGAGGTATCAATTCTAAATCCTTCCCTTTCTATCTTCTTCTTCAATTCCATATAATTTTCTTTCTTAGTTTTCTTTGCACATCTTTAGTCTTTGCGGTTAATAAAACCTACTTGGAACAAAGTCATCCCCAACCAACTTTATAATCCAGTAGCCCTCAAGAGAAATAACAATAATAGCACATAGACATGTAATGACGATTTAATAAATCATCTTCACTCAATTTCCATGCTTTTGCTCCAATTCTACATCTGACCCTCCACAGGACAACATCAGGGCCGCTATAAGCCAAAACAATCTCAAGGACGAGAGGGACATCAGGTGACATCCAAATCATGAAGCCTTGCAAGTGGACCACTAGTAGAAACCAAATAAGTGCATGTCGAACAACTCTAAGAACAGTTTTCTTCTCTCCAAATAAAAGAGGCTTGGCCGCCCAAAACAATTTCCCTAAATATCCAAATCCCAAGCCTGTGAGTTTACGAATAAAAGCCAGAGTGTTGAATAAAATCATGAGAGTTGTGCCATAAATAAGGATCTATATGAAGAACCAACAAAGGTCTCGCCCGGCCGGTACATTCAGCTGCCCTCAAGAAGGCAGATGTGTCATGCCCGGTAGTGAAATCCTAACGTATCTAAATATGTGAAAGGCTGATAAAGGACTCGCCGGGCCGGTACATTCAGCTTCCCACAAGAAGGCAGATGTATCGTGCCCGGTAGTGAGATCCTAAAAGCATAGACAACCCCTCCCCCACTTGAAGGGGGAGTTACACACTAAGCCTTTAGCCAACCCGCATACCCACTCTAGTTTCCGGTAGGATTCTCAGAGGAGTATAAAACTGATTAGAGTCAACGACATGCACCAAATAAAAAGTGGTCCCAATGCGGGCTAAGATATGGAAGAAACTTGAGATCCAAGCAACTCTCAATACCTGAAAGAGTTAAGGAAAAAAGCTCTGATACAACCTTAGGAGATCTCAGAATTAGAATTGAAGCAAGAGTATGGAAATCTTAACTGAATAAAATCGCCTCGCCATTACATGCCTCAGCTCTATCTAACTCGAGGACAAGCTAGACTCTAAGTTAGGGGGGGTGATAACCTCCAATTTTGTGATGTTACCTTAGTAATATTCTTCAGTTTTCGACACTCTTTCTCAGATAAAGTAGAAAAAATCTCTAACTATTCTCTTTTATTGCAAATATACTATTAGATTAACTTTTCTCCTTTTTACTTACAGAAAAAGACATAAAAAATCACAAAAGACTTAAACGGTCTCAAGACCGCATGAAGCCAACCGGTCTCAAGACTGCATAAAGCCAACCGGTCTCAAGACCGCATGAAGCCAACCGGTCTCAAGACCGCATGGAGTCATACGATCTCAAGACAGCATGAAGCCAACCGGTCTCAAGACCGCATGGAGTCATACGATCTCAAGACCGCATGGAGTCATACGATCTCAAGACCGCATGAGTCCAAACGGTCTCAGAGTCCAAACGGTCTCAGAGTCTAAACGGTCTCGGACTCCAAATGATCTCGGAGTCCAAATGGTCTCGGACTCCAAACGGTCTCAGAGTCCAAACAGTTTCCAAGACCATTTGGACCCAAAATTCACCAAACCATTTGGACTTCACTTGAGGCCTATAAATAAGACCAAAGGGGTTCTCCCAAAGACATCAAGTTTTTCAGATGCCCAGAGGCTACCTCCATCACTACAAATATGTTCCAACTTCCATCCTCCGCCCGAAGGCTTCCGGTCTGAGATCCACGTGCCATCTTGAAGCTACTTTCTCTCTCTTCGCCAAAGAAGGTGGGAAGAGAAGACCTCGTCATCGAGCAACCTGTGAAGCTTGATGATCGTCACTCTCTTACTCTCTAAGGGGTTGACTTTCCTCTCTCCTTTGTGGAGATGATGCTCTCTCTCTCTCTTCACGCCTCCTTCTTTGTCCTAGCTATGAGCGAGTAGTCTCTTTCACTAGGGTGCGGGGAGTAGCCCCGCTACCCATGCTTTCATTCCATGTAATGTAATCCATAGTTTGCAATATAGAGTTACTTCCTTTACAGTTCAACATCAATCGCTTAATGAATGCTTGTTGCTTGATCACCAACTTGTGTTATCTTTTATCTCTTAGTATGAATTGTCTATGTTTGTACTACTTGATTCAAAACTTGATTGAATGTTGGTCCTTGGTGCATGTATCCACCATGCACCTATTTCGGTATCTAGGAGTGTTTTCAAGAAGTGGAGTAAACTCACTTCCAAATGTTGTACTTTCATATTATGAAATGGAATCAGTTGACGTATGAAAGTGCAACTTTGGTAAGTCGAGGAACACACTTTGCGTAGGGAATGATGCAAAGCAGTTGAACATTCGTTCAGGGATGGCTGGCGTTGCATCATTCCCACACTTCTTGTAGTTAGTTCTCTGAAAGGAAACTAAATCTACAAAGATACTAGCTGTTTAAGACTCTTTTTGCAGGATGTGTTTTATGTTGCATGTTTTGATCCATGTGTAGTGGCGGTGAAAACCGATCACACCCTAGTGGCTTCCTTTTATCATTTAACACCCTTAAATCTACTTGCTTGCTTTACTTTACTTTCTTTTAGTTTAAAAACAACCAAACCAACCTTTTGATCTAAATACCAACTATTAAGAGATTAAGTAAAATTCTAACGTTTTTCATCTTGTTGTTCCCAACAACACCGTTGTCCCGTGGATTCGACCCTTAACTATACTACGATAAGACTTCCACATATCTCAGCATACGTGGGTGGAGTTCTCGATCTAGTATAAGCAAGGCTAAACTTAAAGACTTATCATCTTTAGGATTTTTAGTGGTGCATGCAATTCCATGTAAGTGGGAGCTCCATCAGACTCCCCACCTTAGTATCCACCACATGCACAAAAAATGCATCACAACCCTATCTCATCATCTTCTTAGCCACCATCTCTAACATTAGACATGTCAGAAGAATATTCCTATCTCCTTGGAAGACCCACATCACATCGCCATCTACGAATGTTGACACCTTGGAACTACAGTCCAAGACCACCAGATACTTCTCCAAGGTTTCCATTCCAAGGGTCACATCAAATCCATGCATATCAAGCTGTATGAGATCCACTTAGATGGAATGTCTTGAAAAAGAAAGGACAAGTGAAGATACACTTTCCACAACTCTATGGAACCAAATAATGGTATTTCTAAGTGAAGACTATCCCGTCTATGACTAACAGGCAAAGAAAACTATCAATCACTTCTCGAGTGATAAAAGAGTGTGTCGCACCAAAATCAACCAAAACATATATAAAGCACAAAGAAGACAAATCAGAATGAAACAACTCCATATGACCTGTCACCACTCACAGATTGACCACTCCTTTTGGCTGACTCATGCATAGAATCTAGTCATTTCCTATTGTCGTCCCTATCCTCTAATACCCTGAGATGATGAACCAGCCTGCATTATTTGTCCACGTCATCGGCCTCTACCACTGCTAAATTGTTGTCTCTACAAGCCCTGTTGGCTCTTCCTTGGCTATTGATTCACCTCATCATCCTTTACGGGGCAATACAACTTTGTATGCCCAACCTGGATGCACTTGTAGCATGTTCTTCTCTCATACCATGGATAAGACAGTCATGCCACTAACACTGAGGTTGTGTTGTGGGCTCCTATTGGTGGAAGACAGTGACCTCTTCCTTTACTTGGTGACCACTACGTCTGTACACCAGACCTCTATTGTGGTAGCTTTGTCTGTGGTACTGTGTTGATCTCTTCTTGGCACTCTTCTCATGCATCTTGACTACAAACTATTCAATCCTCCTAATAGACTTCATGAACATGGTGAACTTCTCATGGTTCTCCAAAGTAGCCATCGGGGTAGACAACTCAGCATTCAACCCCTTCTCAAAATTTTATATCCTCTCCTCATCTATAGAATCCATATGAGGACAGAACCTCAAAAGCTCCATAAATCTCACCTCATGCTCGTTGATCATCATGGCTCCTTTCCTGATCTTCTCGAACTGAGAGATCTTCTCATCCAAATAGGTACACAGAAAGTACTTGCTGAAAATCCCTCGTTTGAACTCCTCCCAACTAACATCAACACCTAGCATCTTATCCTCTTATATGGCCCACCAATAGCCAGCACTACCCTTCAAAAGATACACATCATGCTTCACCCTGACAGCTTGGGGGATACTAAGGATCTTGAAGGGCTTCTATAACTCTATCAACCAAAGATCTGCATCTACTGGATCAGCCGTACCATAATATTACACAACACCAACACACCTCATCCTCTCAAAGGTCTTCCTATACCCAGGAGATTCCACATTGGGGATTGTTTCTCTCGTTTGAGGAACGAGCATTTAGTCTGCCATATGTGTCATTGTCACCATGAACTGCCCGGACAATGAGTAAAAGGTAGTGTTTTCAAACATGGCTTGGTCAAACTGCGGTGAATCAGGGCCCGGTCTTCATTTTACTAGACCCTCGCACCACCCCCTGGTGCAACAACACTACTCTCTACAACGTGCTCTTCATGTTCTCCAGTCATCTTTTCTACTTTTCTTCTTCTGTTAGATAAGCATAAGACATGATAAGACAGACTGGAGGACACTATAACAGACACAAACCCTAATCCTAGGTCCCTATAGACTTGGTGAACCAAATATCTGATACCAATCTTAGTTGTGATGGCCTGATGTTCCATAAACGAGATAACTCAAAACCAAACACGTAATTAAAACTAAACAAGTGGATTACCAGAAAACATAAGAAATTAAAATCATTTAGCTCAAGCACCAAAGCCATAAATGTATCTCATATAAGTCCTCAACAGGACACTTGTATCACATAACACATACAACATGGTGCCCGCATCATCATGCATCCTCATACCTGCATCAACCTATAACATGAGATATATGTTCCATATACATGTACATTTTCCATAGCTATACAATAAAAGGCACACAAGCTAAAACCTCATAACTATAGACACGTTGAGAACACGCCCAAAGACTTGAGTGTACAAGGATGACTCTAGGACTCTAACACCCAAAGACTAGAAACACATACAACCTTTAATAGCTACTGCTTTTGTTGTTGCTCTTCCACAGTTGTACGATCTCTACCTCTTCGTGCACGGCCACCTAAAAGATGTGAAAAACCTATGGGGTGAGACCAAATGTTCTAGCAGGAGATATAACTTTTTTCCAACATCTATTAAAGCACGAATAACTAAATAAATAGATAAAGTACTATACATGATGAGTGAATTTATTTAAATGGTATGTATCTAACAGGTAAAGTAGATTAAATAAGATTAGGCATTTGCCACTAAGTAGTAGAACAATTAATATTCTAAGAAGGAATACAAAGAACATGTATAATAGTTGACTTCTCTTACCGCCTTATAATTCAAGAAATTAGTACAAAGATAAGGCAAAGGCTTCAACCAATTCCATTCATAGTTTACCTTCAGCAAGATACACTACACGTCTATGTTATATCTTTTATTATTGCCCCAAGGATTTGAGTTGTACCACCCAAATCCAACTGACCACTGCTAAGTCGAAATCGATGCCATACAAGGTCAATGGAAGAGTTAGAATCCATGACCTCCCCACACCTCTTGGTCAACATAAGAGAAAAGACCACATAGACATACCAGTCAACTACAACAATGGCATATAGTCATAATCAGGGATTGGCTCATGCATGGCCATCCGCATGTATAATCACAAGTAACCCACCTTGGTACATGTATGGCGTTGGAAGAATAGGCTCATGCATGTCCATTCTAAAAGAAGGATTGGCTCACTCATGGCCATCCATATCACAAGGAGATGAGCTATGCATGGTTGTCTCACATAACCTACAATTGTGGACACAAGGAGATACTTGACTTGCACCCCTACATATTCAAAAGTATGTTCTTTGAGTTATACTCATTACACCGATCCAACAATTTAAGCTGCACTACTACAAAAATGTCTTATAACGTCACTTTTAAAGGCGTTGGTTGTATAAAAAAACCGATTCCTAAAACATAAAGTGTCGGTTAAATAAAAAAACTGACATCTATCTGTGAAGGGTGACCAGACACGGGTATCTCTTTTATTTAGCGTCGGTTCCTTAATAAGCAACTGACGCCTAAAATTAACTGCCAAATCCAAATTTTCCAGTGAGAAAATTTACCTCCAAAATTTAACATACAGCGTCGGTTGTTAAAAAAGAAACCGACGACTAAAGGTTTTCAACGAGACAGAAATTTGACCAATTTTTATTGTCGGTTGTCTTACAATAACCGACAACGTTGTGTTTTCGCATGCTTAACCGCGAAAATTTTCACCTCCCTTTAGCGTCAGTTTTTTGTTGGTAACCGACGCCTATAGTTTTTAGCGTCGATTGTTTTTAATAACTAACGCCTATTATTAACTTAACAGCACCCGCGCGAGCCAGACTCTTCCCCTTCTATTTCATTCATTCCGCAATTGAGGGTTTTAGGTCCGGCGATTCCTCTGCTCACCGCCGCTCGCTACTCCTCTGCCCCCACCTCCGCCGCCGCTTGCTGCTCCACTGCTCGCCGCCACCGCTCGCTGCTAGCTCTGGTTGCTGCTCTCCAGCTCGATCGCTGCTCCGGCTGGCCACTGCTCTCTTACTCTCCCTGCTCTCTTTTTCCTCCACACCGTTGATAGGTAAGTTGTTGCCCTTCTTCTTCCTCCACCTCTTCTTCTTCCTGCTCCCTCCTTACCAAATGTATGGATAAAAGTAAGGCACAACCTGCATGTGGGTTGGACACGGCGGCCTTGGCTGTGTTGGCCGACCACAAACGTGCTGGCCAGCACGACCGTGGTCAGCCAACACAGCCACGACCATCGTGTCCATCCCACATGCAGGTTGTGCCTTGCTTTTATCCATTTGGTAAGGAGGGAGCAGGAAGAAGAAGATACATTTGCAATTGAATACTAATGCTTGACCTAATTTTGTAAATTTTGATGCATGTTGAATTAAGATATTGAAACCCTAATACACATTTCACCACAATCTTGAATTAACTATATTGTTGAAATCTTGTGATCAATCTATGTAAGATATTAAAACCCTAATGTTAAATCTCTGATTTTGTAGTGATGTGTCGCCCTAACATCTACATGAATCCCTATTGTATGATGTAGATTGATGATAATGCATGAGCTAGTTTGAAATTTTGAAATCAATTATGAATTATCTCTCCATCCCTAGGTCATACTAATTTATGTGTAATCTTTATCTTGATGATGAACATGCATGGACACTCAAAATGTTGAAACCAATGTTATAGAATGACAACACATGTATTTCTTGGCCTAGAAACCCGTCCAAGATTTACTCATTAGGAGTAAATCTTGGATAGTCCCCGGTTTGGGACTATTCTTAAACACCTAATCTCACTTAGGATGTAAGTGTATAATGTGTATTGGGTTTTCAAGAAAATTTGGGTAGCAATTCCCCATTTGTTCTCTGAGTACATATGTACTTGGAGAACAATGGGGAAATGCTGACAAAATTTTCTTGAAAACCCAATACACATTATACACTTACTTGTGAGATTAGGTGTTCAAGAATGGGATAGGTGGTACACATTTATTATAATTAAGAATGACAACACATGTATTTGTTGGCCTAGAAACTCGTCCAAGATTTACTCATTAGGAGTAAATCTTGGATAATCCCCTGTTTGGGACTGTTCTTGAACACCTAATCTTCTAAAGGAAACAAGCTGCCAATCTCAACATACCAGTTAAAGAAATTGTTGTGCCCAATGGGAATGGAGGCCAAGAAGATACATGGATGCTCGAATGATTGTGTATTATTTCAAAAGGACTATGTGGATTTGAATGATTGTCTGAAATGTGGTGCGTCAAGGTATAAATTGACGACTTTGGGGGAGTCTAAAACTAGTTCTCCTGCCAAGGTGATGTGGTATCTACCTATAATACCACGGTTTCAACGCTTGTTTGCCAATCCTGTAGATGTGAAGAATTTGAGGTGGCATGCAGATGTTAAGAAAAATAATGATGGGATCCTAGGACATGCATCTGATTCCCCACAGTGGAAGGAGATTGATTTATTGTACCCTGAATTCGGTGAAGAAGACATGAATCTAAGACTAGGGCTTTGTACAGATGGGATGAATCCGTACGGGACATTGAGAAGCCAACATAGCACTTGGCCAGTTATGCTTGTTATATACAATCTTCCTCCCAGGTTGTGTATGAAAAATAAGTACGTTATGCTGTCGTCTTTGATATCGGGTCCTAAACAACCTAGAAATGATATTGATGTTTATCTTGAACCTATGATTGATGACTTGAAGAAGCTTTGGGGTGAAGGTGTGATGACCTATGATGCTTCACGAAGAGAGACATTTTGTTTGCACGCTATGTTGTTTTGCACTGTGAATGACTTTCCAGCGTATGGGAATTTGTCTGGATATAGTGTCAAAGGATCTAAAGTGTGTCCTATATGTGAAGAGAACACAGATTCAATACGAATAAAATATGGTGGGAAGACTGTATATCTTGGTCATCAAAGGTTTCTTCCAAAATTTCATCTATATCGTAGTTTGTGCAAAGCATTCAATGGACGGAATGAGGAATAGAGTGCACCTAAACCTATATCAGGGGAGGATATTTATGAAAGAGTAAAAGACATCGCCAATGAATTTGGTAAGAGATCACAATGTATGATGGCCACACGGAGTGACAAATCTTTATTCAAGAAGAAGTCAATATTTTGGGATCTTCCTTATTGGAGTTCTTTGTCAGTCAGGCATTGTATCAATGTCATGCACGTTGAGAAAACTGTATGTGATAGTGTCATCAGGACTCTGTTGAATATACCAGGTAAGACTAAAGATGGGATAAAATCTAGAATGGACCTACGTGAAATGGGAATAAGGACAAAATTAACAGAAGTAGTTAGTAGCGATTAGAGAACATACTTACCTCCCTCTTGTTACACATTGTCTAGAAATGAGAAGAAAGCTTTTTGTGAATGCTTGGTAAATGTTAAGGTGCCACAGGGTTACTCATCCAACATCCGTACATTGGTATCAATGAAAGATCTGAAGTTGATAGGTCTTAAATGTAAATACCAAGTCTCTACTATTAAACATGATAAACAAATACATCAAATGTGTGGCAGCGGAAGAAATAAAACTTGAATTTATTCAAAATGTATAAAGTGTACATTATTAAAATTTCCCAAATGGGAGATACAACTTTATACAAGCATAGGATCTAGGTAGAGAAAGACTTAAACTAATACAACTTGTCTCCACAAACCACATAACAAAAGTTTATGCAACTAATCCAAGCTATCTAGATGTGCAAGATTTCCTTAGCCTTAGGTAGGTTCACCAAGCTTTCACACGCACTCTGATCCTAGCCTGGATGGTTGGGGTCATCCAGCAAGAGAAAGATAAAAATGTATGTGTTATTCAAGAGAAATAGGACAATTAAATAATCTAAAACATTGCAATATAAAAGATTCTTTACACTAAGAGATTTCAAAAGAAATGTGGCAAGTATAAGAATAAGAGAGAGAAGACTGCCATAATCAATCAATTAAATTAATCACTTAGCATGAATATATTAAGACACAAAGTCATCTCAATGTAGGGTGAGGTACCTACCAGACCTCACCAAGTGGCAGGGGGACTAAAACCCAAGTGCCTATATAAAGTGGTAGGGGGACTAAAACCCCAGTGCCTAATATAAAATGGCAGGGGGACTAAAACCCCAATGCCCGACAGGAGGACTAAAACCCCAGTGCCCTATGGGTGGTTTGTACACATGTACACTACATTGTCATTTGGCCTAAAATACATCATGCTTAATAGTTCACTTGGAAGTAGTGAAAATATAAAAGTAACATTTGCATCATAGCATTTGGGATTAAAACCCATGAAATAAAGGAGCCAACATAAGCAACAACAATATACAATATTTCCAAGTAAATGAGCCAACATAAGTGGTAGCAAGATTTACATAATTCAAATGAATGAGCCACAATGGAATTAGAAGCATCAAATAAGTAAAGATCCAAATAAAGGCATTTATGAAGATATCAAGGCTAGCACAAAATGTTTGTAGGGTTGGATAAGACCCAACTGAAGGATTAGGATTGTTTGCACATAGATTTCACATTCATGCATTCCACACATATAATAGGAATCACATACCAAAATAGGATCCACATACCTTATTTTGATTCATTACCATTACATTCACCAATCATATTGTTTTCACTTCCATTTTCCCTAGTTATAAACATTACACATGTAATAGTATATATTAAGGCATAAAGCATAGGAAAAACCCTAATTTTGGAACTTATTTTCAAAACCACGATTTAAATCTAAAAACCTAGTTCAATAGATTAATCACATTCTCCTAATTAAGAAAACATATTTTATTTCCCAATTTGGAGTTAAAATGAATTAATTATACATTTTAGACCATTTAATATAATCAAATAGGTATCCAAAGAAAACTTCAAAAAAGGAATCATAATTGGGACTCAAGAACCATAAAATCAGATTCTACATGAAAAATCCTTTCCAATGACTATTTATTTGCATTTTTCTGACCATGGATCGATTTACTATGAATTAAGTAAAATTTGCCAATCAGAATGCAAGAAAACCATAACGTGACAGTAATTTCAATGAAAATGTAAATCAATGTAAATAGTAGGTCAATTGACAAAACTGCCCATGGTTGGTTAATCGAATCGATTGAAACTATGAGAGCAATATGGTCATTTGCACCTCGCAATAACCTTCGGCGAGAAAACAAAAACTCAAGGTGCAATTACGAGATTGCCCATCTGCTGTAAATCGTTACATTGGTTGCGCATGACCATTTTGGTCATTCCTCAACCTGGCTTCTTCCAGCCATGGTCATGGCGCGAGCAGGTTCTCAGGCTCTCAGCTCCTTTGCCTCAAATCACCATCAGAGCACGTAACTGAGAATGGAAAATGAGAATGAGTTTCCTAGTTTCCCTCGAATACGAGGATAACTAGCTCTAGACCTCACGTGCTCAAAAACCATGGAAACTGAACCAGACATGGCTGAAGCAGAGGAAGAAGAAATGGGGAACAAATAACTGAAAATGCTAAGAAACAAGAAACTAAGGTTGGAATCACCTTCGCGAGGCCAAGGTGAGTTGAAAGAGTGCATTTCCACAGGTAGAGGAGCACCAGGTCAAGGAAAAGCATGGTGCCACCGGCGGCCAGAACCGATCTATAGGACCCAGTGATTGAGCGCATCGCGAGACTAGGTAACAAAGAGGAAAGAAAGAGGAAGCATCGAGGATTCTTACTGTTGCCTCAATTCGGAGGAAGGCATCATTGATCGTCCCAATGATCTCTCCATCATTGGAGGAGAAAACCGAACAGGTTGATGAGCTCCATGCTAGGAGAGGAGAAATTGGATGAGGAGGAAAAAGGCTAGAGGCCTAAGGGTGCTCGATGACCCCATAAATAGGTCAGAGAGAGGCCCTTGGCCTTACTGTGCCTTGCGAAAGGGAAGGGGAAGAGAAGCCGAGAAAGGCGTTTGGCCTATAGTGAATGAGAAGTAATGAGCTAGGGCTCGTTGGAACGAGCATTGAGCGACGGAACCAACACAAGAAGAATCGTGCAAAATGGTGAAGGAGGGAGAGAGAACGGGCCGGGGCAGGTCGGGGTCGGGAGCAGCCCGACGACCAGCGGTGGAAGACAAAGCTCCCACTGTCAGATCGTAGATCAACGGTCCACAGATTACGCAAATAACCGGTTATGCGTGACTTAGAAAAATCATCCGAACCATAGTGTTACACATTCATATCATTGATTTGATGCATGCACTATTGTTATACTATATTAAAAGCTTTTAAAATGGATTTAAAGGGTCAAATGAAGTCCAAAAGGCACCAAATTTTAACAACATGCACAACTTAATGTGTAGAATCATGCTATGCAATTAGATTGTCGTTTTACTCATTATTTGGCCCTTAATAAATATATTGCTCATTAAAGTGTATATTAATATATTAAAATGAATGAGTTATATGAAAATACTTCTTTTAATGGATTACATGAGTGAAATTCGAGATATTCATCCATTATTAACTTTAAGAGAAAAATCTCACCATATATTCTATTTATATATATATTATCATTTTTAGGAGAGAGAAGGAAATTAGGTTAATTACACTCATAATTAATTCTATTACATATTTTTGCTCATATATTATCCAAAAAGATATAAGAGCTCCAAATTAACATTATCCACTTATTGTCTCTCATAAAACTCCATTTTGCATTATTAGTCCTTAATTATTACCTTAAGTGGGTTATTTGTGCAAACACCCCATTATTATCATAATTGGGGACAAAAATGGAATTTCACCATCATTAATGCTCAAATTGCACATAGAGTCCAAAAATGATTCAAAAGGATTGGGAAATTTATGAAAAAGGTCCAAATGGACTAGAAAGTAAATAAAAGCTCAAAAGTAGGAAAATTGCAGGAAAGACCCTAGATTTTAGTATGTTACATTAAATCTCATGATTGTCACACTCTAATGCAACAAATATTGCCCGTGGCAATTCGATCTATATTGTCGAAGCATGTACGGTTTGCAATCACTAGACTTTGTTTCTTTTTCAATAGTCTGTGCAGCAAAGTTATTGACCATGATACTCTCGATAAATTGCAAAGAGAAGTGGTTGTTACCCTATGTCATCTTGAGATGTATTTTCCTCCTTCATTCTTTGATATCATGGTACATCTTGTTGTCCACTTGACTAGGGAAGTTAAAATGTTGGGACCAGTTTTCTTGCATTGGATGTATCCCTTTGAATGATACATGAGCATTTTTAAAGGTGATGTTCGAAACTGTAATCGTCCTGAAGGGAGTATTATTGAGGGTTATGTGGCGAGAGAGGTTATGGATTTTTTCAATGACTTTCTGAGTGCTAATGACGCTCCTATGAATGACAAGAATATTGAGGAGCATTTTGGCAAAGGAATTTTGGGATCACGGTTGAAAGTAATCTTCCGTGAGTAGTTGGAGCAAGGTCACTTGTATATTTTACACAACATCGACGAAGTGAGTGTTTATATCGAGGAACATACCAATTTCATCAAGAGACAATATCCTCGATCCAATTCAATGTGGCTTGCTAGAGAGCATAACAAGACATTTATTAAGTGGTTTGAAGATAAAGTCTTACATCAACTATCTCAAACACCAGATAATCTTACTGAAACCATCAAATGCCTCGCCTTTAAACCAAAATTGAATGTTATGTCTTATGAAGGGTTTGACATAAATGGATTCTCATATTGCAAAAAGCGTCAAGATGATAAGAGTGTCATCCAAAACAGTGGGGTCACCCTTCAAGCGACTTCATTGTTTTTTGCAAGTGCAAAGGATAAGAGTCCACGTGAAGCTAAAATGTCATATTACGGTGTCATTGAAGACATATGGGAGTTTGACTATGTAGATTTCATAATTCTGCTCTTTAAATGTAATTGGGTTGACAACAACAAAGGAGCTATAGTGGATTAATTGGGTTTCACGTTAGTGAACTTTGAAAAGATTGGTGAGAAGGGCGAACCATTCATATTGGCATCACAGGCGAAACAACTATTTTATATCGATGATCCTGCAAATGATAAATGGTCAGTTGTTCTTCATGGTAAAAGACAGTTCATTGAAGATCCTATAGATGAAGAAGAGTATTATGATAAGTATGATGACTCCAGTCCATTCTCAGTTGGGTTGCCAACACCACCAAACATTGAAGCTAGGGATCACAATGACTTGTATGTTCACGGGGATCACAATTATGGATTGTTAATTGATAAAAGATCACAATATTAGAGGCATGAATGTTTATATTTTTTATATGTTTTATTTTTATGAATGTGAACTTTACAATGTGAATGTGGACATTACAATGCAAATTACTTTGAACTTTACAATGTGAATGTGAACTTTACAATGTGAATTACTTTACAATGTGAATTACTTTACAATGTGAATGTGAACTTTACAATGTGAATGTGAACTTTACTATGTGAATGTGTACTTTACAATGTGAACTTTACAATTAGTGTTACTTTACAATGTAAAATTTATAATTTGAATGTGAACTTTCAGATGGTTGAGCATTCCCATGATGATCGTGTTGATGATCACCTTGAGGGTGAGGACGTGCTTGCGCCGCCTGATAATGTAAGTTTTAAGAATATATCCCTGAGGTTTCTAACTATATGTTCATTTATAATTATATCATGTAAGTGTGTTTTTTTATCAAATTTTAGGTTGGTGATGTACCCCCTAAAGAAATTACAACACTTGATGAGCAGCAAAAGAAAATTGAGAAAGTGAGGGGTGTCACAATGATGAACAAGTTAATATAGCAAAGGGGAAATGGACCCAAATTGGTTGTGGTTTTTGATCATGCAGGAAATCCATATGGAGTGAACCGCAACTCATTTGTTTCATATCTTGGAGTTCTTACTCATAGGCATTGCAGTCCTATCCTAGAATCCTGGCATAAAGTTCCTAAGGGGAAGAAAGACCACATATGGAAGGAACTATGCATGAGTTATTATTATTTGTAATTCTATTTGTGTAGATTACTAATTTTTAGGATACTAGTTAATAGAAATTCTATTTAATTTGCATAGCATATTTGATCTGGATGAAAAGTTGCATCATAAATGTGTGATGCAATGTTGTGGGATGGTTTTAAGGAACTATAGGACCAATCTCACTCGAGATTACATACGTGATGTTGATAAGAGGTTCTTGATTGATTTCCAATTCTAGACATTGATCACTATTTCACTAACTCTACACTAATAATTTTTGTTTGTATTCTCTTTCAAAAATAAATTTAGGTAGAAGGAAGCCACATAACAATGGAACTACCTGGACCCCAAAGACTGGAGGCATTTGTTACCCAAAGAAAAACAGATGAATTCAAGGTATTAAGTGCCACTCCCAATTTAATTAATATACATTTTTATGTATTCACCTATTCAAGATTAACCTTTAGGTATTAAGTGATGCTCAATGAGCAAGGAGTGCACTGAATGTGAACGACCATGCAATGGGTCCAAGAGGATATGCAGGCATTCGCCAAAGACTACAGGTTGAGTCTGCTCAGCCTACTATTACTCAGGAGACTGCAGAGTCCTCTACTACTACTCCCGCACCTCTGCCTCGCCATGCTATGTGGATAGCTGGGAGGTAAAATAAGAAGGGAGACATACCGAAGCCTGCAACTGCTGAGGCGGCTGCAAAAATGGTAAAAATCAACTCTTAGAGCAATCGATCGATATTGATTATTGTTATGTTTACTTACTAATTTTTGTTGATGGTGATTAGCGGGAGCTGCACGAGCAGAGGAAGGAAGGCAAGTTCATCCCTCAGGGCACAAGGGATGAACTAACAATTTCTCTGGGTAACCTAGAGCATCCTGGATGTGTTAGGGGTGCAGGCGCTGGTGTGGGCATCAAAGCATTCTTTAGGCCATCCCAGCACAAACCTATCCCAAAAGCGAGACTTTTACAAGCTGAGATAACATATTCTTATTTTAGAATGTTATTGCGAAAGGGAATTCAATAATTAGAAGCTAGCGCTTCTTTTATCCATGTATAGGTAGATTTGTTAATTGATAGGAGAGTTGAGGAAGTACTTGATAAGAGACTCCATGAAGCAATTAGCAAGTGGCAAGCATCTCAGACTACCACTCAGACAGTACCTGTGGCGGGCCTCTCTTCTCCTACTGCTCGTACTATAGAGGTTGGGAGTAATCCTATAGACCCACCACCTAGCACATCCTCTGTAAGTATTTTTATGACATAATAGCTAGTGTTTTCAAGATGATGTGTTTGTGTATATATGCATATAACATTCTTTATGTAAATTTGTAGGGGTTGAAGCCATGCCGACTAAAAAGTCAGAATATGTCGTTGCAGAGGCGTCGGCTTACCCACCCCTTAAAGGGTGCATGTTTCATGGGTATCCAGTACCAGATGGTGTGGTACGTGTGAGCCCGATACATGTACTCCTCGACTGGATGGATCTTGCACTGCCTCATGCACACCCAGATGCTTAAACACTTGGTGAGGCAGTAGGTGGAGTGATATTGTGGCCCGAAGCGGATGTCCTCTATACTGATATTGTATGATAAATTTCCAATACTTTCATTTGTTAGTGTGTATATATGAGTCAATTGATCTGAAATTATATATACAGGTCAAAAAGACGAGACCCGCTACATCTCAGCCTCCACCTCCTCGACTACCAAGTTGTCTTCCAAGGGACCTACATGCCTCAATAGGTCCTAATTGTAGGGGTGTGGTAGTATGGATCGGCGAACATGATACAAATTTCCCTATAATTGTTACTATTCTGGAGGATGCTGTAGGTAAATCATACAATAACAATCTATTTATACAAGTTTAGCATATGTATTAATGCATACGTAATACAAGTTTTGCATACGTACGTATTAATGCATATGTATTAATGCAGGTCAATCATACGAAAACAAGATATTTATACAAGATATTTTGGAGTTGTTTAGTTATGAATGGCTGAACACATCTATGATAGATCTGTGGATATGGTGAGATCTTGTTTATACATCCATATACCTTTTTTTATATATGGTGACCTGGTTTCTTATATATTAATGCATATGTAATACATGTTTTGCAGCCACTTACACAAGATATGTACAGATTTTGGGTTTTCCCATGTGGTATTTTTGGTTCCATCATTGATTAGTCTTGTAGATGTAGACCCATATTCAGTTACATCATACTGTTGTGATGCTTTTCAATATTTTGGTAAAAATAATAAGACAGTAATAATAGCTCCATCCAATGTCGAGTAAGTTTAGTTTTCTTATAATTTGGACTTAAGCAAATTACATTTTTATTGTGGATTTTGAGTTATTAATTTTCTACTTTCTTACCTGTAGTGGTAAGCATTGGGACTCCAATGTATATATTATTTATGTGAACTGTGCCTATTTGTATTTTTGAATATTTTGTATGTTTCAATTTATAGTGTGCTACACAAGACAACGGTTGGGCATGTGCCTACTATGTAATGCTATTTATGGATCTAATCATCAAACATGTTGTAATGGAAATCGATAAGATACAACATGTATTATACATAGTCTCATTAGATAATATGAAATATATCAATCTTATTATATATTATTAATTGTATATATACATCATTCTCTTTGCAAGTCTTTAAAACTGCTGACTTCAGCACAGGTGGAAAGCATTTCAATGTACATGCTCCCTAAATGAGAGATGAATTAGATGTTGTAAGAGAAGAATGGGTAAAAGCCCTACAAAGAGTGGGAATTTTTAGATATAATTTTATTGACAATGATGACAATGATGAATAAAGAATAACTTTGTTCTCATAATTATTTTTGTGTGAATGCAAATGAATTTTTATGAATTGTCATATGTGTGTGAAGATGATCAATACATAAATGTTTCTACGTGTGTCTAAATGTGAAAAGAGATGAAAGGAATGGAACTACAGGTTGCTACTGGTTTCTACATGTGTGTGATGAAAAAATAATATGAATTAAATGTGCTTATACATGTGTGTGAATCACATATATATAATAGTGTCCATGTTGTTAATTTTGCATGTTTGTGGCTTGTTGTTGGATGATATCAATGGATGTCGTAAACCTACAATTTAGAACTAAACTGCTGGTTCTCATCCTGCTGACTAGCCAGCCATACAGCAGGCCTACAAACTGATAAGAAAAAAAATCATAACATAGGCGTCGGTTATTTGAAAAAAAAACCGACACCAAAGACATACGACGGCGGTTTTTGATAAAAAAACCGACGTCTATGTGGCCAGGAACCACGGCTGTACTGGGAAGCACGACCGTGGTGGCAAGCAGGGGATATGGTGTCAGTTATTAGCATAAAACTTACGTCGGTTCAAATAATATGGCATCGGTTATCTTTAAAACCGACGCTTATAGGCCCTTTGCTGGCGTGTTTTTCAGTGGCGGAAAGTGTTTTGGCGTCGGTTCTTTTAATAACTAATGTCTGTAATAATTCTAGTGTCAGTTTTCTTAAAAAACCGATGCCTATAGTCCCTTTGCTGGCGCGTTTTCGGTGGAGGGAAGCATTTTGGTGTCAGTTGGGAACTGACACCGAAGGGGTCCACCTTTAGCGGTGCCCACTTGGGTGTCGCTTGGAAACCGACACTAAAGCCCTTAATTAACCGATGCTAAAGGCCTATTCTATAGTAGTGTTGACATTGGAAATGATCTCTGCCGCATGGAACCTACATGAATAGGATATCACTTGATTATTTAAGCCAATTGGGTATCTTTTAGCATCTATCAAGTTACAATGTATAAAACCATAACAAAGTCTTCAAGAATAAGGGTATAGTACAACACCTTAAGATATCAAACGTATAAGATGTGATCTAGTCACATCACCATATCAATGACAATTACAAGGCCATCATCAAAGTAGATTCATTGGGGAACATCAATCCCTCAATCACATCATTGGACGTTACCACCTCACAATAGGCATTAAGCCATCACTAGGTCATAGGACCCAATCACATAAACCCTGCTTGTACATCACCACATTATGCCTCAACAATGGCATAATCATTACTTTGTATCATATGGTCGTTATCACATCATACACAAGTCATGGCATTCATTTCTCCTATAAGGTTAGGGATTTATTGAGGCATCCAACTCTCAAAAACATGATTAACTTAAGCAGAAGCAAATGTTAACATCAGAATTACTGAAAATCACTAAAAATTAAAACTTTTTACAAAGAGATTCATATACAAGGAAATTCTTTCACAAGGAACCAAAGTAATTTAATTACATTCTGGTTTACTAGTACATCTCTTGTACCATTCCTTCTCGAGATTTACAAACATCAACTGCCCTGTTAAACTGTACATAGGTAGTATAAAAATCTCGAGGCATCAAGCCAAAATCTCAGATCAACATTAAACTAACTATTGACTCCTAGGACTTGAGAGTACAGAGATGACACATATGACTCTCTATTTACAGGACATGACAGCCAGTGTCTCCACCTGAGAATTCACTGCTATCCTCGTTGCTGCTGCTGTTGTTCTTCCCCTGTTGTAGGATTTCTGCTTCGTCTTCTGTGTCTACCTACAAAGTTGGATCCCACAGGGGTGAGACAATTCAAATTGTCCCAGTGAGATATATAACTCTCTGCCAGAAATATTATTATTGCAAATTAATAGAATATAACTGAGCAGAAGAATCATAAGTATTTAACAATAGATAAATCAATGTCTAAATATGTTAGAGAATTATCCTTTATTCAATTCATTTCACCTATATCTTAATAGAACAACATGTCACTTATCCAATAAGGAATTGAAGAGAATAAATAACAATTATCTAATTAGGACATGCTATGCAAAGTAACATCAACCAATGATTCTCGTATTCCAACCTTAAGCAAATATGCTACACGGCTGATTACATTTTGCAATCATACTTTAAGCCCTGAGGAGATGAGGTATACTACTCATTCTCCAACTGACCATTGCAAAATCAAAATCGGTACCATACATAGGTCAATGGAAGAGCCGGATTCCCAAGACCTCATCTTCCTCAGTTAGTGTGAGGACCAAATGCAGGACATCTTGTGTCTCTGCTGAATAGCTTTCTAGGGTATACTGGCAACTTCACTATTAGAGTTACAGTGGCATGTTGTACTCTCTTCGCAATCGAGAGATTTCATGTTTATCTCACATCGATCTGGTATTAACATCATCGGGAGATTAGTGATATATCCATCCCGGTATATATATAATGAAGGATTGAGAGATATAATGTTTACCTCACATCAATTCCTCAAATAGGGCGTAAGGATATTCGCACCCATAGCCCCCACATACTCAATAGTATGCCCTCTAGGAGTTCCCGTAGGAAAACCTATTTCACCATCACCAACTACTGACGATGATGGATCTATGGTCAGGGCTCTACATGATAAGATTTCACTTCATTAATTAAGTACATTACCATGTTCTTTTAGCATCAGTCAAGTTTTCAAGCATAACTCATTATAAGAAATGCTACAAAGAATGAGTACTACATTTATCAAGTCCTTTTTCAAAGCTATATAAAATATTGGGATCTCAATCCCTTGTTACATCAGGGGCATTCTCATCCCTTAACATTTCATCATCATGATTTTGTAATATGAGTATTCAAACCCTCAATTCATCAAGAACACTTATTACTACTTATCAGGTAGTTAATACCTTCAAGTCATCTGACCAAGGTAAGCATGATATTTGCAATACATGTATCTCACATGGCTCTTAAAGCCCATTAATCACTTGTTACCTCTCACTAGGCAACACATCATATCCATAAATAATTTCATTAATAAAACATCATAGCTCATACCTGGCTATATCCAACATCTCATGATACCTGCATGATTAGTGCATATGATAACAGTTATATCAATCACATTTCAGCACTATGCAATGTAAGAGTAACATCACTATTTCCACATTAGAGTTAGGATTTCCCAAATCATATTAATTAGAAATGCTCATCCCATTACCCAAGTTAGGGTTATGGTTTATCATCATATTGCCCAACATTAGGGTTTCATGCTCTATAACCCAAGATTAGGGTTTTACATACCCTTACCCTTTACCAGGGTTAGGACTTCATACTAAGATTTCACATCTCATCACATAGCACCACCTTAGGTTAGAGATTCATATCACATCATTGCATTAGGGTTTTACTTGACATCACCCTTGATTAGGATTCCACATGGCATCACCCTCACTTAGGGTTTCATATGGATTCACCCTTAATTAGGGTTCCACATGACATTACCCTCACTTAGGGTTTCATATGGCTTCACCCTTAATTAGGGTTCCACATGGCATCACCCTCACTTAGGGTTTCATATGCCTTCACCCTTGATTAGGGTTCCACATGACATCACCCTCACTTAGGGTTTCATATGACATCACCCTCACTTAGGGTTTCATATGACATCGCCCTCACTTAGGGTTTCATATGACATCCCCCTCACTTAGGGTTTCATATGACATCACCCTCAATTGAGGTTAGGGTTCATCAATCTTCTTAATTAGGGTTTCATAATCTCTTTATCAGGGATCATACCCTAATTACACATTTTATTTATGTTGTGAGTATTCATATTTAACCATTACATGATTATTATACATGTATGGATTTCTCTCTCTCATCCTCTCTAGGATGTACATTACTCCAATCTTGATTAGATTGAGTCAATCCTTTATTCAAAAACATACATTTAGGGTTAGCATAGTGTATTGAGTCATTGCTTTCATAAGCATCAAAGGTTAACCCCTCTAAGGGTACCAATCATATAAGTACATTAGGGATTCAACCATTGTAATTATCTTTGCTAATCATCATTATCAATCATGGAATCAACTGATCTTTCATCACTTTAAGTCTTCAATTAATTTTGTATATGTTGAACCTCCATTCATTTTTGACCTTTGAATCTCCAAACGGTTTGATGTCAATTGCCCTTCAAACGGTTTTGAAATCATTTGGGCATCTAGGGTTAAGACCATTTTCCCTCCACACGGTTTTGAAACCATTTGGGCACTCAACATTAGAAACTGTTTGAACAATTCATCACTAAGATCGATTGGACAAACCAATAGTTGAATTTGTTTCATCAATTTAATATTGAAATCGAATAAACCCTAAACAGTTTGTGAACAATTTCTCTTCAAATAGTCTAAGGACCGTTTGATTCCAAATGATCTCAAGACTGTTTGGACTCAAATGGTCTCAAGACCATTTGGTCCAAACCTCCTTGAAACTGAATGGACCAAAAAGAGTTCCTCCAATCAAATTGATTTAGGGTTTGTACTCATGAAATCATCAATCGATTGAATTATTAAAAGTACATTATATTATAGTCATTGGATCTCCAACCATTTACCATAATCAATCACTGACCTCCAAATGGTCTTGTGACCGTTTGGTCTCAAATGGTCTTGAGACCATTTGACCCCCAAACGGTCTTGAGACTGTTTGAGTCAAACCATCTCAAAACGGATTCCCTCAACTAGGGTTTCATTCGATTCAATTGATTAGGGTTTGCAATCAAGAATTCCTAAAGTATTTATACATTTTGAAATTAATTCAATTGAAACTCATTGGATCATCATCAATTACTTCAACAATTAACCTCAATCGGTTTTGGAACCGAATCAATCCAATTAGTTTTGAAACCAAATCTATCCAATCGGTTTTGAAACCGAATTATCTCAAATGGTTTTGCAAACCGTTTGCTCCTTATTTTGTTTAGGTGTGTGCTTAAGATGACATCATCATCTTCAAGCTCCAAACCTTCGAAATCAGTTGTGATTCTTATGGCAATTTCAACAACTAATCGAAAGGAAATCAAGAGAGTAGAAAGGTTCAACACATAATGAACAAATTGCAAGCAATAATGACATTTAAGGGTTCAAGTTATATAAGCCGCCTTCAAACCTGAATCCAAGCTTCAATCTCCACGTCTCCAATGGTGAATGTAGCTTTCACAACCTCCCAAGGCTCGTCCTCAAGCTTTTGAGTGAAAAGGATTGGCTAGAGTTGAAGATTGAATGAAGAAAACAAGAAATCAAGCATTGATTTTTGATTTCCACCATGAAACCAAGGTTGAAGATGACTATGGAGCTTACCTACAGGTTTGGGCACGTCCTCCTATTTCTCCTTAGCTCCTTTGTGCATGGCCAAAGCAAGGAAAGAAAGAAGGGTCAAAAAAGCTTTTCATTTGGGTTGGAAATGGGATGTATATAAGGAAATTCAATGAGAGAGAAAATAATAATTGATTCCTTTATTTCTTTAAATTGATGCCACATCTCCCCCTCAACTCCTTGCCCACGAAGCCATACTCTTCCCCTTTTCAATCCTCTTCATTATCCAAGAATTAAAAGAAAACAATTTAAGCACCTTAACCATATAATACTAATATCCCATATTTAGTGGTTATTACTTTTTAGTTAACTAATGTGAGTGGGTTCTCCACTCACTTAGGATATTTTCGTTGCCTTTGCAAGGCACACGGACGTCCATTCTTTTAGATTTTCAACCAACACATTTTTGGTTGAAGGGCACATCAATTAATGTATTTATTTTTGCATTAAATTGAATTATGTTTCCAATTATGCTTAAATCTTGATTATTTTAATATCAAGATTTTCTCTTCCAAAGTGATTCAAATGAGGTTCCCCTCTCATTTTATTTTCTCTACATGATGCCAAGAAACATGAGGGACCCTCTTGAAGTGGTATTTTGCATATTGAACCCTAGGTGTTGGGTAAATTGCACATTACACTAAAACTAAGTTTTAATGCACAACATTGCTTAAACAAGCGCTTTCTTGGTGCTCAGGCTATCACAAGCCAAGACTCTGCATCATTCTCATTATTATGATGCTTCAACACTTTAGGAACATTTTATCATGTAACATTTGCAAGTTAACCCCTCAACTTGGGTAATTTGCACTTTAGTCCAAAACAAGAAAAATGTTGTTTCAACATTATTCAAAAAGGACAAAAATGGAAACATAAGATCTTCTGGAGCCTTAATTACTTTTCAAGAAATAAGAGCAAGCATCTAATTAACTTTATTAACAAAACATCTAGGGTTAAGGCATAACCCGGGCCAGGGATGTTACATTTATATACAACAGATAAAACAAAATAACACAATAACCATTCCATGAGAGAGAAGCAAACACATCACATTGCTCACCATTGGGGTTAGGGTTTCATACTTAGCCGATAAGGGATTGCAACCTAATTATAACACTAAACCCTAATTGTTTCACCGCCCACATTCTTGGAGGATATTAAGATATAGGAACATAATTAAGGTTGATTAGGCATCCAACCAAACAACACCATACAAGGTTCATTCATTACTCATAAACATGTGTTAACTATATGTCTCAACCATACATCACCCATATGTCACAACAACCCATCACACATGGGTCGTGACCATCCACTCCACATGGGTCATGACCACAACACGATGCACATGTGGCGACCACCACCTCTATGGGTTGTGACCATAACACCATGCACATGTCACAACCACCACGCCTATGGATCGTGACCATCCACTCTTCAAGGTGTATCGACAACCTCCAAACATGGTGTCTCGACTCTAAGAACAAAATCATGACTCGACCCAAAATCAAAGTTCTCTCAACATCATAACCTGGCCATGTCGTGACCCTCCACCCATTAGGGTTTGGTCATAGTCATCGCACTAGGTTGTCCATCTCGACCCAAACCACCAAGCATCAAGGTGTTGTGACCTCAACTAAAGCATGGTGTGGAGAACAGTTTGATCAAGCAACCACTAAGGAAAGAGAACAACATCAAAAATCATGAGCAAAACAAAAGCTAAAACCAAGGAAAATCATCCTTAACATGGACGAGAAACCTCATGCAAAACATTCACCAAGAACCCTAAGACTTACATCATGAAAACCACAAAGGAAGAGCCTATGCAAAGGAGAGAAAACCATGTTTAAGACCTTCAAATACGTCCCAGTTTCCATAGCACCTCAAGATACATGACCATCATGCATGTAAGGTAGATGAAAAACACCATAGCACCATCATCCCCAAAACTGGGTTCATTGAAAAAAAATTGGGTTTCAAATTCCAAGCACATCAAGCATGATAATTACCACTAATCAAGTTTTAAAGCATGAAATCATATTTTACCACATAAGGGAACATTTTTGAGAGAGAAAACAATAACATGCATGTAAGAAATGTGCAATAATAGAGAAAGTTAAGAGTTATATCACCCACCTTAAGGAAGATCACTCCAAGGATTGCAAGCACCAAGCACACGATCCCAAGGGAGGATGAAGCTCCACCAAAAACTCCACTCTCGGCCACAAAAGCACCTCAAGAAAGAGAAGACATAATGGTCAAAGTTTTCTCAAGGAAAAGGGAAAAGAGAACCCTAGGCCGAGCCAAAGAAAGAAGGGAGAAAAAAGAAGAAGACATCCTCACACTAGTTACCACCATGGATAGTCCATAGTCTAAGGCCTTTGTGGAGAGGATTTTTTCTCAAGAAGACAACTAGGGTAGAACCCTAGTATATGGCCAAGAAAAAAGAAGAAGAATATGGAGGTTCCAAAGGAAAATGTTGCAAAAGAAAGGCATATACTTACCAAGGTTGAAGATGAGAGAAGATCACCACAAGCACCACATGCAAGGGAAGTTCGACCACCAAGAGCTCCAAAATCAGTTCTCCTTGCTCCACCAAGCTCCAAGGATGATAAAACAAGAAGGAAGAAATAAGATGGACAAAAAGAGTTGCTTGGATGGAGAGAAGAGGGTTTTTATAGAAAAGGAGGAGAGAAGTATAGTGAAGGATGATGTGTCAACAAGATAGGGCTCCAAGGGTACACTTGTCCACCCAAGAAACACACATGCAACCACTTAAACCATCCATGGACAAGATGGTGATACAAACTATGTTGGTTCTCTACCACTTGGGTCACCCATCATGGTCGTGGTCATGACACACACCAAGGACGCCACCCATGGTCGAGAAAAGGTACCAAAGCATCACTAGGTCGAGATAAAAGGGTTAACACACACACTAGGTCAAGATGCTCTTCAAAGAAGAAACTGTCTCGACCCAA
Organism: Alisma plantago-aquatica; assembly: GCA_963693085.1. Taxonomy (NCBI): domain Eukaryota; kingdom Viridiplantae; phylum Streptophyta; class Magnoliopsida; order Alismatales; family Alismataceae; genus Alisma; species Alisma plantago-aquatica. Next base: position 593,274,497 of record OY856412.1, on the reverse strand, counting down.
TACCACCCAAGGTCATCTTGGTTAGGAACAAAACACCTATAGGGGGTGCCTCAATCACGAAACCCAAAAAACTCACCCTAGGTCACAAACTAGGTCAAGACAACCCAAAAGGTACACATGGCCATGGCACACCAAACCCTAGAAACCCTAATCATCACAAGGGATACCATCACTCATACATGGCACAACCAAGGCACCCAAAAGAACCACACACTCTCTCATGAATCTAAGAGAGAAGGAACACTCTAGATGTGAAAACTTGTAAGATAACCCTCACAAGTGGGTAAATTGCAATTTGACCGACAACAAGCATACAAAGCACAAACATATTCCAAACAAGCTCAAATTGTAGACTTAAGCTCTCTACAAGGTATAAAAGCATCTCAAGGGATTAGATCAATGTTTTAAACACTTAATTAAAAAAAACAAATTGGGTTACCCCAAAACCCAGGTCAGGGGCCTTACATACTAATAGAAGAACCTCTAAGAAACCACCACCAAAGATTTATTCTAGCACAAGATCTTCAACATGCAAGATGGATCGGCCACCCAAGCTTCAAGGTCTAACTTCTCTTGCTACTGAACCTCCAAGTATGATCCAAAGGAAGAAGCAAAAGTCTAGGGCTGAAATTATTGCTTGCTTGTGAAGAGAAGGGGTTATATACCCAAAGGAGGAGGGAAGTAAGAGATTATGAGGTGTCAACAAGATAGACTATCAAGGGACACATGCCCTTCAAGGAGATAATGTTTCCTCCACTCACATGCATGAATCAAAAGGTTTATGTTTATCTAGAAAAAGTATAGCGACCTCCAAGGTCGACTACTTCCTTGTCCCATTCGAGACACTCCCATCTACTTGTCTAGGTCGAAACCCTAAGTCACCATATGCATATGGTCGAGACAGTAGAAGACAAAGTTTTTCGACCATCCTCACCTCTAGGTCTTCTCGGTCGAGACCACACAGCCAAAGCATGTGTTTTGGTCACTACCCTTACCAAAAGTGGTGTAGGGGTCGTAACATCAAACCCTAAGTTAGTCACTCAATTAACTTACACAAACCCTAGAAACCCTAGAATCACCATGAGATATCGCATCACCAAACATGATTTCAAACAAGGCACCCCATATCACCATCTTCTATCTCATGAGTCTAGAGTACAAGAAACATAGTCAACATGTGACAATTTGCAAGATAACCCTCAATTATGGGTAAATTGTAATCTAGTCCAAAACAAGCACATATATCGCAAATATAGCTCAAACATCAATCAAATTGGACTAAAAGGAAAAGATAAGCCTGTCACATGATAATAAGACATCCCAAAAGATTAAATTAAGATTTAAGCATATCATTGTGCAAATTAATTACAATTAAGAATAAAGCTAGGTCAGGAATCTTAAAAAAGGCAAGACCATCAGATCACGGGTTTTAAAAAAAACATCGGTTCCCTTATTAAGTGAAACCATCGATCTCCATGTCGACCAAAACCATCAGTTTTCCATAGGTACACTAGGAATAACCATCAATAAATATACCTAGTGAAGCCATCATTTGTGATCATAGGCTAAACCATCGGTTGTGAGTACTAGGTGAAATTAGTCCTTCTACGCTGAGAAAAAACATCATTTTCAAGTGCTAGATAGATCATCCATTGATGTGCTAGGTGGACCATCATTTGATAAGAGAAATCAAACCATCATTTTCCAAGCTAGTGTAATCATCCATCGTGAAGCTATGATAACATATCTTCTTCACTAAGTAAAAACCTTCGGTTCAAGTGCAAAGGAAACCATAGATTCATCTACTTGATGAAAGAATCAACTTAAGTATCAACGCGAAGACTCTTGAATGAAGCATAACTATCCATTCTTAAGAACAAGTAAAATCATCAAAATAGTAACCAAGTATAACCATCATTTCTCATGAGGATTCAAGCCATCATTTCATGACTTCAAAAGAGAAATCGATTCATAAAGATTAAGGAGAAACCATCATCATACACTTCAAGGAAACCATCATTTCAAGGAAACAAAACATAGACTTTCAACACATGAAAGGTTTAGGTAGTATACTTTAAAGGAAGATCATACTCAAGATCTATGGTATTTTATCTACACAAGTACTACTACATATGCTCAAACTCTACTCAAGGGATCATTTTTCAACTTGTTACTATGTTTTTAGGGCATGGTCTACATATAGCAACTTAAGAGTAAGCAACAAAAGGGATGAAAGTTATATAACTCGCCTTAAGGATGATGAGATGGTCCAAGCAGAAAGGTATCTTGAAATAAAGAAAAGAAACCCTAGCTTTAGCACTCCAAATGCTCCAAGGTAGCTCCCTTCTCCAAGAATAAGGAAGACCTATGGTAAAAGAGGGGAAATAAGATGTGCTTCATTCACACACTCAATCTTCCACCAAGAACACCATGGATCTGCCAAAAGAAGAAGAGATAATAAGGAGGGAAGCAAAGAAAACGAAGTTCAAGAAGATGATCTTACTTGCTTAGGTCAAAAGCTAGGTTAGGAAGCTCCAAACTATCCAAGAGAGGGTAGATCCAAACCCTATGGCAACATGAAACCAAGATTCATCCTCAAGAGCTCTTCTTCTTCCACCAAGCCAGAAGGTCGGACCTCTCAATCAATAAGAAGAATATAAAGGGGTGCAAAGAGTTTGTTTGGGTGAAGGAAGAGGAGTATATAAAGATAGGGTGAAAGGGGAAGGTGGGTTGAGGCTTGAAAGCATGCATGCCATGTGTCCAAAGGTTGAAACATACCATCGATGCAAAACATATCTATCATCAGATTAGGTACCTAGGTGAACCATCAAATCTTCATCCTAGGAGGACCATCAAGTTCAAACATCAAAAGAGACATTGAATCATGCCCCTACATAACCACAAAATTAGACCCTAAACCACAACTAGTTAGTGCACCTACATGAGAAACCATTGACCCTTGTGCCCCAAGAGGAAATCATCAAATACCAAGCTACACAAGAAGACTATCAGATCCCACACTCTCAAGGGAAACCATCGGGTCCCAAACTTCTAAAGAAAATCCATCGACCTAGGTACATAAGTGAGAAACCCTAGGTTTCAACCATAAGCTAGAAAACACCACACATTTGATAGTGCATCTAATGCATCCAAAGGAGAAACTATATCAAACATGTTATGAACACTTATGAAGCACAACCTTAATGTGTGAGAATTACAAAAGAAAATCCTAGATATGGGGAAACCCCAACCCTAACTATATATAAATACCCCATACACCCCACTAAATTTTGGGGCCCCTATAACTCTCCTAAACCTAGAGAGAGGACTACCCCGCTATTTTACTTTCAATCTTCTGAGTGATTATAGGATCCATCCACTAACACAAATTCTTATAAACATTTGTTAGGCCATATAATGGTAATCTTAACTACTTTAATTTCTTCATCTTAATTACCTTATAACAAATCTATTTATTTGTTTATAACAATTATGCTATGTTCATACTTTCTTATATCTATCTATATGAACTACTCATAACTTATATATGATCTAATGTGATTCAAATACTCTATTTGATTTGGTTACTCCCAATAGAATTGAATCTGGTTCCTAATCACACCTCTTTTATACATCATCCCCCCTCTCTTTTTTTATGCATTGGTCCTAACTGCCTGGAATTGACCTATACAGTGGGAGATCTTTAGGTGATTAGAACCCCACATCTAGAAATTATGAATTGTAGGATAATGACAAAAATCTCATGACCATTTCCAGTTCCAAAGATCAACAAACATAAAAAAATCTTTTACTCGCTTCTTCACAGTTTTTTTTCTTAATTAAACCTAAAATTGCCTTATATTGAGATTACAAAAAGGGGCAATACTGATTGTTGGGTGAGGTGGGGGTGGAAACACCCTCCACACATGTAACAAGATGATTGGATCTAGTCTTTGGCCTCACATTCCCTTTTTTTACCTTATTCACCCTTGAGTGGAGTCAACTTTGGATTTTCTTATGTTTCTTCTCACTAATTTAAACACATTACTCTGCTTTTCCTCATTTTACAAAATAAGTGGTGAGTTTGAGCTTTATCATTTTTATTTTAACCCATTTTAGCAACTATCGAATTAGCTTCCTCAGAATATTTTTTTAAAGGGTCATGTGTGCACATTTAATCTCGTTGTGCGTGTAGGAGCACAATTGCTACCACATTTTTTATTGTGACATATAATTTTTTTTGAGATGTTGTGTAGAAATGATTCCCAAATGACAAGAAATTAGATGAGAACATGAAAATCTACAACATTAATTGTTTGAAAAGAACCCAAGGATTATGCAAAATCTGGGAGTGAGTGTCTGTATATCTATAACAACAGTCAGTTTGTTGTCGAGCTTCTTGCTACCTTTTTTGAAATTGAAGTTGTTGGAGATGTTTGCTTTTTTCTTTTTTAATTTGCAAATAAAGAAGATGTGACTTATGTATAATCGTTATGTTCTTCATATTTATTGGTCAAGCATGTAGGTGTGTTCCAACTACTTAGTTGTGTGTTTATCATTTTATTTAGTTTGTGTGTTTCAACAAACTGAAAATTTCTTAAGTTTGGATGGAGTTGCAGCAAAATAAATGTGTGATCATTTGTTCAATTTGTGTGTATATTCAAGCAACATGTCTAAGCATTAATTGGTCCAATGTGCTTGTGTACTTACAATCGGAGGGAGCCATCTTCTATTAAGCAAGTTGGTCTCTCTTTTTGGATTGTATACAAATTATTATATGAACATGTTGTACTAATCATTGGCACAATGCAAAAAGATATTTTGGGTTTGGATTTTTGATGTGGCACACTATATTTTAAAGGGAGTCGAATTGTTTCCAACCAAACACATGTATGCGTTGTACTAGCTTGATTGTGTGATAATCGACCCATTCTTTGTATTCTAATTGTATATATGTGTGTGCTTATAGATTGAACTGAATCATATCGTTGTTAATCAAGATGCTCTCTCAAAGTGGGTTGTATATAAAATTATATTGATATAATAGAGTAGTATAATCATGATGCTCACAAATATAATTACTAGTGGGGGTTCAACTATTTATCTACATGTTATTTTACCTATACGTGTGTGTTTTTTTATTCGAGATGTTTATCAGTGTGCTTATGTCCATCTTGTTGTTAATATTATTAATGTCGTTGCATACAACAGCAGCAGGTGTAAATTAATTAACAAGTTTAGGCATACCCAAATAAGAAACGAAGATCAAACAAAGTAGGAGAATAGAAATAAATGAGTTCGATTCGCAAACCAAATCGTTTGTTGAGAAACGAACGTGATACTTAAAGAAATCAGTGCTCGACAATCCTCGCTGATAGGCACCGTTCTCCTAGACTCGATCTGGCATGAACGTGGAACAGACACGTCCCGCTCGCGCTTGACGTTGTCTCATTGCACCACCACCGGTGCAGCACAGAAACCGTAGGAACCTCTGCCTGACAGTCGCGTCTTGATAACAGGAAGGAGAAGCTGCACTTTGCATAGCAGAACAACTCCACGAAGCAGCTCGGGAACGAAGGCAATCACTCTCTGGATTAGGGCTCTCAAAACACACGTGAAACGGCAGCAGAAAAATGTTTGTGGTGTGTTTAACCCTAATGACTGGGGAGTATTTATAGCCACACACATCCCTTATTCCTATTCCCAGTAAGATGCAAACACTCGGTCGTTCTTGTACACAATACGGAAAAAAAACTGCAAAAGAGAAACACTTTCCAGTTAGGATTAAGAAAACCGAATAGGAAAGAACCAATTAATTAGACGAGTAATTAATTACTTAGTTGTATCCTAGTGCAAAAAGAAGCTGGAAGACGGAAGACATTCTGCACAATCCACAATCCACAATCCATAAGCCACAAGCCCGAGCCCGATCTGACCTGTCCAGATGAGGCGAGGCAAGGTGAGGCGTGGTGTGGTGCGTGCACGCATGTGTGCGTGCGTGTGTTGTGATGTGGTAACCCCACTCACCAAGGAGGTGAGCATACCTCCCTCCTTGGACCCCTTGGACACTAGTTCCCCATGTGATCCTACATATAAGGACCACAAAAGTTCTAGGAGTGAGCAGTATGGGATAAAACTTCTTTGCCATTTGCACTAGAGACAAAACTACTTTTCTCACATGTACTTGCTGCACTACATTGGGCTCAACCCATGCTACATAAATGGTTGCTACAACAGCCATATATCTAACAATCCCCCACAAAGTCCAATGTGTAGTATGCTCTACCATTCAGTCCTCCATACTATGCTTTCATTAGATACCTTTCGGTTTGAATGTACTTGAGTTATCCAACTGTGACCCCGTAGGAACTAGGTGAACAAAAATCTTGAACTTGAACCTTAGATATAAGAGTATAGGTTGGTAACAACACAATAAAGACATGGTAGTAAAGAAAACAATGCATTAAGGCCATGCATACAAAATTTTATATAATGATTGGTAACAAAGAACAACCCAATTCTCCTATTGCGGCCTACACAACATCAATCACTTAGTTGGAGTCTCCAAGGATGTACTGCTAACATCCTGTCCTAAGACTTGACACCATTCAAAGACTACTCTCTTACTAACTTGCATTCATTACACTAACAGGTTTCCTAGGGAATAGACACATAGATGCAAGAAGCATCAAACAAGAATACATAGTGTCATCTAATTTACCCGACAGCTTGTTATTACCACATTGAACCCAATTTGTGGGATCTCCACTCTTTTGGGTTGGGTTGCTACTGCCTGCAAATCTATAGGGGTTTCAGTCCCATTCCCAACCTGGATTTTTCCACTAAAGCTAAGGTAAAACCTTTAGTGAAAGGATCAGCTATATTATCTTTGATACCGACATAGTCAACAGCCACGACCCCATTAGACACTAACTCCCTTACAGACTTGAGTCTTACTTGGATGTGTCTACACTATTTTTTATTGTACTTGGAACTCTTTATCTTAGCAATAGTTGTAGTGTTGTCACTGTGAACTGAAATTGCAGGAAGCGGCTTCATTACCATAGGTAAAATGGACATAAGTCCATGTAGCCATTCAACTTCCAATCCAGTTTCATCAAAAGCACACAACTCTACTTCAAAAGTGGACCGAGACAATATGGTCTATTTCTTAGACCTCCAGGAAATAGCTCCTCCTCCCAACAGGAATACATATCCTGAGACACCATCACTCCCAAAATTCACGACAATCCATCTTGCATCACTGTATCCTTCGACTACAGAATGATGTTTACCATAATGCAGCCCAAGGGAACCAGTTCCCTTGATATACCTCAGAACTCTGTCAAGAGCTTCCCAATGGGTCTTGTTGGGACAACTGGTGTATCTACTTGTTCACGGCAAATGCAATGTCTGGATGTGTACAGTTCATATGATACATCAAACTTCCGATAATCTGAGAGTACCATAATTGAGACACTGGAACCCCAGTATCATTCTTGAACAAGGGCTTGGATGAATCATATGGAGTCTTAATAGGTTTACATGATGTGTACTCAAACCTCTCCAGTATCTTCTCAACATAGTGAGACTAAGAGAGAGTTATACCATGAGTATACCTTATGATTTTAAGCCCTAAAATCACATCAGCGACACCCATATCCTTCATCTCAAACTTGCTATACAAGAATGACTTTGTCTCATTTACAACTTTCATATCGGAACCAAAAAGTAGGATATCATCAACGTATAAGCATAACAAAATGAATCCATTATTGAAAATTTTGCAGTAGAGACACTTATCAAATTCATTAGAAACAAAGCCAAACGATGATATCATAGAATCAAACCTCTCATGTCATTGCTTAGGGGCTTGTTTCAAGCCATATAATGACTTAACAAGTTTACACACTTTGGACTCATTCCCACGACCCAAAAATCCCTCAGGTTGTTCCATATATATCTCTTCATGAAGATCACTGTGTAAGCATGCAGTCTTCACATCCATATGATGGATATAGAGATTATAAATGGAAGCCAATGTTATAAGCACTTGGATTGTGGTAATATGGGAAATAGGTGAATAGGTATCAAAATAATCTATTCCTTCCCTTTGTGTGTAACCCTTAGCAACTAACCTAGCCTTATACTTATTGATTGTCCCACCTGCATTAAGTTTCTTCTTAAAGATCCATTTGCAACCAACTATAGCACAACCAGGAGGCAAATCCACCATTTCCCAAGTTCCATTCGAGAGAATTGATTGGATTTCATCATTAACGGCTTCTTTCCAAAACTTACCTTCTGGAGATTCCATAGCTTGTTTGAAAGTGACAGGATCATCCTCAACATTGTAAGTGACAAACTCACTTCCAAAGTCCTAAGATGTCCTAGGCCGTTTACTTCTCCTTGGTTCAACTAATTCTTCAGAATCATCATATTTAGAAATAGCTTGTTCTAAGTCGCCCCCCACATTTGTCATCCTTTCCACGTGCTCGGGAATGGAACTTGTGGTAAATGAATCTTCTTGAGATACTACATTGGAAACACCAGTTTTCATAGGAAATACATCCTCAAAGAATGTTGCATCACATAATTCCACAATTGTATTGACCTCAATGCCAGAGATATCTGATTTTACAATCAAGAATCTGTAAGCATAACTTGTCTCTACATACCCCAAGAATATGGCATCAACCATTTTCGATCCCAACTTCTTCCTTTTGTGTTCAGGGACAAGTACCTTAGCAAGGCACCCCCACACTCGAAGATATTTAAGACTCGGTTTCCTTCCACTCAACAACTCAAATGGACTACTCTCTGAATGCTTATGGGGAACTCTATTTAGAATATGGCAAGCCGTATTCAAATCTTCCCCCCACATAAAGTTGGGTAATCCAGATGTTTGGAGTAAGGTATTTACCAAATCTATTAAGGTTTGGTTTTTACGTTCAGCAATCCCATTTGATTTTGGTGAATAAGGAGCAGTGACCTCATGAACTATACCATGTAATTGGAAAAATTCCAAAAACAAGTTCGATGTATACTCTCCTCCCCTATCAGACCTTAATCACTTAAGTACTTTACTGGTTTGAGTTTCAGCTTCTTTCTTATAAATTTAAAATGTATCCAATGCCTCATCTTTACTTATAAGTAAAAAGACATAACAGTATCTACTCGCATCGTCAATAAAAGTTATAAAATAACGCTTTTGATCCCTCGTAGCACCACTATTAAATTCACGGATATCTATATGCACTAAATCCAAAATTTCCAAATTCCTATTCAAATAATGAAAAGGCTTCCTAGGCAATTTAGCTTGCACACAGATTTCATATTTATTATTGCTAATCTCAGATTTAGGGATTAAATTCAAATTCATCATATGCTTTATGGAGGCAACATTAACATGTCCCAAATGTGAATGCCAAACATCGGATGAAACAAGATTCATGCAAATAGAACTATAATCATTCAAATTTAAAATGGAATTTGAAATAGTTTCAACATGAATCTTAAATAGGTTCTCCACATCACAAAAGTACCCCTTGCCAAAAAACAAAGAATCACAAAGGTGTGTAATAATAGCCTTATGACATTTGCAGTCTACTCTATAACCTTCCCTAACTAAAATTACACCACTAAGGATATTGCGTCGAATGGTTGGAACATGTCTGACCCTGTGAAGAGTCAGCACCTTCCCCAAAGGGAACTTCAAGTCCACCCGTCCTTCACCTTTGACTTCTGTAGAGCTGGAATCGCCCAAAGTCACGGACCGACCTAGAGAGGCCTGGTAAGACACAAACAGGGACTTATCAACACATACATGTACATTAGCCACAGTGTCAATTATCCAATAAATTGGTTCAAAAATAGAAAGGATTTTAGGTTTAATAAAAACGTACCCATCATTGGGGTTCAAGGATGTAGTCATCATGTTGACCACAACCTCCTCAGTTGCAGATGTGGCAGCTTTCTTTTCCTTCTTAGAAAGACAATCCTTGTTCCAGTGGCCAACCTGTCCACAAGTCCAACAAGGTTTGTTCTTCGGTTTCTTTTGGATCTTTGCCTTGGGTTTATGTACATTATTAGATTTCTTATCTTTGGTTTTTTCGCAAAAGTAAAATTAACAGTTTGATTTGCATCAGTAGGCACCTTGACTGTTTTCTCCTTTAAGTGTTCTTCTTGTATATTAATATTCATCATTAGTTCTTCCATTGTTTGTGTCCCTTTGCGATGCTTCATAGACATACCAAATGATTCCCATGACTTAGGGAATTTTTCTATGATAGAAATAACAACAAACTTCTCAGGCAATACCATCTTGGAATCTGAGAGTTCATGAACTAGGAGTTCTAGATCATGTGTTTGATCAGAAACTGACTTACCCTCAACCATTTGAAACTTCAAAAATTTAGACACACATCATTTTTCAACACCTTGATTTTTAGTACTAAAATTCTTAATCAACAATTCCCACAAAACCTTAGATGTAGTGACGGGAGGCTTTGAGTAAGAATCATATAGTTTGTTATTTAAACCAAACAGAAATCAAACTGCAGTACGTTTTGTCACCCTTCTTCCAATTAGCAATTATATTTGCATTATCAGGAAGTATTTCATCAGATTTAGGTTCAGAATCTACTAAGTACAGTTCAAAACCCACAATATTCAACCAAATTTCCATCCAACTCTGCTAACGGGCAAAGTTGGTATCAGTAAAATTTTCAGGCATATTGTTGGTATCAATTTTATTTCCCGAACCACCCTGACCGAACATTGTTAATTAACGACAGAAAGATGATTTCTTTAAGACTGTTGTTAATATTATTAATGTTGTTACATGCAACAGCAGCAGGTGTAAATTAATTAACAAATGCAGGCAGATCCAAATAAGAAATGAAGATCAAACAAAGCAGGAGAACAGAAATAAACGAGTTAGATTTGCAAACCAAATCGTTCATTGAGAAACGAACGTGATACTTAAAGAAATCAGTACTCAGCAATCCTCACAGATATGCACCATTCTCCCAGACTCAATCTGGCACGAATCTGGAACAGAGACGTCTCACTCGCACTTGACATCGTCTCATTGTACCACCACCAGCGCAACACATCAACCGTAGGAACCTCCGCCTGACAGTCACGTCTTAGTAACGGGAAGGAGAAGCCGTACTTCGCATAGTAGAACAACTCTACGAAGCTTCTCGGGAATGAAGGTAATCACTCTCTGGATTAGGGCTCTCAAAACACACATGAAACGGTGGCAGAAAACTATTTGTTGTGTGTTTAACCCTAATGACCGGGGAGTATTTATAGCCACGCACATCCCGTATTCCTATTCCCAGTAAGACACAAACACTCGGTCGCTCTTGTACACATTACGGAAAAAAACCACAAAAGAGAAACACTTTTCAGTTAGGATTAAGAAATCTAAATAGGAAAGAACCAATTAATTACACAAGTAATTAATTACTTAGTTGTATCCTAGTGCAAAAAGAAGCCGGAAGATGGAAGACATTCTTCACAATCTACAAGCCCGAGCCCGAGCCTGGCCCGCCCAGGCGAGGCGAGGCATGGCACGCGTGCGTGCGTTGTGATATGGTAACCCCACCCACCAAGGAGGTGAGCATACCTCCCTCCTAGGACCCCTTAGACACTAGTGCCCCATGTGATCCTACATATAAGGACCATAAAAGTTCTAGGAGTGAGCAATATAGGATAAAACTTCTTTGCCATTTGCACTAGAGACAAAACTACTTTTCTCACATGTACTTGATGCACTACATTGTGCTTAACCCATGCTAAATAAATGGTTGCTACAACAGCCATATATCTAACACATCTGCCCCCTACTTCAATTAGATGTGCGTGTATATTTTCTTCAAGGTCAATTCAAACATCTTTATATTAAATATTTCCTTACGGTGTGGCCCAAAAATAAAGTAATATAAATATTATTAATAGATTTTCTAGAAAGGATGCATCTTTTGGGGTATGGGAGGATTCTCATAACCACCATTCCTCTCAATGATGGTTAGAGAGGCATTAAGATAATTATATATATTGGGGACTGGTCCTCTCTCCAGGCAAGGCTAATAGTAATTGATTCCATCCCTTCAGAGTCCCCCGTAGGAGAGAGAAATTAGAATGCCTGATACGGAGAATGTATCTTTCTTCATTCGCTGGCCTGCCGCTTCTGGTTCACTACTGTAGTCATTCTCCTCACAGAGAGAAGGATTTTCTCTATACTTGTTCGGTGTCTCTCCCGACGAAGTTGTTGTAAAAGTCATGATGATCATGGAGGTTCCATTGTCTTTGGGTATGAATAACTTACAATGGTATCAGATTGAGATTCACTCTTTTCCACATATTATTGTTGGTTGTACGTGTCTCACCGTTAATGATGATCATTTTCATTGTCACCTTCAATTGGTTACGACAGACCTAGTCTTGTTATTGAAAAGTGGAAATGTCTTTTCCCCAATGTTTTCCTTTGTACGGTACAGACATTTTTTTTGGTAGATTTGTTTTTCACCCTGAATGATCGTGTTGTAGTTACTCATATGGAGCGTGGAGTTGTTCTTTTCCCCTATCTATATTGGTAATCAATCGTGAATATATCTTATACTTTTGTGAAGCACTAGAAAGTGGTGACGTATAAGTCTTGCTTTGGCAATTAAATTCCCTTACCAAGTAATTATGCTACCATGGAAATCAGCCACGTAAAGCAATAACAAGATTTGTTTCTTTTCGTATGTGGGCATGGTGAGGGTATGATTCTTTTAGAGGCATCGTCTCTATAGATGTAATCATGTTAATAAAAAAAATTTCATCTTCAACTATGGCTTCACAAAGTAAGGGATTTGGTTTTCTATAAGATCTTATTCACGTGTCATGATGAAAACATTTAACGGTCACATTTTCTTTGGTTTGACATTTACCAACTGTTCTTGTATTCATCTATAAGGAAGCAATTTAATATGATTCCTTCACACTACCACATAAGGTTTGACTAATCGACAATCTATCGGTTTTGATGACTCAGTGGATTTTTATGAGTGGTAAAGAATGTCATCTATATAAAGATAAAGTAACATACGACTTTCATAATTTTTTTAAGGCTTGTAACAAAGCAGTGCACATCAAAGGCACAATGAAAATATAAAAGGGTAAATTTTATGGAAGTAATACCCATAAGGCAGTTATAAATGTACATACAAAGTGTAACAATGGGTCATACTTATATGGTAGTGATACCACCCAAAGGTGGGTCATTTTATACATGTTTTAGCATGATACAAATCTGCATATGTTTTTAAATTAATAACATATTTTACCCAAAGGTTAAAAAAATTATTACTTTAATACATATGCAATGTTGGTATTTTCAAGTGATCTTGAATGAGATATTTTTATCTCATTTTGAGTTACTTTTTTATCCAAATATAATGATGTGATGACTATTAGAATTAATAGATAAAAGTAAACTAAAGTAGACCTCAGATTTACTTTTACATTCAGAATTGTAGTTTATTTTATTTTAATATAAAATTATTACTATTGTAGTTATTTCATCATCATTATGTGGTGATAACAACATTCCTAATCTTAATGGATCAAATTTTAATGAATGGAAAGAAAAAGTCATGTTTACATTGGGGTGTATGGACTTAGACTTAGCTTTCTGAGTGGAAAAACTACAACTACTAACAGAGGAGAGTACCACTGCAGAAAAGGCCAATTATGATATGTGGGAACACTCTAATAGGCTTAGTTTGTTACTTATGCAAGACATGTGGGAAAGCATATTAGATGATCTATTCCCACTTCTGAATTGGCAAAATATTTTCTAAAGGTAGTTGAGGAGCAATATGTTTCTTCCAGCAAGTCTAAGGCCAGCACCTTAATGGCAAAGATGTGCTCTATGAAGTACAATGGTTCTTGTGTGATCCGTGAACACATCATGGATATGAGAGATATTTCCGCACAACTCAATGAGATGGAGTTATCCATCTCTGATGCATTTCTTGTTTACTTCATTTCAACTTCCTTGCCTAGTCAGTATGGGTCATTCAAAGTCTCTAACAATACACAAAAGGAAAAGTAGTCAATAAATGATTTATTAGCCATGTGTGTTCAAGAAGAAGAGAGACTTAAGAATGAAGGGTTTCCTACTACACATTTAAGTACCCGTTACAAACATAATCGTAAGGGTAAAGGAAAAATGAAGGGAACTACTCCTATCTCAGCTGGAGTGTCCAAGCCAGGTGATGGAAAGGTCGGGGGAAGCAAGGCTAATATAAAATGCTTCTTCTGCCATAAGAAAGGACATGCTAAAAAGGAGTGCTTCAAGTACAACAAATGGTTAGAAAAGAAAGGTACTATGTCTCTTGTTTCATATGAATGTCATCTTTCTAATGTTCCACTATATAGTTGGTGGCTTGACTCTGGTACCACTGTGCATATTTCCAATACATTGCAGGGATTTCTGAATCAAAGGAAACCAACAGAGCGTGAAAAAGTCCTTTATTCTGGAAATAAATTTGACTCGCGTGTAAAGATTGTTGGAACATGTAGATTAATCCTTGATAATGGATGCTTGCTGGATTTAGAAAATAATTTTTATGTACCAAACTATAGTAGAAATTTAGTCTTTGTTTCTAGATTAGACAAATTAAACTATGTTTTTATTCTTCAAAGTGGACGACTCTCATTGTATAAAAACTCTAGCATTATTGGTACTTGTGTTTTAATAAATGATCTTTATCAAGTTCAATTAAGCCCTCATTTTAAGAAATCATTTATAATCCAGCATAATATTATTGGAAATAAATGCACATTATTACATGAAAAGTCATCACTACTTTGGCACTGAAGATTGGGACACATATCTAAAGAAAGAATCCAAAGATTAGTAAAAGAAGGAATTTTAGGGCCTTTAGATTTTACTGACTTTGGAACATGTGTTGAATGCATAAATGCTAAGCAAACCAACACATCTAAAAAGGGTGCCAAGAGGAGTGGTGGAATACTAGAAATAATTCACACACATATTTGTGGACCTTTCCCACCTTGTTTTACAGGGGAAAGTATTTTGCAACCATTATTGATGACTATTCACGATATATGTTTCTCTACTTATTGAATGATAACAGTGAGGTATTTCAAGTTTTTAAAGAATTCAAGGTTTTTTTTGGTCGATCAAAAACTTTGTTGCTTTTTTTACATTTTTTGTATAAGGAGTACATTGCTTGTTAGTTCCCAAGTGAGACCCAACTATAGGGGAAAGAATCAGTCTTTACATCTAAACAAGTATCAGTGACACTGAGAAAAGAATGAGAACCCAAAACACTACATAGTAGCTATACAACAGCTATCTTCCAGAAATGTCAGAGAAAAAGAAAAAATAGCCATCGAGATCCTCCATAAAGAACTCAGAAACAGTCATCAAAACCACACCAACCATATTAGTCCACCAGCTGACTCAACCATCAATCAAACGAGTGAGAGGGGAGAACCCAACAAGAACAAGAGCCCCATCCTACTCAACCATCACTCCATAAGATAGAGGGGAGCAGCAAGCACATAAAAGAACCCATCAGACCAGAAAAGCAACAGATTTGTACAGTCCAACTGGAGCCACCATCATTTTAAACCAGAAAAAGAACATCTTCAGAACAAGGATGTGGCCATCTTTAGACACGACCATCACTCCACGAGTGAGAGGGGAGCAACAAGAACACACACAACCATATTACAGCCTATTACAACCACTCTTAGATTGCCATAAGCACACTGAACAAAGCAGCATGTCATAAACAAAAAAGCCCACAGTAAAAGCACTTTGCAGCAGCAAAACCAGAAGATTCAAACATCATTCAAGGAGTGTGAGGGGAGCCAACACTCTTTCTTAACCAAAAAACTACCTAGGATGAGCAGCACAACCAAACATAGCCTTCAACAAATAACAATGCCCAACAAACCACAAAGATGATAACTTTAGCAAGAAGCTTCTAAAAAAGGCATAGAAGCACGAACAAACTTATATAGTAGAGAAAGAAGAAGTAGGTGACAAACTCAGAGGAATCTTCATGACATGAACCCAAATATGAAACAAACCAGAAACCTAAGAGGAGCTCTGCCACTCCCTAGAGGATCAACTCATCCACTCTTAGGACAATGAAGAGTTCAGTTAAGCCTCTCCAAGGGGAGCATCAACCAAGAACAAAGAGTCCCATCCTTCTCAACCATCCCTCCATGATATAGAGGGGAGAAACAAGCACATACAAGGCATCAGACTTGAGACCAGCTTGAGCCACCTTCACAAAGAACCACAAAAAAGCCATCTTCAGACCAGAGATGAGGCAATCTTCAGACACTACCAACACACCACGAGTGAGAGGGAAACAAAAGCACACACGAACATATTACAACCACTCATAAGCTACCATAGGAAATCTAAACAAAACAACATGTCATAAACCAAGCAGCCCACATGAAAACACATTGCAGAAGCAAAACTCCAAAAGACTCAAGCATCACTCAGAGAGTGAGGGGAGCATCAAACACCTAAGAGGAGCTCTGACACTCCATAGAGGATCAGCTCATCCACTCTTAGGTCTCCAGAGTCAAACTGAAAGATCTATGAAGAGGTATGAATCTACTTCGAGGAAAAAAGCACAAACACTCAAAAGTCTATCACACCATCAACAGAGCATAACCAAAACCAACCTAGGCTCCATGACAGCAACCATCAGGGCCACATAACCAGTCAGCAGGAAAGCTCGAGCCAAGGGATAGAATAAGAACATATAAAAAAAGAGAGATAAGACAAGAGAGAAAACATCAATCAACTACTAGGGAAGAAATAGAGGAAGTCCTGGTTGATAACTCCCCAAAATTGATTGGGACTCCTGTAGATATCTTCGTGGACTCTTAGGTTCCTTTCTGCCCACGCATGATAAAAGATAATACTCATAATGCATTTCAACCTCTGATCAATACCATATTCATCATGATTCCCATTACTGATCATAGGGAAGTTTGCAAGATTCCATAAAGATTCAATAAACTTGCATTCGAACATAATATGGTTAGTATCTTCATAATCACCTTGGCACAGGAAACAAATAGAAGCCAAGCATAGCCCCTTCTCCTTGAATAATCAGAGGTTAGAATCCTATTGTGTCTGGCTTTCCAAAGTTGAAGCTTGGAACAGTTATAAGTTTTAACCTTCCAAATCCATTCAAAATTGTAGCATCTTATCTTTTTCACTCTAATAGCCTCCCAAGCATCATGAACCTTTATGTTCATCTTATCATTAAAGAGAATAGAGTCTTTTTGACCTTGATGAATCTTAACAGATTTAATAGCATTAAAAATGTCACTTTGGTCACGATTGTAGGCTTTAGGCATCTTCCAAATCCCATTATCAATCATCACATTCAGAGTAGAATCCCAAGAGATACCAGCTCTAATAATGCATTCTCTACCAGCAAGACTATCTAGAAAACACGAGTCACACCAAGGATCTTGCCAAGTCAGAATAGAATTTCCATCACCCACGACAAACTTGGTATATTTGTACAGATCATCTCTGACACAGATGAGATTATTAAATAACCAAGAGTAATTAGACGACTCTTTAATAATCGAGAAGGAATGTTTCTTTAAATATTTTTTAGAAATCCATTTTACCCATAGAGTGTCTTTTTTACTCATAATATCCCAAGCATTCAAAATCAAGAAAACCTTAGACACATCCTTAGATTTTTTAATATTCAACCCTCCATCTACAAATGGTTCAGTAACATTATCCCACTTAATAAGATGGAGGTTCTTCTTAGCCTCGGTACCACCCCATAAGAAGTCTTGACACAATTTGTCAATGGTCTCAAGAGTAGAACTAGGAATAGGGAAGGAGAAAAGCCAATAGAGATGCATATTGGAGAGAGTGGACTTAATTAACTCCATTCTAGAAGCAATTGAAAGCATCTTTGATTTCCAAGAGTCCAATCTATGCTTAACTTTGTCAACCAAAAGTTCCACATAAACTTTTAGAAAGTTTCCCTAAAAAAAGAGGCAAGCTAAGATATTTTGAAGGAAAAAAACTTTCTTTAATCTTCAAGATATTAGTTACGGAACATTTATCTGCATTCTTACTGAAGATAATGGAACTTTTTTCATAGTTCACGCATAGACCAGAAATATCAGCAAAAGAGTCCAAAACAGTCTTGATAGTATTAGCATCATTCTTACTTTCCTTTGAGAAAACCATAAGGTCGTCGGCAAAAATAAGATGAGACCTTTTCATACTTTTAGAAGCAGCAATAGGATCAAGTTTTCCATTCATAACCATATACTTAAATAGCTCAGAGATACCCTGCATACCAATAACAAAAAGATAGGGGGCAATAGTATCCCCCTGTCTCACTCCATTTGTAGGTTTGAAAATATCCGAGGGCTCCCCATTGATAAGCACTTGATAAGAAGTAGAAGAAAAAATTTCCGTGATCCAGTTTATCCAAATAGAAGGGAAACCCATTCTATGCATAATAGAGAAAAGGAAGGACCATTTCACTGAATCATATGCTTTTGTTATGTCATCCTGGATAAACATTCTAGGAGACACATTAGACTTTTTGAAATCATTTAAAATCTCATTGGTAAGCAAGGTATCATCTTTAATGCTTCTATCTTTAACAAAAGCACACTGAGAGTCATCAATGATAGAAGGAAGAACTTTTTGGAGTCTATTAGCCAGAATTTTCGAAATGATTTTATAGAAGAAATTACATAAAGCTATAGGTCTCCAATTCTTAATATTAGATGAGTCAGAACCTTTGGGAATAAGAGTCAGGTAAGTTCTAATGGCTTCTTGCAGCAGTTTGCTATTTCTAAAGAACTCAAAAATAGCATCACATACATCATCTCCAATAATGTCTCAACATTTCTTGTAGAAAAAACCATTAAAACCATCAGGTCCAGGGGCCTTATCAACTTTTAGATGTTTTATCACTTCCTCAATCTCATTCCTAGTGACGATTGAGATAAGAGAGTCTTTCTACTAAATAGTTAAGGTATTACCAAGCCACTCACCATGCCAGACATCTCTAGATCCAGAACTATTATTGAAAAGCTTGAAGTAGAAGTCAGTAATAGCATGCTTGATAGCATCATTATCATAAGAGATATTACCATTAATTTCAAGCTTTTTAATAGAGTTGGAAAGCCTTCTAACATTCATAGAAGCATAAAAAAAGAAGTATTAGAGTCACCTTCCTTAAGCCATTTAACTCTAGATTTTTGCTTATAAAGATATTCTTGTGCAGCTGCACAATGGCTCACTTCCAATTTAAGGTTCTTAGCAATAGCCCTTAAATCCTCATTTAGGGGATCCAGATCAGCCTCCTCTTGTGCTTTGGTAGCCTTGAATTTGGCAATCTTAACATTGTCATCAATATTACCATATGTTTCTTTGTTCCACAAGATGAGGTACTTTTTGAGGTTTTCTAGTTTCCTATACAGCTTGAACATAGCAAAACTAGGAACATCAATCTCCCAATGTTTCTTAACAATAGAGATAAAGTCTTGGTGGTTAGCCCAGGCATTAATAAATCTAAAAGGATATTTAACATTCCTTGTATTCCCAATCTTAATAAGAATTTTCCTATTGTTACTAATGATGTTAGAGATAACTTCACCAGAAAACTCGACATTGGAGTTGAGAAACTTAGTGTTATAAAACACTCTATCAATCTTAGACATAATAAAATCGGCACCTTCCTGATTGTTATCCCACGTGTAGAAAGAACCATGAAGACTCATCTCAAATAGATTACAGTTTAGAATACAATCGTTGAAGTTATCCATGGATTTATTAGTAGACATTTTCTTACTGACTCTTTCCATATTCTTGTGCACATAGTTGAAGTCACCCAAAATAAGCCATGGATTATCAACTTTAGGGTATAAGGAAGAAATGGTGGACCAAAGCCTCTCTCTATCAGAATCAGGGTTGTGGCCGTACACGGCAGTTAAGAAAAAATAAGACTGATCTGCAGAAACCTTCATATGGAGAGCCTGGTCATTTTCTAATATCTCAACAATGTCACATTCATTAGGATTCCAGAGAACAACAATCCTTCCTAGGATATGAGAAGTATGATTCGAGAGCCAGTTGTATTCAGAGAAATATTTATTAACAAAAGCATCAATCTTACAGGGCCTAATCTTAGTTTCAATAAGGATAACAATGCTATTATTCACCTTTCTAATTTCTTCCTGAACATCCCAGATTTTATTACTGATACCGCAGACCGTCCAGGAAGAAATGGTTAAAGGTGTAATCATTTAACCACTTGGGTTGTTGGGCTGTCAGCCTCAACTTCATCAGCAATCACATGCAGCTCCTCAACTTGCACAAGAATTAGAGAGAAAGTAGAATCAGTAATTCTGTGATAGATATTGTAATGAACGAATCGCGAAAATAAGATTAACTAATGCAGAAGAGAATTATTAGCAGCGGATTACTGAAAATCATTAAAAATTTAAAACTTTTTGCAAAGAGATCCACACATAGGAAATCTTTTTCTTCAAGAGCCAAAGTATAACATTTACATTCTATTTCAAAGTACATGTCTTGCACTATCTCTTCTTGAGATTTACAACATCATATGTCTCCAGACATAAAATATAGACAGCATATAACTTCGAGGCATCAAGCTAAAATCTCAAGTCGATGATAAAAACACTATCTACTGACTCTGAGGACTTGAGAGTATAGAGACGACACATAGGACTTTCTAACTATATCACTTGACAGTCAGCATCTCCACCTGAGATTTCACTGTTGTCCAAGTTGTTGCTTTTCTCTTGCTATTGGGTTCCTGCTTCTTCTTCTGTGATTACCTAAAAACATTGGATCCCACGGGGGTGAGACAATTGTAAATTGACCCAGCGGGAGATATAACTCTCTGCCAAAACATTGTTATAGCAGTTTATTATAATTAAAACTGAATAGGAGTTCTTATGTATTAACAGCAATATTAATCATTGAATAAACATAGTAAAGTAATATCCTTTTCCAAGGAGAATAATGCATTTAGCCATGATAGAATCATAGTTCATCTATCTACTTACATTGAATGTAAAGAGATAAGAATAACATTTATCATCTAGGGATGCATAAAAGAAATATAACATTAGCCAATGAATTTTTATATTCAATCCTTAAGCAAACATGTTATACGGATGATTACATTTTACAATCACACTTATGCCCTGAGGAGATGAAGTATACCGCTCATGCTCCAACCGACCACTGTGAAGTCAAAATCAATACCATACAAGGTCAAAGGTAGAGCTGGCTACTAAGATCTCCCATATCTTGGTCAGCACGAGATTACATGCAGGACATCTTGTGTTTCTGCTATAAATATAGCTTTCTAGGGTATACTGGAAACTTTGCTATCAGAGTTACAGTGGTGTGCTACACTCTCTTCGCGATCGTGAGATTTCATGTTTATCTCCATCGATCCGATATTAACATTATTGAGAGATGTGTACTGCATCTATCCCAATCATCGGCAGATTCGTGATACATCTATCCCAGTACAAGTAATGAAGGATTGAGAGGTTTAATGTTTACCTTCTATCAATTCCTCCATTAGGGCATAAGGATATTCGCTCCCATAACCCCCACATACTCAAAAGTATGCCCTCCTCGTTTTGTCGCGGAGCACCCGTTTCACCATCACCAATTTGTTGACGATGATGGATCTATGGTCAGGGCTCTACATGATATGATTTCACTTGATTAATAAAGTATATTACCATATTCTTTTATCATCATCCAAGTTCTCAAACATAACTTATTCAGATAAGTGCTATAAAGAAATATGTACTATTTTCATCAATCACTTCTCAGTCTTTAAAAGACATTGGGATCTCAATCCCTCATTTCATTTCTTTGAAAGTTCATATCCTTTAACAACATCATTATCATACTTATCAATTTGGGTATTCATACCCTCAATTCATCACTATCACTGTTACCATTTGTTAGGTAACTATTACCTCCAGGTTCTTAGACCGAGGTATACATGATACTTGTTACACAAGTATCTCACATGGCTCACAAGGCCTTAAGTATTTCATCACCTTTTTACTAGGAAACAGTTATTCATGGAATTCATAAGGTTCATATACTTTTTTGTTACTTTTGCTAAGCAACAACAACATTAGGCACATAAGGACATTCAACATTTTTATTATATGAATGTCATAGCTCAGGTCTGACTATGTTCATCATCTCATGATGTCTACATGATTAATAGTCATGATAACAATCATGTAAGTCATTTGTCACATCATATGACATATCAGTAACACCACCATCCTTTATCAGGATTAGGGTTATCTATCAATTAGGGCTTTTCATTCCCTTTACCCGAAATTAGGGTTAGGGTTTCCCATCATGCTTTAAATAGGGTTTCATCCTCACATTATTAGTTCAACCCTAATATATTGCTCCACACCTCTGGGAGTTTTTAAAGATATCATAAGTATTTTCTTATGATCACTATTCTCATCATATATCATTAATGATCATCAATTCAAGGCATGAGTTCATTTCTCATCCTTGTCATGGTATGATTACATCATACTCATTGATTAGCTTACCCCATTCTCAAGGTATATTGGTCAACATTTATCAAAGTATACTGAGTTCATCACATCTTTATTGTAACGATTGCATATCACACATTTCATGTGTTTCTTAACCAAGAGTATTGGATTAGAGGTTCATCAAGATAAGTCTACAATGAAATGTAGAATGTGATATCTAGCATATCTGAATGTATCACTTTCTTTTCATTTCCATATTCTTAAGTTAATCAACTAACATTGTATTAAGGTATTTCCCTCTTAATACTTTATCCACTAACTTGTTACTTTCATCATATGGTGCATAGGTCACACATTAGAATTGTCCAATTGACTTTAATGATATGGACTTATCCAACTGATAGACATTGTTGATATAAGATAAACCATTATCAACTATTTTAGGTATTTCAACTCTTAGGATGTTATCCACATCATTATTTAGTATAGCATACATCATTCCTAAAAGTTTCATGTCCTCATCATTGTAAGGTGTATAGGCTATTACTCATATATAGAGATGGTTGTATAAGGATCTAGGCATCATCTTGTCTCTTAGATCCTTATTCATTAAAATCACCACCTTATCATTCACATGGTTCATCAACCCTATCCTTCATGTCTATAACATATTCATCTTATTTAATTATTTTAGCCACACCTCTCTTTGGTGTACTGGCTATTAAACCATCTCCAGGGTTTCATATATCATCACATGACATCACCCTGAATTGAGTTTTACACCATATCATAATATCAGGGTTCCAGATAACATCACTTAAAACTAGGGTTTCATATTCAATAAACCATAATTAGACTTATTGTTCATCCCAATTGGGGTTTCTCATGACATCACCCCCAATTAGGGTTTCTCATGTCATCATTCTCCATTAGGGTTTCTTATTCCATAACCCACAATTAGGGTTTACTGTTCACATCACATCACCCTAGATTAGGATTTACGATTCATATCACATCACCCTAGATTAGGATTTACTATTCATATCACATCACCCTAAATTAGGGTTTACTATTCACCCCAAGTAGGAGTGATCATCAAAGTACCCTGAATTAGGGTTTATCCTACCATCACTATGAATTAAGATCATACCATCATCATGTAGTAAGATTACTTACATTAATATTCTCAGTTAGGGTTATGATTCATTAACCCTCATAATTAGGGTTTCATGATCTCACTATGAAGGATCATACCCTAATTAAACATTCATTCATATAGAAAGTCTATTACTTGATTATCAATCATATAGGAAATCTTCTCTATCATCTTCTACAAGATGATGTTTGCTTCAGCCTTAATTAAGCTAAGTCAACTCAATATTGAAGAAGAATTGACATCATGGTTTATGTCATTATCACCATCATCATTAGGTCTTAGCTACTTGAAGGGTACTAATCACCCTATCTCATTAAAGATACCATTATTATAAACACCATTGATTTACATCATGTAATTGACCACTTAAACCATTAACCTTTATTCACTTTAAGTGTTCATACAATTTGATTAATTACTTTCCAAATGATCTTGGTCACTTAGACATAAAATGTTCTTGACCAATCATACCTCAAACGGTCTTGGTTGAATACTCAAAATCGTTTAGTAAAGTAGGTGGTGAAGACCGTTTGCCAAAGTTGATTTTTTTGAAACTGCATGCACCTAAACGGTTTGGGATCGTTTGGTCCCAAACGGTATTGAGGCCATTTGGTCCCAAATGGTCTTGAGACCGTTTGGTCCAAACCCCCTCAAAACCACAAGGACCAAAAAGGGTCTCAACTACTCCAATCAAATTAGGGTTTCCAACGTTGAATCCTTCAACCATTGGATTCATGTAACCAATCATCAATTGGACCTATCATCATACATCAATTGAGTTAAATAGGTCAACCTTCAACTGATTTGACCCTCAATTTACCCTTAATTGGTCACCAATAAGGGTTTGAATCAATTGTATTAGGGTTTGGAATCGTTGATCTTTCAACATTAATCAATGTGAGATTGGTTACCTTGAAACCATTGAGCCTTCATCCAAATTGGGCATGACTTGACCCCAAATGGTCTTGAGGTCGTTTGGATGACCTCCAAACGGTCTTGAGACTGTTTTCCCATGTCAACATCAAAATCCAAGTCAATTAATCAAAGTTTGGATCATTGGATTGATCACCAAATCAGCATTTGATTGCACTTCAACTTAGTACCTTTAGATCTTCAAACACCTAACCATAGTCAACCCTAGACCTCCAAACGGTCTTGGGTGACCCCCAAACGGTCTTGGTATCATTTGGTTGACCTCCAAATGGTCTTGAGACCGTTTTTCCATCATATCATCATTAATCATGTCATTCAATTAGGGTTTGGATCCTAGGATTGGTCACCAAATCAGCACTTAATTGTATTTCAATTTGGTATCTTTGGACCTTCAAACACTTTACCAAACTTAACCCTAGATCTCCAAACGGTCTTGGGTGACCCCAAAACGGTCTTGAGACCGTTTGGGTGATTCCCAAATGGTTTTGAAACCGTTTGGGTCAATCAACCTAAAGCATCAACTCATTCAATTGCAAAATCAG
The DNA here is from genome assembly GCA_963693085.1 of Alisma plantago-aquatica. Classification (NCBI taxonomy): domain Eukaryota; kingdom Viridiplantae; phylum Streptophyta; class Magnoliopsida; order Alismatales; family Alismataceae; genus Alisma; species Alisma plantago-aquatica. Next base: position 593,249,234 of record OY856412.1, on the reverse strand, counting down.
CACTTAGCTGATTAGGGTTTATACCATATGTTTGAATCTTCAAATACCTAACCATACTCAACCCTAGACCTCCAAATGGTCTTGGTTGACCTCCAAATGGTCTTGAGACCTTTTGGGTGATTCCCAAACGGTTTTGAAACCGTTTGGGTCAATCAACCCAAGTTTCAAACTCAATCGCTGATGAAATCAGCACTCAACCCGATTAGGGTTTAGGTGATTGATGGACCTTCAACTCATGAACCCATTTGGAGTTAATCAATAATAATTGATGGGTCATTAACCTAGATCATTATGAAAAAATCCCCAAATGGTCAACCCTGTTAAACATCACCAAACGGTCTTGAGACCATTTGGTCTCATGCGGTTTGGTGAAACTATTTTCTTCTAAACGGATTGAAACCGTTTGCTCCCAAACGGTTTGGGAAACCGTTTGAGCAACTCAATCAAGACCGTTTGCCTTGGATATTTGTAGAGGTGTGTGCTTATCATCTTCAACCTCTAAAACCACGAAACCTACTGTGTTTTCCATGGTGATTGCATCAATCAACCAAATCGATTATTGTAAATATGGAAATGATCATTATTTGATAAGGAATTGAATGCAATAACAAAATCAAGGGTTCAAGTTATAAAACCCGCCTCCAATTGAGCTCCAAAGCTCCATTTTCACGGCACAAATGGTGGATGCAACTCCTTTCACCATTCCAAAGCTCGTCCTTAAGGTTTGAGTGAAAAGGAATGTTTAGAATTGAAGAGGAGATCGAAATAGGAAGAAATCCATAATTTATTTTCGATTTCCACCATTGAATCAAGGTGAAATGGATCAAGAACCTTACCAACAGGTTGGGGGTCGTCCTCCCGATCCTCCCAATCTCCCTTGGTCGTTTCCCAAGCAAGGAGAAGAAGTGGGTTGGAAAAATCCTTTCATTTGTCTTGTAAAAGGTCCTTTTATAAAAATTCAATGAGAGAGAATGTACATTGCAAAAAATCCAATTAATCCCAAAAATGTGGCCGCCTCTTCCCCCTCATCTTCCTTAGGGATGAGGATATCTTGTTTTCCTCTTATCCCTCTCAATTATCCATGATTTAAAGAAAAGCAAATCAAGCACCTTAAATCATATTATATTAATATCCATATGTGAGTGGATATTTCTTTTTCTTATAAAACTGTGTGTGAGTTATCCACTCCCTTGGATATTTTCGTGGTCCTTGCAAAGCTCAAGGACGTTACACACACATATGAACTCAACCATTTTAATTTTGTTTGAAAGCCCTTTCAATTGTTTTATTTATTTTTGCATTTAATTGAATTAGGGTTCCAATTCGACTTAAATCTTGATTATTTTAATATCAAGATTCTCTCTCCTCCAACTTAATCCAAATGAGGCTCCCATCTCATTTTATTTGCTCTAAATTATGCCAAGAAACATTAGGGACCTTATTGAAGTGGTAATTTGCATATTGAACCTTAGGTTTTGGGTAAATTAAACTTTACACCAAAACTAGGTTTTAATACACAAACATTGTCAACAAGCTTTATCTTGGTGTCCAAGCTTGTAGAAACCATACTACTACATCATATTCACTATTATGATGTCTCAACATCATAGTAACATATTATTATGTAATATTTGCAAGTTAGCCCCTTAACTTGGGTAATTTGCACTTTAGTCCAAAATAAGCAAACATTGCTTCAACATTGTTCAAACAGGACCAAAATTGAATCATAAGTTCCTCATGAGGCCTAATTACTTTTCACAAGATAAGATTAAAATTATAATCATATTTCTTAATCAAAACACCTAGGGTTAAAGCATAACCCAGGTCAGGGATGTTATAGATACCAGAGTTCTACTTCGAGAGAATCTCAAGTGGGAAGATATGCCTTCTTCTATCACCAGGATCAATCTGACCTTTGTTAGTATTTGAACTATCTGGAGTAACACTAGAGAAAGCTTGCATCATAGTAGGGGTAGAGGGACTCGAACCGGATCTGGACACAAGGGAAGAGGTAGTAGAGACAAAGCCATCATTAACATCTTTAGATAATTCCTCATCTTCAGTAGCAACTATCATCTGCTCAATCATACATTTCTTACATTTTCTTTCTTCTTCGTCTGAGATCTCTTCAATGATAGGATCACAGTCATAACTTGAACTTACATTGGGAACAACATCGAACACCTTAATTTCATCAGTCTTTTTGATCTCCCAAGTTTTCTTATGCATAGCTATCGCTTTAGTTCTCTATTTTCTCTCAACCCGTATTGGACTGCACTCTCCATGGCCCAAGAAACCACACCTCCTACATTTATGTGGGATCCATTCATAGTCCAGAACTATAACATCCCTAACCTGGGTTATGCTTTAACCCTAGGTGTTTTGATTAATAAAGATGATTATAATTTTAATATTATCTTGTGAAAAGTAATTAGGCCTTATGAGGAACTTATGTTTCAATTTTGGTCCTGTTTGAACAATGTTGAAGCAATGTTTGCTTATTTTGGACTAAAGTGCAAATTACCCAAGTTAAGGGGATAACTTGCAAATTTTACATAATAATATGTTCCTATGATGTTGAGACATCATAATAGTGAATATGATGTAGTAGTATGGTTTCTACAAGCTTGGACACCAAGATAAAGCTTGTTGGACAATGTTTGTGTATTAAAACCTAGTTTTGGTGTAAAGTGCAATTTACCCAAAACCTAAGGTTCAGTATGCAAATTACCACTTCAGTAAGGTCCCTAATGTTTCTTGGAACCATGTAGAGCAAAGAAAATGAGAGGGGCTCCTCATTTGAATTAAGTTGAAGGAGAGAGAATCTTGATATTAAAATAATCAAGATTAATGCCTAATTGAAACCCTAATTTGATTTAGGGCAAAAATAAATGTATTAATTAAAGGGCCTTCAACAAAAATTAAAATGGTTGGATTCAGATGTGTGTGTGACTTCCTTGAGCTTTGCAAGTACCACAAAAATATCCAAGGGAGTAGATAACTCACACACAATTTTATAAGAAAAAGAAATATCCACTCACATATGGATATTAATATAATATGATTTAAGGTGCTTGATTTGCTTTTCTTTAAATCATGGATAATTGTAAGGGATAAGAGGAAACCAAGATAGCCTCATCCCTAAGGAAGATGAGGGGGAATAGGCGGCCACATTTTTGGGATTAATTGGATTTTTGCAAAGTACATTCTCTCTCATTGAATTTTTATAAAAGGACCTTTTACAAGCCAAATGAAAGGCTTTTTCGACCCCACTTCTTCTCCTTGCTTGGGAAACGCCCAAGGGATCTTGGGAGGGTCAGGAGGACGACCCCCAACCTCTTGGTAAGGTACTTGATCCATTTCTCCTTGATTCCATGGTGGAAATGGAAAATAAATTATGGATTTCTTCTTAATTCGATCTCCTCTTCAACCCTAACCAAACTTTTCAACTAAAAGCTTGAGGACGAGCCTAAAGGGAGTTGAAAAAGCTTCATCCACCATTGTTGGCGTGATCGTGGAGCTTTGGATCTCAATTGGAGGTGGGTTTTATAACTTGAAACCTTAACTTTGTTATTGTATTCAATTCCCCATCAAATAATGATCATTTCTCTACATACAATTATTGATTTGGTTGATTGATGCAATCTCCATGGAAATCACAGCAGGTTTCGTGGGTCTAGATCTTGATGATGATGACATAATCATAAGAACACACCTCCCCAAATATCTAGACCAAACGGTTTCAATCAAATGTCCAAATGGTTTGTGTTTGGGAGCAAACAGTTTCAAACCGTTTGGAATGAAACAGTTTCACTAAACCGCATAGACGCAAATGTTTTAAGACCGTTTGGTGATGTTGACCAGGGTTGACCATTTGAGGATTTGTTCATAATGATCTAGGTTAAATAACACATCAATTATTATTGATTAACTCCAATTGGTTCATGAGTTGAAGGTCCATCAATCACCTAAACCCTAATTGGGTTGAGTGCTGATTTCATAAGTGATTGAGTTTGTAACTTGGGTTGATTGACCCAAACGGTTTCAAACCCATTGGGGAATCACCCAAACGATCTCAAGACCGTTTGGGGGTCACCCAAGACCATTTGGAGGTCTAGGTTTGGATATGGTTAAGTGTTTGAAGATCCAAACATATGGTATTAACCCTAATCGGCTAAGCGATGATTTTGCAATTGAATAAGTTGATGTTTTGGGTTGATTGACCCAAACGGTTTCAAAACAATTTGGGAATCACCCAAACGGTATCACGACCATTTGGGGGTCATCCAAGACCGTTTGGAGGTCTAGGGTTAAGTATGTCCAAGTTTTTGAAGGTCCAAAGATACCAAATTGAAATACAATTGAGTGCTGATTTATTAATGAATCCAATGACCCAAACCCTAACTGGATGTCATGGATTTTGATGATATGATGGGAAAACGGTCTCAAGACCGTTTGGAGGTCACCCAAATGGTCTCAAGACCGTTTTATGTTCACTCAAGAATGTTTGTAGGTCTAGGGACAAGTATGGTTAGGTGTTTGAAGATCTAAAGGTACTAAGTTGAAGTGCAATCAAATGCTAATTTGGTGATCAATCCAATGATCCAAACCTTGATTAATTGACTTGGATTTTGATGTTGACATGGGAAAACGGTCTCAAGACCGTTTTTAGGTCATCCAAACGACCTCAAGACCATTTGGGGTAAGGTCATGCCCAATTTGGATGAAGGCTCAATTGTTTCAAAGCAACCAATCTCACATTGATTGATGTTGAAGGATCAACGATTCCAAACCCTAATTTATGATCAATTGAGGGTCAAATCAGTTGAAGGTTGACCTATTTAACTTAATTGAAGTATGGTGATAGGTTCAATTGATGATTGCTTACATGAATTCAATGGTTGAAGGATTCAACATTGGAAACCCTAATTCAATTTGAAGTGGTTGAGACACTTTTTGGTCCTTGCGGTTTTGAGGGGGTTTGGACCAAACGGTCTCAAGACCATTTGGGACAAAACGATCCCAAACCGGTTGAGCCCATGTGGTTTCAACAAGTAGCTTTAGCAAACGGTGTCAAGTGACCACCTTTAGTAAACGGTCTTGAAGGTCACCTTTAGCAAACGGTTTCAAGTACTTGCTCTAGCAAACAGTCTCAAGCACCACCTTTACCAAATGGTTTCAAACTATTTGAAGTTTGAAGGACCAAGACCGTTTGGGGATCAAGTAGTCAAAGTTGATTGAAGATTCAATTGGTCAATTCAATTGGATACCATATGTAATGAAGGTCCAATGTGATTGAATCTCTTGAGAATTAAGATGATGAATGATCCATTGATCCAATGATGATTAGTAATGATAATCAATGAAGGTACAAAGGTTGAAACCCTAATAGTACCAAAGTGATTAGTGCCAATTAAGGGATGAACCCTAATTGCTTATAGGATCAATGACTTGGTACACTATCTTAATCATAGTTGTATGTACTTGATTGAAGGGTTGATATGACCTAATCAAGATGAGAAGATGTTAGCATGAATTCATACATGAATATGATTCATGTGGTGATTAAGGGTATGATCCTTAAGCAAAGAGATCATGAAACCCTAATCATGGACATAAACCCTAATTGACAGGGTTATTGAACTCTAGCCCTAATTGAGTGCAATTCTAAATGAAACCCTAATCCAGAGTGAGGATGTTGCCCTAATCTAGGGTAATGATATGTGAACTCTAATTTAGGGAAATGAGATGTAAAACCCTAATTGGGATGAATAGTGAATCTCCAATTATGGATAATTGAATGAAATCCTAATAGAGATGAATAGTAGACCCAAATTGTGGGTGACTATGGAGGAAATCCTAATTAAGGATAATTCCATGTGAAATCCTATTCTAGGGTTATGCCAAAAGAAACCCTAAATTAGAATGATGTATAAGGAACATTGATGTGGTGATGTGATGTGAGAATCAAACTTAGGGTGATGTCCTGTAATGACATGTAAAACCCTAGTTGAGGGTAATCCATGTGAAACCCTAGTTGAGGGTGATTCCATGTGAAACCCTAGTTGAGGGTGATTCCATGAGAAACCCTGATTAAGAACTAATACCACATGATGTTCTAATGCTATGTTGAGATGACAGGCCCTAATAAGGGTGAAGGTATATGAGACTCTAATGTGAAGTCATAATGCATAAAGCCCGAATCCCGAGCAATATGACAATGAATCATATTCCTAATTTTAAGTAAGGGTATAAAGAAACCCTAATGATGAGATAGAAGGAATGGCCTTATAAAGGTGAAACATTTCATGTGGTTGATTATAAGCAACCTTATTATAAGCAATGTCCTTAGTGTTAGACAAGTTCATATCATTAAAGACAATTGGACAATTCTAATGTGTGACCCATGCACCATATGATGAAAGTAACAAGTTAGTGGATAAAGTATTAAGAAGGAAATACCTTAATACAAAGTTAGTTGATTAACTTAAGAAGATGGAAATGAAAAGAAAGTGATACATTCAGATATGATAGATATCACATTCTGCATTTCATTGTAGACTTACCTTGATGAACCTCTAATTCAATACTCTTGGTTAAGAAACACATGAAATGTGTGTTATGCAATTGTTACAATAAATATGTAATGAACTCAATGTACTTTGGTAAATGTTGACCAATATACCTTGAGAATGGGGTAAGATAATCAATTAGTATGATGTAATCATACCATGACAAGGATGAGAAATGAACTCATACCTTGAATTGATGATCATTAATGATATATCATGATAATAGTGATCATAAGCAAATACTTATGATATCTTTAAATACTCCCAAAGGTTTGGAGCAATACATTAGGTTTGAACTAATAATGTGAGCATGAAACCCTAATTAAAGCATGATGGGAAACCCTAACCCTATTTTTGGGTAAAGGGAATGAAAAACCCTAATTGATAGATAACCCTAATCCTGATAAAGGATGGTGGTGTTACTAATGTTTCATATGATGTGACAAATGACTTACATGACTGTTATCATGTCTATTAATCATGTAGACATCATGAGATTATGAACATAGCTAGATATGATCTGACTTTCATATAATAAACATGTTGTATGGCCTTATGTGCCTAATGTTGTTTTTGCTTAGTAAAAGTAACAAAATGTGCATGAACCTTATGAGTTCCATGAGTAAGTTGTTGCCTAGTGAAAGGTGGCAAAACATTTAATAGGCTTTGAGAGCCATGTGAGATACTTGTGTAACAAGTATTATGCATAACTCAGTCTAAGGACCCAGAGGTAATAGTTACCTAATAAATGGTAACAGTGATAGTGATGAATTAAGGTTATGAATACCCAAAGTTGATAAGTATGATAATGATGCTACTGAGGGAAGTGAACTTTCAAAGAAATGAAATGAGGGACTGAGATCCCAATGTCTTAATGGCATTTGTCTGAATAAGTTATGTTTGAGAACTTGACTGATGCTAAAAGAAAATGATAATGTACTTAATTAATCAAGTGAAATCATATCATGTAGAGCCCTGACCATAGATCCATCTTCGTCAGCAATAGGTGATGGTGAAACGGGTGCTCCACGGCAAAACCCGGAATGCATATTTTGAATATGTGGGGGCAATGGGTGACTGTATCCTGACGTCCTAATGAGGGAATTGATGAAAGGTAAATAACAAACCTCTGAATCCTTCATTACTTGTACCGGGATGGATGTATCACGAAACCCCCGATGATTGGGACAGATGCAGTACACATCTCCCAATAATGTTAATGTCGGATCGATGGAGATAAACATGAGATCTCTCGATCGCAAAGAGAGTACAACACGCCATTGTAACTCTAATAGCAAAGTTGCCTGTATACCCTGGAAAGCTATATATAGTAGAGACACAAGATGTCCTGCATGAAATCTCACGCTGATCGAGATATGGGGGGTCTTGGTAGCTGGCTATACCTTTGACCTTGTATGGTACCGATTTCGACTTCGAAGTGGTCGGTTGGAGCATGAGCGGTATACCTCATCTCCTCAGGGCATAAGTGTGATTGTAAAATGTAATCAGCCATTTAGCATGTTTGCTTAAGGATTGAATATGGAAATTAATTAGCTGATGTTATACTTCTTTTATGCAACACTAGTTGATAAATGTTATTCATATCTCTTTACATTCAATGCAAGTAGATATATGAAATATAAATCTACCATGAGTAGATACAATGCTCTCCTTAGGAAAGGAAATTACTTTACTCTGTTCATTCAATGATTAATATTGTTGTTAATATATAAGAACTCATGCTCAGTTTCATTATAATAAACTGCTATAACAATGTTTTGGCGGAGGGTTATATCTCCCGCTGGGACAATTTACAATTATCTCACCCCCGTGGGATCCAACATTTTTAGGTGGACACGGACAAAGAAGCAGACACTCTTTTGCAGGAAAAGGAAAGCAACAACTTGGACAGTAGTGAGATCTCAGGTGGAGATGCTGACTGTCAAGACATATAGTTAGAAAGTCCTATGTGTCATCTCTGTACTCTCATGTCCAAGGAGTTTTTAGTTAGTGTTTTAATGAATCGATCTGAGATTTTGGCTTGATGCCTCGAAGTTATATGTTGTCTATATTTTATGTCTGGAGACATCTGATGTTGTAAATCTCAAGAAGAGATAGTGCAAGACATGTACTTTGAAATAGAATGTAAATGTTATACTTTGGTTCTTAATGGAAGAGTTTCCTATGGTTGGATCTCTTTGCAAAAAAAAAGTTTTAAATTTTTAGTGATTTTCAGTAATCTGCTGCAAATGATTCGCTTCCGCTTAGTTAATCTTGTGTTTTGTAAGTTGGATGCCACAATTTAGTGGTATTAGAGCTTTAGGTTCGCTGAGTCTACAGAGACATAGGACTGAGGTAGTAGAGTCTGTTCTAGTGTCTTCCAGTGTATCTGATAGTGTCTTCTTCTCATATAGGAGGAGAAGAACTTGAAGATGACTGGGTCATGTGAGGAGTTTGCTGCAGAAAGCAGCAATGCTGCACTAAGAAGAGGTGCAGGGGAACAGGAAAGAGAGGGACAATTGCTTGAGAATCCCCTAGTTAATCCAGTTGTGATAAGAAATCCATCCCTAGGTATCACTGTTGGGGAACTCAGGGTAACCATGATGTATTTAGTGGATCGAGCACTAGAAATACAACCTAGATTACCAGCCCCCAATGATGATGTTTTGGACATCAATAGGATATGTAATCCACAATAGCAGGTTGAAGCAATGGGAAATGATGAAGTTCTAGACTTAGAACAAGTTTGTGCTCAACCTCAGCCTATCGAATCAATATATAGTGATGTAGGGAATATAATACAACCTGAAATCAGGATCTGTCACAAGTGCAGGGAACCTGGACATATCAGAAGGTTTTTCCCAGAAAAGAAAAATAAGATGATGATTGAGAAAAGGCCTATCCAAATCCAGGAACAGAGGCCTAGTAGTTCCAAAAAGGGAAAGACTTTGGTATCACCAGCACAACCAGGACCTAGTGCACCAAGGCAATGGTCATCTAGAAAGGGTAAAGAACCCTCTAGACCATACATGGAACCCAGAATTTTCTACCTATGTAGACAGGTAGGACATCTGGCAAGAAATTGCTCATCTAGAAATGTTATGGTGAATCAAACACCTAACCATAGTCAACCCTAGACCTCCAAACGGTCTTGGGTGACCCCCAAACGGTCTTGGGATCATTTGGTTGACCTCCAAATGGTATTGAGACCGTTTGCCCATCCTATCATCATTAATCATGTCATTCAATTAGGGTTTGGATCCTAGGATTGGTCACCAAATCAGCACTTTATTGTATTTCAATTTGGTATCTTTGGACATTCAAACACTTGACCAAACTTAACCCTAGGCCTCCAAACGGTCTTGGGTGACCCCCAAACGGTCTTGAGACCATTTGGGTGATCCCCAAACGGTTTTGAAACTGTTTGGGTCAATCAACCCAAAGCATCAACTCATTCAATTACAAAATAATCACTTAGCCGATTAGGGTTTATACCATATGTTTGAATCTTCAAATACCTAACCATACTCAACCCTAGACCTCCAAATGGTCTTGGTTGACCTCCAAATGGTCTTGAGACCATTTGGGTGATTCCCAAACGGTTTTGAAACTGTTTGGGTCAATCAACCCAAGTTTCAAACTCAATCACTTATGAAATCAGCACTCCACCCGATTAGGGTTTAGGTGATTGATGGACCTTCAACTCATGAAACAATTGGAGTTAATCAATAATAACTGATGGGTCATTAACCTAGATCATTATGAACAAATCCCCAAACAGTCAACCCTGTTCAACATCACCAAACGGTCTTGAGACCATTTGGTCTCATGCGGTTTGGTGAAACAGTTTGCTTCTAAATGGTTTGAAACCGTTTGCTCCCAAACGGTTTGGGAAACCATTTGAGCAACTCAATCAAGACCGTTTGCCTTGGATATTTTTAGAGGTGTGTGCTTATCATCTTCAACCTCTAAACTCATGAAACCTGCTGTGGTTTCCATGGTGATTGCATCAATCAACCAAATCGATTATTGTAAATATGGAAATGATCATTATTTGATACAGAATTGAATGCAATAACAAAATCAAGGGTTCAAGTTATAAAACCCGCCTCCAATTGAGTTCCAAAGCTCCATGTTCATGGAAACAATGGTGGATGCAACTCCTTTCACCATTCCAAGGCTCGTCCTCAAGGTTTGAGTGAAAAGGAATGATTAGAATTGAAGAGGAGATCGAAATAGGAAGAAATCCATAATTTATTTTCGATTTCCGCCATGGAATCAAGGTGAAATGGATCAATAACCTTACCAACAGGTTGATGGTCGTCCTCCTGATCCTCCCAAGCTCCCTTGGTCGTTTCCCAAGCAAGGAGAAGAAGTGGGGTCGAAAAAGCCTTTCATTTGGCTTGTAAAAGGTCATTTTATAAAAATACAATGAGAGAGAATGTACTTTGCAAAAAATCGAATTAATCCCAAAAATGTAGCCGCCTCTTCCCCTCATCTTCCTTAGGGACGAGGATATCTTGTTTTCCTCTTATCCCTCTCAATTATCCATAATTTAAAGAAAATCAAATCAAGCACCTTAAATCATATTATATTAATATCCATATGTGAGTGGATATTTCTTTTTCTTATAAAATTGTGTGTGAGTTATCCACTCCCTTGGATATTTTCGTGGTCCTTGCAAAGCTCAAGGACGTCACACACACACATGAACTCAACCATTTTAATTTTGGTTGAAAGCCCTTTCAATTATTTTATTTATTTTTGCATTAAATTGAATTAGGGTTCCAATTAGGCTTAAATCTTGATTATTTTAATATCAAGATTCTCTCTCCTCCAACTTAATTCAAATGAGGCGCCCCTCTCATTTTCTTTGCTCTACATGATTCCAAGAAACATTAGGGACCTTATTGAAGTGGTAATTTGCATATTGAACCTTAGGTTTTGGGTAAATTGAACTTTACACCAAAACTAGGTTTTAATACACAAACATTGTCCAACAAGCTTTATCTTGGTGTCCAAGCTTGTAGAAACCATAATACAACATCATATTCACTATTATGATGTCTCAACATCATAGGAACATATTATTATGTAACATTTGAAAGTTAGCCCCTTAACTTGGGTAATTTGCACTTTAGTCCAAAATAAGCAAACATTGCTTCAACATTGTTCAAACAGGACCAAAATTGAAACATAAGTTCCTCATGAGGCCTAATTACTTTTCATAAGATAAGATTAAAATTATAATCATCTTTCTTAATCAAAACACCTAGGGTTAAAGCATAACCCAGGTCAGGGATGTTATAGATACCAGAGTTCTACTTCAGGTGAATCTCAGGTGGGAAGATATGACTTCTTCTATCACCAGGATCAATCTGACCTTTGTTAGTATTTTAACTATCTCGAGTAACACTAGAGAAATCTTGCATCATAGTAGGGGTAGAGGGACCCGAACCGGATCTGGACACAAGGGAAGAGGTAGTAGAGACAAATCCATCATTAACAGCTTTAGATAATTCCTCATCTTCAGTAGCAACTATCATCTGCTCAATCATACATTTCTTACATTTTCTTTCTTCTTTGTCTGAGATCTCTTCAATGACAGGATCACAGTCATAACTTGAACTTCCATTGGGAACAACATCGAACACCTTAATTGCATCAGTCCTTTTGATCTCCCAAGTTTTCTTATGCATAGCTATCACTTTATATCTCTATTTTCTCTCAACCTGTATTGGACTGCACAATCTATGGCCCAAGAAACCACACCTCCTACATTTATGTGGGATCCATTCATAGTCCAGAACTGTAACATCCCTGACCTGGGTTATGCTTTAACCCTAGGTGTTTTGATTAATAAAGATGATTATAATTTTAATCTTATCTTGTGAAAAGTAATTAGGCCTTATGAGGAACTTATGTTTCAATTTTGGTCCTGTTTGAACAATGTTGAAGCAATGTTTGCTAATTTTGGACTAAAGTGCAAATTACCCAAGTTAAGGGGCTAACTTGAAAATGTTACATAATAATATGTTCCTCTGATGTTGAGACATCATAACAGTGAATATGATGTAGTAGTATGGTTTCTACAAGCTTGGACACCAAGATAAAGCTTGTTGGACAATGTTTGTGTATTAAAACCTAGTTTTGGTGTAAAGTGCAATTTACCCAAAACCTAAGGTTCAATATGCAAATTACCACTTCAATAAAGTCCCTAATGTTTCTTGGAACCATGTAGAGAAAATAAATGAGAAGTGATCCTCATTTGAATTAAGTTGAAGGAGAGAGAATCTTGATATTAAAATAATCAAGATTAATGCCTAATTGAAACCCTAATTTGATTTAGGGCAAAAATAAATGTATTAATTAAAGGGCCTTCAACCAAAATTAAAATGGTTGGATTCATATGTGTGTGTGACGTCCTTGATCTTTTCAAGGACCATGAAAATATTCAAGGGAGTGGATAACTCACACACAATTTTATAAGAAAAAGAAATATCCACTCACATATGGATATTAATATAATATGATTTAAGGTGCTTGATTTTCTTTTCTTTAAATCATGGATAAATGAGAGGGATAAGAGGAAAAAAAAAAGACAGCCTCGTCCCTAAGGAAGATGAGGGGGAAGATGAAGCCACATTTTTGGGATTAATTGGATTTTTGCAAAGTACATTCTCTCTCATTGAATTTTTATAAAAGGACCTTTTACAAGCCAAATGAAAGGCTTTTTCGACCCCACTTCTTCTCCTTGCTTGGGAAACGACCAAGGGAGCTTGGTAGGGTCCGTAGGAAGACCCCCAACCTGTTGGTAAGGTTCTTGATGCATATTTCCTTGATTCCATGGTGGAAATCGAAAATAAATTATGGATTTCTTCTTAATTCGATCTCCTCTTCAACCCTAGCCAAACGTTTCAACCAAAAGCTTGAGGACGAGCCTAAAGGGAGTTGCAAAAGCTTCATCCACCATTTTTTTCGTGAGATTGGATCTTTGGAGCTCAATTGGAGGCAGGTTTTATAACTTGAAACCTTAACTTTGTTATTGTATTCAATTCCCCATCAAATAATGTTTATTTCTCTACTTACAATTATTGATTTGGTTGATTGATGCAATCTCCATGGAAATCACAGCAGGTTTCGTGGGTCTAGAGCTTGATGATGATGACATCATCATAATCACACACCTCCCCAAATATCTAGACCGAACGGTTTCAATCAAATGTCCAAACAGTTTGTGTTTGGGAGCAAACGGTATCAAACCGTTTGGAATGAAACAGTTTCACTAAACTGCATAGAAGCAAATGATTTAAGACCATTTGGTGATGTTGACTAGGGTTGACCATTTTAGGATTTGTTCATAATTATCTAGGTTAAAGAACCCATCAATTATTATAGATTAACTCCAATTGGTTCATGAGTTGAAGGTCCATCAATCACCTAAACCCTAATTGGGTTGAGTGCTGATTTCATAAGTGATTGAGTTTGTAACTTGGGTTGATTGACCCAAACGGTTTCAAAACCATTTGGGAATCACCCAAACGGTCTCAATACCGTTTTGGGGTCACCCTAGACCGTTTTGAGGTCTAGGGTTGGATATGGTTAAGTGTTTGAAGATCCAAACATATGGTATTAACCCTAATCGGCTAAGCGATGATTTTGCAATTGAATAAGTTGATGTTTTGGGTTGATTGACCCAAACGGTTTCAAAAAAATTTGGGAATCACCCAAATGGTCTCAAGACCATTTGGGGGTCATCCGAGACTGATTGGAGGTCTAGGGTTAAGTATGGCCAAGTGTTTGAAGGTCCAAAGATACCAAATTGAAATACAATTGAGTGTTGATTTGTTAATGAATCCAATGACCCAAACCCTAACTGGATGTCATGGATTTTTATGATATGATGGGAAAACGGTCTCAAGACCGTTTGGTGGTCACTCCAGACCGTTTGGAGGTCTAGGGACAAGTATGGTTAGGTGTTTGAAGATCTAAAGGTACTAAGTTGAAGTGCAATCAAATGTTGATTGGGTGATCAATCCAATGATCCAAACCGTGATTGATTGACTTGGATTTTGATGTTGACATGGGAAAACGGTCTCAAGACCATTTGGATTTCATCCAAACGACCTCAAGACCGTTTGGGGTCAGGTCATTCCCAATTTGGATGAAGGCTCAATGGTTTCAAAGAAATAAATCTCACATTGATTGATGTTGAAGGATCAACGATTCCAAAGCCTAATCCAATTGATTCAAACCCTAATTGATGATCAATTGAGGGTCAAATCAGATGAAGGTTGACCTATTTAACTTAATTAAAGTATGGTGATAGGTTCAATTGATGATTGCTTACATGAATTCAATGGTTGAAGGATTCAATATTGGAAACCCTAATTCAATTTGAAGTGGTTGAGAGACTTTTTTGGTCCTTGCGGTTTTGAGGGGGTTTGGACCAAACGGTCTCAAGACCGTTTGGGACCAAACGATCCCAAACCGGTTGAGCCCATGCGGTTTCAACAAGTTGCTTTAGCAAACAGTTTCAAGTGACCACCTTTAGCAAACAGTCTTGAAGGTCACCTTTAGCAAACGATTTCAAGTACTTGCTTTAGCAAACGGTCTCAAGTACCACCTTTACCAAATGGTTTCAAACCGTTTGAACTTTGAAGGACCAAGACCGTTTGGGGCTCAAGTAGTCAAAGTTGATTGAAGATTCAATTTGTCAATTCAATTGGATACCTTATGTAATGAAGGTCCAATGTGATTGAATCTCTTGAAAATTAAGATGATAAATGATCCATTGATCCAATGATGATTAGTAATGATAATCAATGAAGGTACAAAGGTTGAAACCCTAATAGTACCTAAGTGATTAGTGCCAATTAAGGGATGAACCCTAATTGCTTATAGGATCAATGACTTGGTACACTATCTTAATCATAGTTGTATGTACTTGATTGAAGGGTTGATATGACCTAATCAAGCTGAGAATATGTTAGCATGAATTCATACATTAATATGATTCATGTGGTGATTAAGGGTATGATCCTTAAGCAAAGAGATCATGAAACCCTAATCATGGACATAAGCCCTAATTGACATGGTTATTGAACTTTAGCCCTAATTGAGTGCAATTCTAAATGAAACCCTAATCCATGGTGAGGATGTAGCCCTAATCTAGGGTAATGATATGTGAACTCTAATTTAGGGAAATGAGATGTAAAACCCTAATTGGGATGAATAGTGATTCTCTAATTATGGTTAATTGAATGAAATCCTAATAGAGATGAATAGTAGACCTAAATTGTGGGTGACTATGGAGGAAATCCTAATTAAGGATAATTCCATGTGAATTCCTATTCTAGGGTTATGTCAAAAGAAACCCTAAATTAGAATGATGTATATGGAACATTGATGTGGTGATGTGATGTGAGAATCAAACTTAGGGTGATGTCATGTAATGACATGTAAAACCCTAGTTGAGGGTATTCCATGTGAAACCCTAGTTGAGGGTGATTCCATGTGAAACCCTAGTTGAGGGTGATTCCATGAGAAACCCTGATTAAGAACTAATACCACATGATGTTCGAATGCTATGTTGAGATGATAGGTCCTAAGAAGGGTGAAGGTATATGATACTCTAATGTGAAGTCATAATGCATAAAGCCTGAATCCCGGGCAATATGACAATGAATCATAATCCTAATTTTAATTAAGGGTATAAAGAAACCCTAATGATGAGATAGAAGGAATGGCCTTATAAAGGTGAAACATTTCATGTGGTTGATTATAAGCAACCTTATTATAAGCAATGTCCTTAGCGTTAGACAAGTCCATATCATTAAAGAATTGGACAATTCTAATGTGTGACCCATGCACCATATGATGAAAGTAACAAGTTAGTGGATAAAGTATTAAGAAGGAAATACCTTAATACAAAGTTAGTTGATTAACTTAAGAAGATGGAAATGAAAAGAAAGTGATACATTCAGATATGATAGATATCACATTCTGCATTTCATTGTAGACTTACCTTGATGAACCTCTAATTCAGTACTCTTGGTTAAGAAACACATGAAATGTGTGTTATGCAATTGTTACAATAAAGATGTAATGAACTTAATGTACTTTGGTAAATGTTGACCAATATACCTTGAGAATGGGGTAAGATAATCAATGAGTATGATGTAATCATACCATGACAAGGATAAGAAATGAACTCATACCTTGAATTGATGATCATTAATGATATATTATGAGAATAGTGATCATAAGCAAATACTTATGTTATCTTTAAATACCCCCAGAGGTGTGGAGCAGTACATTAGGGTTGAACTAATAATGTGAGCATGAAACCCTAATTAAAGCATGATGGGAAACCCTAACCCTAATTTTGGGTAAAGGGAATGAAAAACTCTAATTGATAGATAACCCTAATCATGATAAAGGATGGTGGTGTTACTAATGTTTCATATGATGTGACAAATGACTTACATGACTGTTATCATGTCTATTAATCATGTAGACATCATGAGATGATGAACATAGCTAGATATGAGCTATGACTTTCATATAATAAACATGTTGTATGGCCTTATGTGCCTAATGTTGTTGTTTCTTAGTAAAAGTAACAAAATGTGCATGAACCGTATGAGTTCCATGAGTAAGTTGTTGCATAGTGAAAGGTGGCAAAACATTTAATAGGCTTTGAGAGCCATGTGAGATACTTGTGTAACAAGTATTATGCATACCTCGGTCTAAGGACCCAGAGGTAATAGTTACCTAATAAATGGTAACAGTGATAGTGATGAATTGAGGGTATGAATACCCAAAGTTGATAAGTATGATAATGATGCTTCTGAGGGAAGTGAACTTTCAAAGAAATGAAATGAGGGACTGAGATCCCAATGTCTTATAAAGACTGACAAGTGATTGATGAAAATAGTACTTGTTTCTTAATGGCATTTTTCTGAATAAGTTATGTTTGAGAACTTGACTTATGCTAAAAGAAAATGATAATGTACTTAATTAATCAAGTGAAATCATATCATGTAGAGCCCTGACCATAGATCCATCATCGTCAGCAATAGGTGATGGTGAAACGGGTGCTCCGCGGCAAAACCTGGAACGCATATTTTGAATATGTGGGGGCAATGGGCGACTGTATCCTGACGTCCTAATGAGGGAATTGATGAAAGGTAAATAACAAACCTCTCAATCCTTCATTACTTGTACCGGGATGGATGTATCACGAATCCCCTGATGATTGGGATAAATGCAGTACACATCTCCCAATAATGTTAATGTCGGTTTGATGGAGATAAACATGAGATCTCATGATCGCAAAGAGAGTACAGAATGCCACTATAACTCTAATATCAAAGTTGCCAGTATACCCTGGAAAGTTATATATAGCAAAGACACAAGATGTCCCGCGTGGAATCTCACACTGACCGAGATATGGTAGCTGGCTCTACCTTTGACCTTGTATGGTACCAATTTCGACTTCGCAGTGGTCGGTTGGATCATGAGCGGTATACCTCATCTCCTCAGGGCATAAGTGTGATTGTAAAATGTAATCAGCCGTTTAGCATGTTTTCTTAAGGATTGAATATGGAAATTCATTGGCTGATGTTATACTTATTTTATGCCACACTAGTTGATAAATGTTATTCATATCTCTTTACATTCAATGCAAGTAGATATATGAAATATGAATCTACCATGAGTAGATACAATGCTCTCCTTAGGAAAGGAAATTACTTTACTCTATTCATTCAATTATTAATATTGCTATTAATATATAAGAACTCCTGCTCAGTTTCATTATAATAAACTACTGTAACAATGTTTTGGCGGAGGGTTATATCTCCTGCTGGGACAATTTACAATTGTCTCAAACCCATGGGATCCAACATTTTTAGGTGGACGCAGACAAAGAAGCAGGCACTCTTTTGCAGGAAAAGGAAAGCAACAGCTTGGATAGCAGTGAGATCTTAGGTGGAGATACTGACTGTCAAGCCATATAGTTAGAAAGTCCTATGTGTCATCTCTGTACTCTCAGGTCCTCGATGTTTTTAGTTAGTGTTTTAATGAATTGATCTGAGATTTTGGCTTGATGCCTCGAAGTTATATGTTGTCTATATTTTATGTTTAGAGACAGCTGATGTTGTAAATCTCAAGAAGAGATAGTGCAAGACATGTACTTTGAAACAGAATGTAAATGTTATACTTTGGTTCTTAATGGAAGAGTTTCCTATGTTTGGATCTCTTTGCAAAAAAAAAGTTTTAAATTTTTAGTGATTTTCAGTAATCCGCTGCAAATGATTCTCTTCCGCTTAGTTAATCTTGTGTTTTGTAAGTTGGATGCCACAACAACCACAGTATGCTCAATACCATCATCACTTCTCAGAATCAGACTTCTTGGACATTTAGCATCATTCTTCATAATAACCTAAATCCTTGCTACATCAAGTCATTCCAAATTAACAGTAGCGTCATCCATTCTCACAGGACGACTCAAAAAGGAGAAAATCCTATTGAAAGTCCTCGTATCCCATAACTTCATTGGAAGATTTAAGATATCAACCCAGACAGGAACATCCACTAAGACTGTTCTAGACTGTTTCTCCCCTGGATTCCACTTCTTGAAGACAAATGGGCGTCCAAAAACAGACCACTCACCTTTTAGCACATATTCCAGATCATCTAGCGTATCGAATCTTATAAGAAAGAACCCTCCTCCCCTATCAAACACCTGGAACTGGCCCTGGGTATACCAGATCTCCTCAAGGTAGTTCGCTAATGTGAAGATATTTGGCTAGAAATCGATAATGTAGCTGAGAAGACATTTGTTCCACTTATTAGCATTCTCCTCCACTTCATTGCTTGGGAAGAGAAGCTTACCATCAACTATAGAGACTTCGATGCGTTGCTGTAGAGATGAGTTCCTGGTAGGTATCAGTTTCACCACTTCCCATTGTAGCGGCGGATTAACTGTAGCTCGATCTGCAATATGAATAACCTCAGGCTCTCGAGATGAGGTAGAAGATATTGCATTCTTTCTATAATTCGTCCGCCTAAGAAGATCTAGGGAAGGTGACCAGCAGGACAACGTTGATGTCGCCTTCTCCTTCACCTTGTCGCTCACAACAGAGGGAGCACATGAACCCATTCTCTCCTAAATTTGATCAGTGTACATATGGGGTTTTCTGGACAGACTTGCTAGGAACCTTGTTTAATGCATGCATTGTCATCTTTAAATCCTCACTCCACATTGTAGAAGGAAGGGATGAATTACAAAGCATTACACGAACCATTTCCTTTAATGTTCAATTCCTTCTTTCAGCTACACCATTTTGACTTGGTGTGCCTGACATTGTATATTGAGGTACAATACCTTCTTCTTGAAGAAAATGGGCAAATGGTCCTTTCCTTTAATTTT
This sequence comes from Alisma plantago-aquatica, assembly GCA_963693085.1. NCBI lineage: Eukaryota > Viridiplantae > Streptophyta > Magnoliopsida > Alismatales > Alismataceae > Alisma > Alisma plantago-aquatica. The sequence continues at coordinate 593,229,224 of OY856412.1, read as the reverse complement.
GGTGTTAATAAAGAATTCAAGGTTGAAGTAGAGAAACAATTAGGTAAGGTGATCAAGATAGTCAGTTCATATAGAGGGGGTGAATATTATGGAAGGTTCACTGAGATGGAACAAAGGAAAGGACCATTTGCACATTTTCTTCAAGAAGAAGGTATTGTACCTCAATATACAATGTCAGGCACACCAAGTCAAAATGGTGTAGCTGAAAGAAGGAATTGAACATTAAAAGAAATGGTTTGTGCAATGCTTTGTAATTCATCCCTTCCTTCTACAATGTGGAGTGAGGCTTTAAAGATGACAATGCATGTATTAAAAAAGGTTCCTAGCAAGTTTGTCCAGAAAACCCGATATGAATTATGGACAGGAAGGAAGCCATCCTTGAACTATATGCACATATGGGGATGTCGTGCAGAAGCTAGAATCTACAGTCCACATGAGAAGGCATTTGACCCAAGAACTACTAGTTGTTTCTTTATTGATTATCCAGAAAGGTCAAAGGGATATAGATTTTACTGTCCATCTCACCCATGAAAAATAGTTGAGATGGGTAAGGCTAGATTTTTGGAGGATCATCACCTCAGTGGGAATGACCTACTTCTGAATATATCCTTTGATGAAATGTAGGATAATTCTCTTACACCTGCACCTAGTCAAAGACGTATAGACTATCCAATCATTGTTCCCATGGACAATTGTCAAGTGGATGAGCCAATAGAAGTAGATCATGATTCTAGTCAGGTTGTAAATGAACTTGTTAATCATGTTCATGATGAAGAACAACCTGAAGAGCCTACAAAAATTGTAGAACCCAATATTGAATTAAGAAGATCCAAAAGACTAAGGAGGTATGCCATCCCATCTGACTATGTTGTATACCTTCAAGAGCTAAATATAGACTTTAAAGATATTGATCCCTTATCCTTTTCACAAGCAATGGATTGTGAAAATTCCTCTAAGTGGTTTGATGCCATAAAGGAGGAACTAGCATCCATGGATAAAAATCAAGTATGGGACCTTGTACCTTTACCAGAGGGTATTAAACCTATCGGTTGCAAATGTGTCTTTAAGACCAAAAGAAACTCAAATGGTGAAATTCAGAGGCACAAGGCTATATTAGTTGTGAAGGGTTTCACACAAAAGGAAGGCATTGATTACAAAGATACCTTTGCTCCAGTCTCATTAAAGGACTCCTTTAGGGTAATCATGGCCTTAGTGGCTCATTTTGATCTAGAGCTACACCAAATGGATGTGAAAATGGCATTTTTGAATGGAGATTTATCAGAAAAATTCTATATGGAACAACTAGAAGGTTTCATTAATAATATTAGAAGTCATATGGTTTGTAAACTAAAGAAATCAATTTATGGACTTAAACAAGCATCCTGACAATGGTATATAAAGTTTAGCACCATTATATCAACTTTTGGGTTTAAACCTAATATTGTTGATCGGTGTACATACCTCAAGGTCAGTGGGAATACGTTTATAATATTGATTCTTTATGTAGATGGCATTCTACTAGCAAGTAATAACTTGGGCATATTGCATGAAACTAAAGAATTTCTTTCCTTAAATTTTGAGATGAAAGACATGGGTGAAGCTGTGTATGTACTCGGTATGGAGATTTATAGAGACTCGGTTAAAGGCATGCTTGGAATATCCCAAAAAGCTTATATATCTCAAGTTTTAGAGAAGTATGGAATGAGAAATTGTTCACCTGGACCTGCACCTATAGTTAAAGGAGATAAGTTTAACTCCAAGCAGTGTCCTAGTAATGACTTTGAAAGGAATGAAATAAGGAAGATACCATACGCATATGCAGTTGGGAGCCTATAATATCTCCAGGTATGCACCCGACCAGACATAACTTTTTCTACTGGAATGCTTGGTTGTTACCAAAGTAACCCAGGCATTGATCATTGGAGAGCCGTGAAGAAGGTGATGCGCTATCTGCAAGGGACAAAGGACTACATGCTTACATATAGAAGGACAAACCACCTTGAGGTTAATGGATATTCAGATGCAAATTTTATCGGTTGTCTAGATAGTAGGAAGTCTACAACAGGCTATATCTTCCTACTAGTTGGTGGTACAGTGTCATGGAGGAGTGTCAAATAAAAGACTACAACTTCATCCACCATGGAAGCTGAGCTTATAACTTGCCATGAAACATCATCACAGGCAATTTGGCTTAAGAATATGATACAAGATCTTAAAGTTGTTGATTCAATTCATAAGCCATTATAGATCTACTGTGATATTGAAGTTGTAGTCATTTTTGCTAATAATGATAAAAGCACCACTGCATGTAGACATCTAGACATAAAGCTCTATGTTGTCAGTAAGTGAGTTGACAACAAGATGATAATGATTGATCATATTGGTACACAATATATGATTTCAGATCCTCTTACAAAAGGGCTACCTCCAGGATTGTATACATCTCATGTAAAAAATATGGGTCTGAGAATGTCATTTGATGTGTACTGTGAAAATGTAATATTTATTATGTGATCACATATTTGACTCGCTACTTCTGTTTCAATACTAGCTATAACAGAATGTCAGTTTTGACATAAAGGAGGATCAGATAATAGATTTGAGGTCAATCTATTCATAAAGTTTATGTCACTACATATGAGATGATTAGATATTGTAGTACATAGAAGAAAGTATGAATTTATTTGGTATCAACCGCTATGACTCATATCTGTCATTTTATATAGAAGTGTTTATATTGAGCATCGATAGAAAATCATTAAGTATTATTGCCATGGCATTTTGGGCCAAGTGGGAAACTGTTAAATATTCCCTTACGGTGTGGCCCAAAAATAAAGTAATATAAATATTATTAATAGATTTTCTAGAAAAGATGCACCCTTTGGGGTATGGGAGGATTCTCATAACCGCCATACCTCTCTATGATGGTTAGAGAGATATTAAGATAATTATATATATTGGGGACTGGTCCTCTCTCCAGACAAGGCTATCAGTAACCGAATCCATCCCTTCAGAGTCCCCCTTAGGAGAGAGAAACTAGAACGCCTGATACGGAGAACGTATCTTTCTTCGTTCGCTGGCCTGCCACTTCTGGTTCACTACGGCAGTCGTTCTCCACACAGAGAGAAGGATTTTCTCTGTACTTGTTTGGTGTCTCTCCCGACGTAGTTGCTGTAAAAGTCGTGATGATCATGGAGATTCCATCGTCTTCGGGTATGAATAACTTACACTTTAATCTGCTGGTTTTTCATAAAAGTGGTGATAGATGTTATTTGTGTGGTCAGTTTCATTATTTTTATTTTTTTCCAATAAAAGCGGTGTTAGAGGTCATTGTGTTGCTCTTTGACATTTACATTCATTTGATAAATTGATATATATAAACTTAAATATAGGTACACGAAACATATGAACCATGGATACACATCGTTATCGTCTTTTAATTCAAAGATCCTCTACCAAATAACGTAAAATTAAACTGAAAGCAGCATAATAGTTTTGAGACTAAACATGTGAAGAAAATCACCACATGTGGGAGAGTTCATGTACTATTTAAGCAATTTGTGATTTTTTTCACTAAGGCTGTGAAAATTGATAGTTGAATAGTACAACCTTTGGTTTTGTTTTCACAAAATCAATGACAAATACTGATGTTGAGTGTTAAAACATAATTCGGCTAATTGTCTTTGCTCAATCCAGATGTCAATTCGAATGTGATTCATGTGCTTAACTCGTGTTGTTTGCTAGTCTCTTAGAAAACTGCCTGGGAGGATCTTGCTGTTTTTGGTAGCTACAAGGAAAATTATAGCGATTGATCTATTATTGCTCCAGGGATGGAAGGTAACTTATGCATTTACAGAGTCTCTTCCCTTTTGAAAACAAAAAAACAAGACATGATGATTATCGCCGGGAGTGTGTGTGGTGGTGGTGGGGCGTAAATAGCAGGGCATGAAAAATGCATAGAGCTCAGAATTTATCTGCAACTCGATACTTACCAAAGGTATCCTGATCCATATAACTTTTGGAGGATGAAAACCACGACCAGCAACCCACTTGGCTCGTGTTTTCCTCTCTTGGCCGCGCAACAAGCCATGTGCAACACCGTTAGCTTCCCACTCTGTCTTCCATCTTTATGTGTCTCTTGTGCTGTTTTTCCCTCACAATCATGTGCTCTTTCCATTATCCACACAGAAAAATAGTTTTCTTATAAAAAGTGTTCAAGTTCTCCAGGATAAACAGTTACATCTCTGCATCCGTACTTGAAGGGACTTTCAGAGTGTAACCCCCCCCCCCACCCCAATCCGTATACCAGATCTTGGCAGGCCGGAAGAATCCAGATTCAAATTGGAGTTTCAGACTAGTTTATTAAGCATTTGGCCTGTCAGAGACGTTGAAACTGGTATACATTCTTCTCAGATCTGTTGGGTTGACAATGAGCATCTGGGCCACTCCTTGTTCTTATTTTCTATGGTTTTCCTCTGTGTTCTACACTCCTCTGTGCTATTCCACTTGCAGGATACAGCACTGCTTGCATGCTCCTACATGCATAAGGCATGGCGTGCCCACAGTTTGAGTTTGAGTTTGCTTTACTTGTCGTTTGACTTGTGGAAAGGATGAAAGGATGGAGGGAGACAGAAGGCCCGCGCGCGGCAATATGGATGGATGCTAAAATGTGGCGGGGGCGGGATGTGGATTCAGATAGACAGCGGATCACATGGCGCCCATGACCTATCCGTCCTTTTCCACCTCGCATGTGCTCTGTTTCGAACCACGGCAGGCCACACTCAACTTTTCTTATCTCTGTACCCCATGTGTATGAGAGAACACATCATGACACCATCTAACGTTGTAGGTGCGCCAACTCTAGCAAGCCACATGGGGGAATCCCTAGTCAGACGATACACGGTAACGTGGATGACATATACAACCAACAATTAAATAAATCAACTTGTTATGATCTCAAATCGGTATTTGAATTTATTGGTTTAATTGAAAAGAACGTCATGAACATAGGATTTTTTTATCAATTGAATACAATGTGAGGATATAGAAAGATGTATCACGACATTCCAATTTATATCCTGAATGCAACAATTATTTGTTGATAATTTGATTGAGTTGGTAACATTTAATTTTTGTGGTATCTTGAGGATTTCTTTTCTTGAGTTAAAAATAATTAATTTCTTTTGTAGTTAATAACTAATTAATTAATTAACCCATTCAGCCTTTATTTAGGTTTATTTCATTAGAATTAGTTAGTAGCAATTTCTAGTGGTGCAACTCCGTGAGTTTGACAAATCGGGACCTATAATTGTAATATTTGTTGATTGTACACTTGTTTCCACACATGTAGTTTCAACATTTCAAGTTTTTAACATCATTTCTAAAGAGTTGGTGAACAAAACCACTTGCATTGTGACTGATTGGACCGCTCATTTTATGCAACATTTTCTTTTATTTTGAATTACTAAGATAATTAACACGTATCCTTTCTAGTATCTTGTGATTATTATACTTGGTGATTCATTTTAGATACTAGTGCATGTACACACACAATCTACATTCAATTGTGATCATATATCATTTGCATCTAATGCATAATACAATCTGCGACAAGGATGAAATTTTAGTCATTCGGCACTGATTCCAACTCCAATTCAAATAGACAAGGAAGACTAGATAGAGATGAGTAGATGATGAAGATGGTTGTGTGACACCAAACACCACAAGGCAAGATTACTCAAAATAATCCCAAAAATTAAAACTTAAGCACATCATCACACACAAGCCATATAGATATCTCAGAGTAAAATTTTCACCAAACACCATGAACAACTTCCCATTTAGCATCTGATCCACAAGTGGTCACATAAAGCAATACAACACTGTCATAGTTTACATACCTTTAATCAACAAAAGGTTGGGTACCACACCCATGATATCTCATCACAAAAAAGAAATCTTTTTAATAGATGTGGTGTTACTGTAGAACATGAGAATAAAGTATAGCAACATCGATAAGCCCACTCTAGAGACCATTCTAGCAAAATAGAATCCAAGTTTGACAACGCATACCATAAAAACACGCCCGCCCAAACCTAAGAGGACAGACATAACTATGACTCGATCCTTACATGCTTTGTCTCTCGAGGAGGTCTAACAAAATTCACCTACCTCCTAGATCCCTTCACACAAACATCACACACATGTTGATCTTAAGGCCTTATCCTTCCTTGTTGATATTCTCTACCACTACGAAGGTGGTTGGGCCAATCACCTAGAAAAAGCGTGGAAAACTACTAGGGTAGGACCTCAAGTCCCAAAAATATGATATAGTTAATGAAATGTTCATTACTTTATGGAGCGAATATAATGAAAGGAGGGATAAGCATGTACAATACTTGTATACCTGAAGGCATACTCTTACCCATGCAATCTGGTTTCTAGACCACCTGTGAAATCATTAAATAGTACAAATATACTAGAGATAAATAAAGAGTGATCCATATAAGATGCAACAGAGTTTAACCTCAAATAAACCTAACCAGTTATATTACACCAATCTTGTGTACTTTAGATGCACTGGGCGGGTTAGGGCGTACCACCCAACCACCTAATTAGATTCTATTAGTCCATCCTAGCAACCCCTACAAGGTCTAGGAATATATGGATTATGTGGATCTCTCCTCACAACCTCATCTTGAAGCAAGGTATCAATATGTAGGGAGCACTTCGGCTAGCCCACCATGGATGTATGCTTAAAAGAGGATCCACCAAAATAGGCCCATGTTAGATACGCAAGTCACAATGCCTCAAGAATAGGATAACCATTCTCCATAACATATCGCGTCACTAACACACTTCTGCCAAACCAAAGTTGTTTAAAGACGATAGGATATCCTTATCTAATTGTCCCCATATAATTCCCAATATATGACTCCGAGCATCTTCTCACAACTCTAGGCTGCTACAAGATTCCATCCCCTTCTAAGTACTGAGTAGAATGGATCTACAAACTCATGGCTACACATTTAGATTTAACTTGTTAGTTAGAATCATTTCCCTATGGTTACATCAACTAGATATTAAAAAAAACTTTCAACAAATATATAGATAATAAGGAGGTAATATCTGCAGACAATATAAAACATCTAAACAACATGATCTAACTTCTCACAGTAAGGCACACATGCTTCGCCTCATCGCCATTGCAACATCCCTCAAACATTAGTTCCCGATGAAGCAAAGGGTAAATAAATTTCTTGAAAACCATCGATTGATACTCCTTAGGTGCTCATAGCTAAAGTTGAGGGAATATAAATAAAGATTCCCCTTTTCCTACAAAGTAGCCACCTTTTTGGTATTTAGCAACATAGTAGTAAGGAAATAACTCAAAGCATGCATTATGTGTTGGTGATATGTCCTGAGAGCTAATCATATGATTTGAATGGCACATCTTGTAATTTATTTGATTATTAATCAAGGCACTTACAATTATTGTGTTTATTTCAATATGGGATAATGAATATATATAATAAAGTCCAAAGAATGTATGAGTCAATAACATGTGAATTCAGGTTGAGGATCTAAACATGAGATCATGTGTATGTTAAGAGTATTCATTCTTATCTGAGTCACTAGTCAGATACTATTGTGGAAATCAAGACAACAATAATATATTATGACTGGTATGTGTGTTGATTCATGACTACGTCTCATTAGTCATGATATTGTGTATCGAATCAAACATATAAGTACTTGTTATGTGTACTAGATAGACCCACTTTGAGTGATACATGGAGGCCCATAAAGGCAGTCAAAATCACATATCAATGTGACAGTGGTGATTGTGGTCCTTAGGCTTGAAGTCACTATAATGATTGCATGTTGTTCAATGTGATTTAACACTACTCAATGTGACATTGAAAAGGGTTTGTATACAAGTAGTGCTTAGGTGCATTGTGACACATGTGGAGTATTGGGAGTAATGTAGATGGAATTTTTCTAGATCAAGGAACAAAGATTGAACATTAAGAGAATGATGTTTTCATGCCTCAGATTCAATCTGGATATCAGAGACAAATTGATTATAAAATCATTGTAACACTGGTTACAATACTAACTTAAGTTGTTGTCCAACATCTCCAATTACTTGGGTAGCAATGAAGTATGATAGATACCATTCACTGCTCGTAAAATCATAATTTGATTATGAATATCACTGCCAATGTAATCTGGAGCCTACAGGGTCATACACATAGGATGCATTGGAGTAGGAGTAATAATTGTGGACTTGATTGGAAATGTTCCTAGTCAAACTAATTAATAAAACATTTAGGTAATCGAAGTTAATTGGTTAAAAGGTTTATGCCAATTAATTAGATTTAAATTGTTGACTTATATGATAAGTCAACTGGCTAACCCTGAGCGATTGACTACAGCCAGCTAACAGAAAATTAGTTAATTGATTAATGTGATTAATTGGTTAATTAATTAATGGAATGATTTTAGAATATTTTAGTTACATATTTGATAGCCCGCGAATGTCCCACCTTAAACGCAGATACAACCTTTCATTTTCCAAGGTTTATGGAAAACTCTACTTCCTTTCCTCTCCTATTTATAAGGATATGATGATCAGATTATGGACACACTCTTGTATGTGAATCCTGCTTGTCATCCTCCCTGAGAGAGAGAGAGAAGGAGAGAGACCACGATACTAGGATGTCACCAAGAGAAGGTTGCTCCTCCTTCCAGCTCAGGCAACACAAAGAGGAGTTCTAGTCCATCCATGTATACTATGTAGAGATGTAGATGTTGAGTGACTGCATTCATAGGACATCTACGAAGACCGTCTATGCACATGAGGAACACCACACACTACAGTGCGAGGAGGATGTCGTTGGACCTACTCCATGACAAGGTATACCTTGCACACCCTCCTTCCGAATACATTGTTGTTGACGAGATCTGCTTGTAGGATACATGAAGAATTTAATTATTATTTCTACTATGATTTCTACCTCTACAAATCCTAACACTATGAATGTACAATAGTCATACACAATTTACAATATAACATTTTTTAAACATGCATGTCATATCTAAGACCTAGGGAAGAAACACTAAGTTTCTCTTGTCGTCGTTAGTTACTTTTTTGTTATGGAACAATAGATAGTCAAACTTTATGCAAGATAAGGGTACCCATGGTACATAACACTAACATGCAAGCACATAATCCATTGTGTAGAACCAAGTTACATGAAACTACCATCTTTTATAGTTGAACGATATATAGTAGAAATATCCACAACGTGCAAAGAGAAAGTAGGTAATTAACAAGTTAAAGTTAAATCACTCGCCTGACAAGATAGAAATGTGTCTGCATGCAGACAACTACTATGAAGCTCCCAGCTCACGACAAACTCAAGTGTTCAAGTATGACTTTCCAAGATCTGAGTTTGTCTTCTTCAACCATGTTCTAACATCGTCGATACATGGTAATTGATAACTAAATATTCAAGAGAAATGTGAAAATCTAGTGTAAGGATCTTAAGTTGAAACCCTAGAGAAAAATCACCTAAGAAACATCCAAGAAGGACAATAAGATAAAGGACCACCATGAAACACTACAACAAACATTCACATCAGTGGACTTTCAGAAATGCCACTGAAAAAAAAAGCCAGTAAACAGGTTTAGTGGCATTTGTTGACATTTAAAAAAATGCCTCTAGCGCCAATGCCACTAGGAAGATAGTGGCTTAAGTTTTAAAAGCCACTAAATGTTTTTCTTTAGTGGCTTCGAATAAATGCCACATAAAGGCCACTAAACCATCATTTGGCATTTATAGAAAAGCCACTATCCATCATTTGGCTTTTATACAAATGTCACTGTGTTATATAATATTGTTGTATAAAACGGTTTTGATTGAATGTAGTGGCTTATGAAAAAAGTCAGTAATGACATACTAGTTCTGCATTACTTATTTTTTATAGATTTTAGTCAGTCAATTTGTAGTTCATGATCAAGTTTTCTAATTGAATGCCAATTGAAGCCGAACACATTTTTCCAGAAGTATTGAACTTTTTTATTTATAATCAAATGACAATTACATGGGGAGGACACTTTACCTTGCCCCTTATATTCAATACAACACCATCACATATGACTATATATGATACATATTCTAGACATGATCACTAACTAGATATCAACTCAATTTGCACTTGGAGACCCCCCAAAGGAATACAAACTCGTTTTCTTACAAAAACATACAGCTCCATTCTAGCATTCCAAGTAGTTGTGAGCTTCTACAGGATTAGACCAGCTACACTGCAATGAAGGTTCATTCTTCTTCTCAGCTGTAGTGATAGCATATGATAATTTGACCATCGAGTCGTCAGATTCCTCAGTAGGTTATTCCTTCTTCTCTTCCACCTTAGCAGTAGAAGTCGCAGGTGCAACTGCATAGCCTGAAGCAGCAGCAGGGGAAGCAACAACTGCTAGGATCCTTCCATGAAGTGAGCAAAAAGTTGAGAACTTGCATGCAAATGTAAGACAAAAAAACTTACAGCACTAGCAAGCAATAAGATAGTATCAGGGAAGATAGCATCATTGCCAAATTTATAAATAAGGTCATCTTCAGTAAGGTCAAGGACCTCAGGGCTGAATACAGATCCACTGTCATAAACTAACATCACAACCAGTCCATATGAGAACAGCCTAATGCTGAGCTTTGCAAGAAGGGCAGCCTCACAAGAACCCACCTTCTCACCATTCCTAATAAGTTCGACAGGGGTGATAATTTCAAATGTACCATTCACATTATGTCATCTGAATAGAGTTTGCCACGCAGCAAAGCTTTAGACATTTAGCTAAGTACACAACTAAGCAGATTATAGAAAGGGGGCAAAGCTGACAATCTTGACAATTATGTAAAAGCAAAAGATTATAATCAAACTCAATCTCGTCCAGTGTTCTCATAAAACTATAGTCTATACATAATAAGTTGAAAGAATTTTAGTAAGGTAAGAAAGCATAAAATGATTAATAAGAGTAGAACCTGGTGAAGGCCTTCATGTTGTTATAGATAGATCTCCCTTCGTCAACTGTAATAAATATTGTACTGAAGTTATCATTAGCAAGAACCATGTCTGAAGCCTCCTTGGCAACCTGGATTGACACATAAAAAGAGAAGAAACATCATTATCGATAATAATTACTAAAAGACAAGAAGATAGATATACAAATTCCCATAGCAAATATAATCACCTCAGTTCCAGAAATTCCCATGGCAATACCAATGTCTGCCATTTTCAGAGCAGGTGCATCATTGACACCATCACCAGTCATGGCAACCACCACATGAAAAAAACTAGTAACTACAAAACATGCAAGAAGACTTTCCAGAGTAGGAAGCAAAAAGACATTTACAACCTTATCTCTTGAGAATGGCCTTTAATCTCTTGGAGAAACCATTCTTCCTTGAGGCTTCTTCGTAGACTTCTCCACCAGAGCATAGTTCTGACATGTTGACAATGACTTCATTTACCTCTACAGAGAAATTAGGACGCAAAACTACAGAGGTACACGAAATCGCTGTTAACATATCAGTAACAGTAGAGCTAGCAGCAGTATTAGTGAAGAGGATTGCATAAAAATGAAGTCTGATTGCATACACCTACATTAAGGCAAGGCAAAAGGTGATCATCATTGTTAGTAAGTATAACATCAGAATTTAAGCAGAACATACTACTTTAGATACAACTTTTACATACTAATTTGGCTAGGTTGCAATACATCAACATAGCTAATCAGACAACCTTATCTCTCGAGAATGGCCTTTAATCTCTTGGAGAAACCATTCTTTATTGAGGCTTCTTCATAGACTTCTCCACCAGAGCATAGTTTTGACATGTTGAGAAAGACTTAATGTACCTCTGCAGAGAAATTAGGATGCAAAACTACAGAGGTACACGAAGTCATTGTCAACATATCAGTAACAGCAGAGCTAGCAGCAGTGTTAGTGAAGAGGATTGCATAAAAATGAAACTCTGATTGCACACACCTACATTAAGGCAAGGCAAAAGGTGATCATCATTGTTAGTAAGTTGGACATCAGAATTGAAGTAGAACATACTACTTTAGATACTACTTTTAGATACCACTTTGGCTAGGTTGCAATACATCGAAAGAGATGATCAGACAACCTTCTCTCTTGAGAATATGAGAGATAATCCAACACACATAGAAGCATGCGACTAAAATATGTCAGATACATTTCAGACAGTGGAAACTTCATGCCAACAAAATAGGCATATATAAGTCAAATAATAACGACAAACTAAAATAAACATTGGTTGCTACTTTGTAATTTTCTCATTCAAAATTGTCATCCTCATCACTTTGATATACACTTTTGTCATCCTACTGAATTTGGGATTGGTCTTTCTCAATTGTTGAACTATCAACAGTAATTCCTTCCATATCCAATCTAACTATGTCACAGTCTGCATTTTCATCCTCTATTGTCATTGATGGCCGATCTCTAGGTTCACCTTGCACATAAGCTTCAACAGTCTCACTACAAGATGGATCTTCCATGTTGAACGTATCTCATGGGGGAATCTTTACATCAAAATGCCACCCTTTTGCAGTGACATGTTCTACATAAAATAATTGTCCAACTTTAGATGCCACTACATACGGTTCTCCAGTTGATTGAAGTCATCTCAAATTAATAAGAGTCAACCCATGTTCATCATGCTTGATTGTCCTCTTGGTGTAGATGTCCACCCAATCACACTTAAATAATGTCACCTTAAAGTGTTCATAATAATTGAGTACAATAACATCCTTCAAAACACCATAGTAGGTAACATCTCCAGTAATTGGATTGCGGTCAGTGGTTTTAGCATAACAATCAGTCTTAGCTACCAGAAAGACTCCACTATTTTTTGTTGTTAGATGTCGATCTTTTGCTTTGGTATGGAATCTGTGACCAATGACAATGTATCCCTTGTACTTAACGGCCAATTGATGTGGACCTTGAGAAAGAAACTTGATTTTATCATCCACCATCTCTGTTCTTAGGAGTGTCTCAATCTAACACAAGAAAAGTTTGTTAGTATTTAATCATGAAGCATAACAAATTTAATTATGACAAATTAACTTACATGTTCCTTAAACCATCCATCAAATGAGTTACTATGTATTCTCTGTACCTCCTTTAAGGACTTATGAGGATGTTTTATCCTAATGATATCATAGTGCTTCCTGAAAACAAAATATGTGCAATATGTAATTGGAATATGTAACACTATTTTAATAATAGAAGACAATTGTCACAAACTTACTTAATGTAGGGTTCAACTGTGTCACAATTGAATAGTACATGCTTATGGGCTTGTTGCAATGTATGTTCGTCCAAGACACATGCTATCATTTTACCAACACCATGGCCTACTGTCGAGAAAATCGACCAATCATCACTGTCATGTGTTGGCTCATTTTCCAAATTTATTTCGTCAGTATCGTTTCTATTTGGCCAATTTAATTTTGTTTCAACTCCATCCAAGTATCTTGAACAAAAAGTAAGACACTCTTCATCTATATATCCTTCTGCTATTGATCCTTCTGGATATCTTTTATTACGAACATATCCTTTTAGGGTCTGCAGATACCTGATAACAAAGTTAGCGAAAATATTATGACAAATTAAATTCCAATAGGTGAAGTCATCACGACGTATGAAAAGTTACCTTTCAATTGGATACATCCAATGATACTGAATAGGGTCGACTATCTTAGCTTCAAAAATGAGATGGATTGATAGATGCACCATTATGTCAAAAAAACATGGAGGGAAAATCTTCTCCATCTCACAAAGTGTCACAGCTATTGAATTTTCCCATGCAGCAAAATCATTTGGATCTATGACTTTAGTGCACAACCTCTGAAAATAGTGACAAAGATTAATAATACTTGACTTAGCATTCTTAATGGTCAAAGACACAGTGACAGCTAATGGCAGAAGTTGTTGCATCAACACGTGATAATCATGACTTTTCATTGGTAGCATCTTCTGATCTGTCGGCCGTGCACATCTAGATATATTAGATGCATACCCATCTGGAACTTTGACAGATTTTAAGAGGTTGCAAAATGATATTTTTTCTTCTTTTCTCATCGTGTAGCAAGCTGGAGGTAGTATGGAATGTGTGCCAACAGTTTGTGGATGAAGCGGAAATATAATTCCCATATCCTCCAAATCCTTCCTTGCATTCAAGTTGTCCTTACTTTTATCCTTCAGACCTAGCAATGTTCCAACAATACTCTCACATATATTCTTCTCAATGTGCATGACATCCAGATTGTGCCTTACAATGTTAGATTTCCAATATGGTAGCTCGAAGAATATGCTTTTCCTATCCCAATTGTGTGTCGAATCTTTACCTCTCGGCCTTTTCTTACCAATTACAGTGCTTCTTCCATCCAATTGTGACAAGATTTCAGCTCCAGAAGGAGGTTTAGGTGGACTCCTAAATTCTTGCTCACTGTCAAATGCCCTAGCTTCTTTCCAGAATCTGTGGCCAGCTGGAAAAAACCTATGGTGTCCTCTATAACAAACTTTACGACTATGTGGCAACCAATGTGAGACAGTATCTTTATTACAATAAGGACATGCTTTGTAGCCTTTAGTACTCCAACCAGATAGATGTGCATATCCTGGAAAATCACTAATAGTCCATAATAAAGAAGCACGCATTTGAAAGAATTCCTTGGCTCCAACATCATATGTTTGTACACCAGTACTCCATAGTTCTTTTAGCTCATCAATCAATGGACGCAAGTAAACATCTATATTCTGTGGCGAAGATGGTCAATAAATTAGTAGGGACAACATAAAATATTGTTACTTCATGCACAACCAAGGAGGTAAATTACATGGAATAATTACAACAAGCCATGTACTATGAGAATTACTCATTATCCCAAAAGGATTAAATCTGTCAGTGGTAAGTCCCAATCGAATATTTCTAGCATCTGCAGCAAATTCTGGATGCATAACATCAAATGTTTTCCATGCAGGTGAATCTACCGGGTGTCTTAACTTGTTATCTTTTTCATATTCTTCTGCATGCCACTTCATTAAGGAAGTAGTTTTTAATGACATGAACAACCTCCTCAGCCGTGGTATAAGTGGAAAGTGTTTGAGCACTTTGATAGGTGTTCTTTTGGGTTTGTTTACTAGCTCCTCATCATCATCATCTGGTGTTGAAGTCATTAGCCATCTTGATTCTCCACATGTATCACAGACGTCTTTATCAGCAGACTCCTTCCAAAACAGCATGCAACCATTTCGACAAACATGAATCTTCACATAATGTAATCCCAACTCCTTTATTGTCTTCTTCAGCTCATAAAAGGAATTAGGTAATTGTTCTCCTTCTGGTAGCATATTTTTAAACAACTTAAGAAACATAGAGGATGCTTTCTTACTCAAGGCATTAAGATAAACCAGGTGATAGAATTCTAGGATGCAAGAAAGTTTGGTAAGTTTCTTACACCCTGGATATAATTCTGTCTCAGAATCCTTTAACAAGATATAAAATTTGTCAGCATTTAAATGTTGATCAGTAGCCGACTGTACTCCTTCCATATTTTCGTCTTCACTGAAACTCAGAAAAACATCATGCAACATATCTTGTAAATTTTCATCATCTAGACAATCACCCTGATCAGTTGGAGCATCCATTTCAACATCGGCATCTTCTCCATGAAAAGCCCAAGAAATATAGCTTTGTAAGAAGCCATTCCACAATAGATGACTCAATGCAGTCTGTCTGGTGACCTGGTATACATTAGTGCACTTTCTACAAGGGCATACAATCTTGTCTCCAATCGCTGAATGTTGAAAAGTGAAATCCAAAAAGTTGGATACTCCACATAGGTATTTACTACTCATTCGACCATCCTCTTCTATCCAAGACTTATCCATTCTACAAAAATAGTAAAAAAATATAACATCAAGAATTGTGATACCCGTTTGACTGGTGAATTGTGACAAAAGTTGTAAAAAATACATTTATTGGTGATTTCCTTATTTAAAAGTAACAAAATTTCATTCTACAAAAATAGTAAAAAAAACATTTATTGGTGATTTCTTTATTTAAAAGTAACAAAATTTCATCAAGAATTGAGACACCCATTTGACTGGTGACTTGGCCGTTTTGTTGATGATGTTGTGTCATGGAGGGAGTCCCTCGTAGACGAATCCAATTAGCATGTTCAGAAGCCAGACCTGGTCCTCTCGGTCAATTATCATGTTCTGAATCCACGCAAGCCAACTGGTTGTGGATACCTTAAAGTGCATTCGCCGTCATACTGAACGTTGATTACAATTGTCGAGGTTCCATACTTTAAAGTCACTTGACCAGCCGTGTAGCGTCTTCCGTTTAAATGATGCCACTATCTAGTAATGGTGATTTGTGCTAGTGTACAATGGTCTAGGGTGATGTCCAGCAATTATGTTTCAGGGAAAAGGACAGGGGGGTCGAGGCCCATGCCATAGTGATTGTTGTGGGTGGAAAAAGACTGCAAAATATTAGTACTAACAATTGTAAGTATATATAACGATGTTATATATTTTCAATAAGTATATATAACGATGTTACATATTTTTAGAGACAACTTGAGAAATACAAATTAGACTTAGATGGAAAGTAAGATGAGTATATCATTATACCAACAATTATCGTAGTCTACATTATGAATTATTATGTATGTTTTAAGGAGATCACTTATGAATTATTATGTCTACATTATGCTTTTTAATTATACTGATCACTACATTTCACATCACCTGGTTTCTCAAACGATTTTGTGGGAAGACCATGTAAACATCGAATAGAAAATACCAACCCACCATCTTAATAGGGAACTGATTAATTACATGTGATGTTTACATGAACTCTATAAGTCATATTCAGTTAACATCTTTGAAGTGTTATAGTTTCTTCATTCTTGTCTTTCTTCAAAATTATAACACTATAGATAAAAAGTAATAATAATGTATGTAGAACAGAAGTCAGATCCATGGCAAATACCTTTTAAGTATTGTCAATTGAAATGGCTGGAAACAAGAGTGGACTACTATTGGTAAACAAGTTATTAGTCGGAATATGTTTTTTTTATTCTGCTGCAAGGTTTCCCATTAAAAGTTATTGATGATTTAGGATAACCTACAGATGAACAACAAATTCCAAGTGGCATGGCATTCAATACCTACAGATTTTTCGTCCAAGCATGAGAATTGTTGACACTTTACATGCCTATTAGCCACCGGTCATGAAAGAGACCTTGAAGGAGGTATGTAAGCTATATCTTAGTTGACATAATAGGGTGTGACGATGGTTACCTGAAGAGGATTGATCGGAGTCCCTCACTCAAGCTCACCGACGCCGGAGGGGCAGATTGAGTCTGCGACGGTGCTTCGGCTGGGCTCGGTCCGCCAAGGCGGATGAGGAAGAACGAACGGTGCCTGAGTATGCTTTGGTTGGGCTCGATTCAAATAGGCGGAGGAGGAAGAACTAACGCTCGCGATCACATACAAGGTGTCACTGCGATACCGGCAACTTGGCACTCCATAGCCAGCAACTATTGGCACCACGGACGGCAACTGGCGAACAGAAGGTGCCAACAGTCTCTCCCAGTCTGCAGATGATCGCGAGCCACCAACGGACCTAGGGCACGATGGGCCAGGGAGCGAGGAAGTCACGCAGGGAGAGAGGGGGAGATCGGAAACGTCGGGCTGAATGAGCAGAGAGTGCAGCGCGAAGGGAAAATTTAATTTGGAGCGGGAAGTCAATATAGTTTAGCAAAATATTTCCTAATTTGGTATGGCAATTTAAGATTGCCACTAATTAGAAATAAAAATGCCTTTAATGTTATGTCCTTTTTAGAAATCCTATAATAGGTGGTTCAGTGACATTTTAATTAAAAATGCATGTATATTAGAAAGATAGTGGCTTTTTTTATAAATTCCACTTAAATAAATGCCACTAATGGGCAGTTTTGATGTAGTGAAAGACACGATCGAGGTTCAACTTACCCTAATTTAATATTAGAGGCCAACAATTGGCTTTCCACATAGAAATATGGATGAGAACATGGGTGAATCAATATGAATCCTAATCTAGGAAGGCAGAAATCCTGGCAATTGTCATTAGCCGATGGTGTCTTTCTCTATAATGTCACTTCATTGCTCAGATGCACAACTAAGTCCAGAAGGAGGGATAGGGGTTATATATATCCTCATAATAGAGAAGAAAGTGGTTGAACCATCACATTGTTGGTTAGAAATTATACCCATATGGATCAGTCACACCATCAGAAGGCGGAGCCCAATCTTCCATCAGTACATGCTTCCAGGAAACTTGTCTAAAGACACTAGTTCTTTGCATCATTAAAAAACTCACCATTTTAAACTATTCAAAGAAACAAAATTTGATCACCACAAGTACAAAAATGCCGACAAAACAAGTGTTGGGCATCACAACTACAAGGATGTAAAAAAAAGTGTTGGTTGTGACAACTATAAGGATTCCAAAGGAATAAGGTCATAAAAACTACAAGGATGTTGTCAAAATAAGCATCGGTCATCTATGTATACTCAAAATTATATCACTCCAAGTACCTTCCCACAATCCTTAGGTTAGGGTTTAAATTGACTAATTATGGTCGTGACTTGTATTTTATTTGCATGAATCAAGTTATAAGAAATGCCGAAGATGTAATTGAGACATTCACAAAATCTCATGACTCCATAAGATATAAAATACATCACCACATATATCAAGTTACCGAGTCATGGTGCAATTGACCATCTTAAGTCACACCAATACCCAATTCATCAATCTAGGGCACATCAAGGTCTAAATCACCATTTAAGGAAATTTCAAGGCCACGTCAACATAGGGATCCACATCAATATGAAATTATGCAATTATACTCACATGTAGGAAACAAAATAAGATGTCAGAATTCAGAGTAAAATTGACAAGTATGTGAAAGTTGTACTCAAAATAAGTATTGGCATAAGATGGTCATTTTAAGCGTAAATGAGCCACCTTTAGATAGTAAATCTAATATTTTCGAAATTCAAACATCATAGAAGTTAGGAAATACCTTATAACCAACATAAAACAACATCCAAATTGTGGGGAAGGCTGTGGACTTGATGCATTATCACTATGGTATATAGAAAGATCATAAAAAGAGCATTTGTAGGTATATTTGAGTCACTTTTAGGTATCAAATCTAATTCCTACAAATTTTATGCATCATAAAAGTTGGTAAGGAGTCTTATATTCATCTTATAACAGCTTAAAAACATTAAGGAATGTTTCATATTTCGTTTTCCATCAACATGGTATCAAAAGCCCTTAAAAGGAGCAGTTTTAGGGCAAGAAAGCATGTATTTTGAAATTTCATCCTTTAAGGCATTAAGAGGACATGTAAATATCATTAAAGATCACCATTAGAGGGTTAAAAAGTCATGAAAATTCGTAATATACCACATGATATTATATAAGTTGATAAAAGTCCCACTTTTAGGCATATTAGGCAATACTAGAGCAAGATTACGGTTTTGCATGCATGAGGTAGGCAAAGAATGTATCAATGATTACATCACTCACCTTACATGATAGTGGAAAAGTGCACACGAAATAACTCCACAATATAACCTCATGTCCACGTTCAACAACCCACTTGAGCTCCAATATGACACCTACAAGTTAGGTGTTGGGAAAATTATGGAAAAAAGAGAAGAAAAGGTGTTTTATCTATTTGAAAACAAAACACCATGGGTGACCATGGATCTCTGGAAAGTAATAATAAGAGGTGAGGAAGATTGATGTTACATGATTAGGTTGGAAATGAGGATACCAAGCTTGGAAACTCCTTAGAGAAGCTTGATCAACAACATACATCAACATGTACGCATAGATCCACCTCCTAGCAAGGTATTGAGCTCTAAAGAATGGACTATCGAGGATTTTTATCTTCCTATACACATCCTAGAAGGTGGCATCCAAGGGGTTAGATATATACATATACATTATATATAAATATATATATACATATACGTACATATATATATACATATATATATATAGAGAGAGAGAAAGAGTTGAGATCTAATGAACTTGAGTGTATATGGATTTTATACACCTTTTCTTGTATCTATCTGAGTAAGATCTAGATGAAAGATAAAACACCTCAGTTTGTACAACTATCCACCCTGTTAATAGCCATCAACTAGGGAATCCCATCTCCCCCTTGACTCCCAACCCCTCTCTCTCCCAACTAACACGACCACTCATTTCTCTCCCACCTATCTCCTCTATCCTCTATTAGTCCTCTCTCATCCACATGACATATCCTTCTCAATAGCACAACCAGTGATTGATGCACGAGCAGTGCAACCAGCAACTGGCACATGAGCAGTGCAACCATCCATCGACTGACGCTCCATGTTCATGTTGGTGGATCCTCCATGACAACAATGTGGTTCCTTTACAAGACAACGACGATCATGTGTGCAAGGAGAAATGAACCAATCCACAAGGGTGATGGATGACTTACGATAGCATTCCAATCCAAGGAGGTGAACTATTGTGGGTGATTGTCATGCTTGACAGTCTGAGAGGCTCATAGGACCCAAGGTTCTACTGTTCCTCTTGCCCAATGAACCAATTACCTTTTTTATGAAATTCTATTTTTCTATTATCTTCATCTTCCTTTGTTTCCTTACACCCCCAATATCTCTTATTAAGGTTGTATTTTTGACTTTATTCATCACAATTTTGTGTATGTTCTGGCATCAAGAATCACCGAATATCTCTTACTTCTCTTTTTCTCACTTTCTCAGTTCATCTCCCTTTATCCTCT
The DNA here is from genome assembly GCA_963693085.1 of Alisma plantago-aquatica. NCBI lineage: Eukaryota > Viridiplantae > Streptophyta > Magnoliopsida > Alismatales > Alismataceae > Alisma > Alisma plantago-aquatica. The sequence continues at coordinate 593,208,271 of OY856412.1, read as the reverse complement.
TTTTCTTTGTTGTGTAGAAACCATATCACTGAGTAATTGTATGCTTCCGTTTGTTGTTCAAGGATTTTGGGATTGAATTAATGAATATTTAAAGTGATGGAGGTATATGATAATGTTGATTGCACGACCGATGTAGATTGGTTAGCTTATGAGAACCCAATTGAAGGAGATGAGGATATGTGTGTAATCATAACTAAACATTGCAACGTTTAAATATGTGATTCATTAAGTTTGTGTCTAGGTTTGTCGGTAAATGTTGTTCTCTGCTATTTTATTAGAGTGATGAACTAGTTGAACTTGAAGATGATGGGAGTGTTGACGATGAGAGGGTCAAAGTGGAATCTAATCTAGATCCTTATATAGGCTTGGAATTTGGTTCTATTGAAAAGGCATAAGAATATTATTATCAATATGCTTACCGAGTTGGATTCAACATTTGTAAGGGGAGGAAATATGTTTCTACCAAAACAAAATAGGTTACAGTAGAGTTTTTGTATGTTTAATGGAAGGTTCACATAAAATAAAAAATAAAGGTGCTGGTGATAAGGGTACTAAAAAATATGACATATGCACGAATAGGTTGTAAGGCTCAAATTAGAGTGAAGAAAGAAGAGGACACAAAGTGAGTGGTCACAAGTTTTGAGAAAAAGCACAACCATAAACTCACTCAAAGTCTATCTAAGAAGCACCACATTAACATATGTTAGTAGAGATTCGGGAACTAGTTCATGCTATGCGTGACCAAAATATTTCTAGTGCTCAGATTTTGTCTCTCATAGCTAGAAAACATGGTGATATTCGTAATAAGAGTTTCATTAGAAAGGACCTAAGCGATGAGCTAATATCCTTGCAAATAAAATATATAAGTGTTTATGTTTCCTCCTATTAGGAGCATATCATAAAAATGCAAGAAATAATCCATCATTTTATTATTCTGTACAATTTGACAAGGAAGGATGTACATGGGAGAGGGGGAGGGAATACCTATCCCAAGGAAGGACGTACATGTAGTATATTATTGGTGGATTATAAGTCAAGGACAGTGTGGCAACCCGTCATGCTAAACAAGATTACCCAAAACCTTAATGTCAATCAATCACTAATTAAACACATTACCATAATGGTGTAGATTTAAAACCAAGTAAAATTTCCAATCATAGTAAAAAACATTTACACAAAGCTCCAACTTCACATACATATAGATACATTCCAGGTAACTTTATGAGTTCCATGACCCCAACTTGAACATGTTACATAAGATGGTACATATATACAACCTTTTTATTGTTCTAGATAAACAACCAAAAACTTGACTAAATATACACAATATATGAAACTCCCCACCCAGACCCGAGAGTACAAGGATGACTCTTGTACTCTACAAAACCCAACTAACCTTTAGTCTCTACTGATCTTCAAACTGTAACTCCTTGTTATTAAGGTTCTGACTGCGTTGTCAGTCACCTAGAAAGGGCATGGAAGCCCACAAGGTGAAACCCATGTCCGAACAAGAGATATAACCCCTACTGACATCTATTATTTATAGGAAGATTATGTACTTTGAGAAGTTAAGGCAGACAGTATAACACAATTGGAAGACAATATAACTTACATAAAAGACCGAGCATAGTTAAAGTCATAAGTATATCCGATTTCTCTTACTTCCTTATAAATCACCTATAAATCAAAACAAACATAGCAAGGATCATCAAATGTGATTTGCCAAGTATCCCTAACAATTATACTACACAGCTGAATTACATATTTTATTAAGCCTTGGGTAGTTTGAGGTGTACCACCGAAGCTACAAGCTGATCACTATGAAGTTGAAATCAGCCCTGTATAAGATTTAGGATAACTAGAATCCTAAAGATCTCTTCCCCTTGTTCCATACGAGTTATGCAATGGCATATCATCCCAACCACTAAAAAATGTAGTCCGTCTGGGGACACATGTCGTGACAACATAAACCAGGGTATATACCCTTATATCTAAGTTACTACCGTAGTCTATCTCAAGCACATCCACATTCGAGACACGTCCTCAACTGATCTCGAAAAACTGAGAATCTAGATGACAATGGTATACCCTCTTTGCACCCTCATATACTCAACACTGTACGAACTGAGTTCCTTTCAAATTACTCTTTTCACTACCCAACAAGTGTTGATACTAGAATAGTTCTATGGTCTCAGGACACTACATGATCAAGGTTACAATTGAATAATTAATTCAATTGAGTATTTTTGTGCTACATCAATAAAGTTACTTATAAACATCTAAGATATTCTTATAAAGATAGATGGGTAAAGCAACCTCAAAAGTTACAAAACATGTAAAATAGTTCCATAACACTCCTCCATATAATATGTAATTGTCCTAGGACATAAACAATTGACCACCAACTAGAGTATATAAAGACATAAAATCACTATGATCAAAATAGTATGAGCTTCATATAATATTATCATCAACATTCAATATATAGTATAGATAGATTATACTCTTGTGTTAGGGTTTTGTCCAACCATTTTTACACTGACACAAAAGTAGTTTTGAGTCCTACAATTACATAAGATGTTTCACAACTGTAGCTATTTCATGGGGGTCAAAATACTTTATTCTAGGGATACTAAAACATCACATATATGACATTTTAAGAGTTTGAGCACTACTATTCCAAAATTTAGGCCTTTCATACTTAAATAATAGTTCCATATTCAATAGATAATGTTCATAAAGTCTAAACTGTAGACAACAAACTTGGATCATCATTTTGGTATACAAACATCACTTATAAAGGCCATCTTTTAGCATTATTACGAGTTTCTAGATCAAGATTAATGACATGCATATAGAAAGTAGGTAAGAAATGCATTTAAGGTTATATAACTCTCATGGTAGAGGGAGAAAAACCAAAAACCAAGGTGGGAACTTCTAAAATTAACAAACAAACGTTGATCTCAGCCCACTCAGGCTCTATGAATGCTTCCTATCTCCACGATCAAGGTGTTCCTAGAGAAAGGAAGGATGAAAATAGAGTTGTGAACCCTTATACGTAGGGTTCCAACAAGAAGACACCAAGAAAACCCATGGAACTTGATGTAAGAGGAAGGAGGGCAAAGAACATTAAGAAAATGAGTAGAAGAGAAAGGATCTTACATGAATGGAGCAAGGGAAGCGATCAAAAACCCTAGATCAGTCCAAGGAACCTCAATTATAGCACATGTATCCAAGAAAATCTTGAGATCGTTGACCTCGATGGACCCTCATCGACCTCTACTCTCTAGAAAATCTCGTTGGGCTCCTCCAAACATGACAAAATTCTACCAAATAAAAAATGAGTGGAGAGGAGGAGAGGGGGTATTTATAGGGCTTTTATACCAAACAAAAAATGAGTGGAGAGGAGGAGAAGGGGTATTTATAGGGATAGAACCTAGAAAACTCGGACCACTTCATAAAATCCTGCCAATCAAACACATGAAGTATTGTCAACTTAGAAACCCATCAGGTACTGAAGTTACGTCGGTCACTGTAGAATCATCGATCACTGAAAGCTTGTTGGACACCAAACCTCATCGGTTATCGAGATTTCGTCAATATTTACCTTACACACACACCAACCTTGTCGGTCAAAGAAAAACCCGGTTGTTAGCCAATCGTTCCATCAGGCACAAGGCACCAAAAACTCATCAGCCACTGGGGATTCATTGGTCACTGAAGGGCAAATGGTCACCTAGAAACCATCCGGTAGTGGAAGTATTGCTCTACCACTTCACTAAGATTATGTATAAACTCTATCAAAGAAAATTCAAAAGCATCCAAAGGAGAAGTAAAATTTATAAAATTCTTATGTTCATCATGAATCAATTCATGCAAGTGTCACAATTATGTTCATACCACCAGAAAAGGATAATTTACACAAAGGTCCAGAAGCCTATTGGTGTAATCTATGGGATATTTTTTGGGTTCACTGAAGAATCATATGAAAAGGGTGTAGAGAGCCAATATGACAAAGAATATGAGGAGGACTATATAATCAAAAAAGGAGCACCTAGTCTTTGGTATTATGAACCAATTGAAAAACACACAAAAGATGTATACACAAGAACCATTTACAAAGTTACATGAACAAATGAAGACAACTTGCTATTATATAGAGGAGGTCACCATGGACCCCTTATATCACAATATACATATTTCTAGAGAGGAAAATTAATTTTGTGGAAAATCTATTGTATGCTATGCTACTCCTTATATATATATTCCTCTCAAATTACTTTTCTCTAATCTTTTCTTTCTTGGTGGGAAGGGAAACAAGGATGCATCAACCTCATATGGGATCAAAGAGTTGAAGAGTCAAGAAAAGACTAATTCAACAATGTTATTTCTATGGATCCAAATACATCACAGTTTGTGAACACTTGAGCCGTGATTTTATAGTTAATTGAGTGCATGAAACATGGGATTGATGTAACATTTTTAACATGGTGGTTATTTCAATGTGATCGATCTGGTCTGTAACATTTGTAACATGGTGGATAATTTATTGGTGATGTAACAATGCAGTCTATAAGATGTAACTTTTATGGTTAACTATATTTCCACCATAGCAACAAACTAGATCTAGTGTTCTCGTTCACTATATTCCACAAATATGGTTGGTTAAATGTAACACTTCAACATATATTTTAGTGTAGAAACCAATCGTGTCAATGTTTTAGAGCAAGATTCTCACATTTAAATGGATATTGGTGTTTCATCTATGGTTATTTACATGTGAAATTGAAATAACAATGTTATAATTGATGAAATTCAATCAATTGGGTTGGCTGGGTTCGTTATGTTAGATTTGCTGAGATTCATTGTGTTAGAATTGGCTTGGCTTGCTAAATTGGCATGCGAGAAGAAGAAAGAGTGTGTTTGGATTGATTAGGTTCCAAGAGTAGAAAAAATATGTTGGTGACATAAGGGGTGTGTGGTTGAGTTGGTGTCATTCAGTTTTTCTAACATTTGGTTAAGTTCATATGTCATTCAGTTCAGTTCCACATTTTTTTAGATATACAAACATTTGGCTTAGATCATATGACATTAAGTTTAGTTCCACATTCAGTTCTACTGATTGGAACTTTGTCAAAAAATTACTAGTCAATATTCTAGTTCATTAAGATTCCAACCCTGTCATGGATCTAGGAGAAATCAAAGAAAGACAATATTCAACACATGTTTCCTGATCACACCTATTGGAGCTTGCATGTTCTCAAGGAGCATCTCTATTTTGGCTGGAAATGCTGTCACATGCTTACTCATAATCTTGACCTCTTATATATTATAACCATCATTTCTTTCTTTATTAACCTACCATACATGTGCAATATCTCATGTTTCACTGAGTTGGGTGTACTTTTAAGATAATTTCTTTCTAAGAGATTGAGACACTCGACCAGGAGCTCAGGAATTCCCCACAACCACCATATATTGTTATTTGGTTGAGTAAAAATACTTAATTAGACCAGAACTCCGACTCAAGATGGATGGCACTATGAAATCCTAGTTGGTGTGTTGTTAATTATGGATCAGAAACATGGATCTTATTCCTTTTATATATGTATCCAGTTAATGCATTCATCAATGTTCATGGAGGGTTCCCACCCCATCCACGTTGCAAATTATCATGAACCACATGTACTTGCTGAGCTTGCACTTGAAAATGAGGTGCTTACTCTTTGCAAAGAAGGTTCTATATGCTTGTTTTAGCAGTTTAGTCTCTCGATATTTAGTTGGTACCACATTTCAAAAATGCTAAGCCATGCTCTAGAGAAATGAAATCATCAGACCCAATATTCTAGTCGAATTTCTTGAGAACAAACACTCACAAGTAAGTTTGGCTACCCCAAAACCCGATCTTGCTTATAAGGACCAAAATGGATGGGATATGGCTAGTATGGAAGGGATTTGAGTTAGTTTTAGATTTATTCAATTGATGATTCATTTCCATTGACCACATTTCCAATTTTCACTCAAAATATACACATTCAAAGACATAATTTGTGTAGTAACCACATTTCCAACTTTATTCACTATCAAACAATCTCAATTAAAAATTTCATAGTAACTACATAGACATCCATACACCCACTAGTTTTTTTCCATACAAATTATATAGGAGTACAATCCAAATCATGACCAATAAAACCAAACAAAAATGATATTTCTTTGTTTCTCTGACTTCTTCTTCTTGATCAGGTTCAACTATTCTTCAAGCTATATTTTCTTTACCATCAAGTCTTCAAGAACGTTGATAGGTTGAGATGATATATTATCACACTAAAAATTCACTAGGAATGGAATTCCTATAGTCTACTAAAACCAAAATGCAATAATTCCACCTGCAAGCGGATGGATCTTATTACAGTATTAAGGATTGAATCCCAAGGGACAACATTTTTAAGAATTATCTTGACCAAAGTAACTTTCCAAGAAGTAATTATCACAAAAATTGAGATTGGTTTGATTAATATAAGGTTGCAAGAATAAAAAGAGCTAGATTAAGGTTTTAGTTATCAATGGATGGAAACACTAGGGTGGAAATGTGTTTCACTGCCACTAGTCAAATCTACACAATCATTCAAATCTAAACAAGTATGAAGACATAATTGGAGTTATGAAAGTTTTCCCTTTTGGTGTTAGAAACTGGCATGAGTAGATATCCCTATAAGTACAATGTCTCATTACTTACAAATCCTATTGTGACGATCGTCACCAAACCAACAAACAAATCGTTACTAATTAAGCGGAATAAACATAAACAGTGGATTAACAAAAATCACTAAAAATTAAAACCTTTTGCAAAGAGATCCAATTCTAGGAAACTCTTATAAAGAGAACCAAAGTACTATATACATTCTGATTTACATTGTACATACCATGTACCATCTCATCTCGAGGGATATATTTACAACAATTGCTTTGAAAAAACTATACATAAGCAACACAAAACCTCGAGGCATTCAAGCCAAAATCTCAGATCTATCACAAAAACACTAAGTTCTGACTCCAAGGACCTGAGAGTACAGAGACGACACATATGACTCTTATCTACAAAACACGATAGTTAGTATCTCCACCTGAGGTGTTACTGATGTCCCTGATGCTGCTGTTCTTCCCCTGTAGTATGGTCCCTACCTCCTCGTCTGCGTCCACCTAAAAAGGTTAGATCCCATAGGGGTGAGACAATTGAAATTGTCCCAGCGAGAGATATAACTCTCTGCCAGAAACATTATTATTGCAGATAAATAGCGATAAACTGAGCAGAGGATTTTCTATTGAAAAGCAAGATTTAATCAATATTAAGCAGAATTGAGCAACATCATCTTTTAAAGCATTACAATTATTAGTAATAAAGCAGTAAATCATCTATCCATTTTAATAAGGAATATGAAGAATATGTATAACACCTATCCATTTAGGATACACTAAGCAATGTAACATCAACCAATGCTTTCTGTATTTTATCCTTAAATAAATACGCTACACGGCTGATTACATTTTACAATCACACTTATGCCCTGAGGAGATGAGGTATACCGCTCATACTCCAACCGACCACGAGCATCAGTTCCATACCTAGGTCAATGGAAGAGCCGGACTCCATGACCTCATCTGTCTCGGTCAGTGCGAGACCACATGGAGGACATCTCGTGTCTCTTACTAAAAAATCTTTCCAGGGTATACTGACAGCTTCGCTATAGAGTTATAGCCTGTAGTATATACTCTCTTCAGGATATGGCTTGTAGCCAATACCTGGTATTGTGGAGTCATGGCCAATAGCCGTATTTATTGGGATATGGTCCATAACCATTCTTATGCGTAGGAAATGGCCCACAGTCATTCCTATAAGGCGTAAGGATATATTCGCCCATTACCCCCACATACTCAACAGTATGCATTCGGGGTTATGCCGCGGAGCAACTCGTTTCACCATTCAGCAAATTCTGACGCTGATGGATCTATGGTTAGGGCTCTACATGATAAGATTCCACTTGATTAATTAAGTGCATTACCATATCTTTTAGCATCAATTAAGTTTCAAACAAGAATTATTATAACAAATGCTACAAAGAAAGGCGTAATACATCTATCAAGTACTTTCAAATCTTTAAAACACATGATACTTGGGATCTCAGTCCCTTATCATATTACTGGGAATTATCATCCCTTCACGTCATCATTATCATAATTATTAGATCTGGGTATTCAAACCTTTAGTTCATCACAGAACACTGTTACCACTTATCAGGTAACTGTTATCTCTAGGTCCTCAGACCAAGGTATGCATGATACTTGTTACACAAGCATCTAACATGGCTCACAAGGCCCATTGCACATCTTGTCACCTCTCACTACGCAACAATTCATTCACATGGCTCACAAGGCCATTACACATCTTGTCACCTCTTACTAGGCAACAACTCATTCACATGGCTCATAAGGCTATTACACATCTTGTCACCTCTCACTAGGCAACAACTCATTCACATGGCTCATAAGTAGTTATGCTCACCATCTCATGATATTTGCAAGGTTAGTATATTTGGTAACAACTATATTAATCACATATCAATATTATGCAATACAAAGATAACATCATTATTCCCTCATTAGGGTTAGGGTTTCCCATATTTATCAATTAGGATTTCACATCACATCACCCTATATTAAGGTTTTCACATAACATCACCCTATATTAGGGTTTCACATAACATTACCCTGTATTAGGGTTTTTCATCTCATTACCCAAAATTAGGGTTAGGGTTTCTCATCCTTCTCGATTAGGGTTTCTTGATCACATTATCAAAGATCAAACCCTAATTCAAAACTCCATACATCTTGGAGTATGCATTGATATTACAATTAATATCCAAAACCTAACTCATTGCCTCACATGTCTAGAATTACATAATACCTTCATAAGTATCAAATAAACTTATGAATTGTAATTTTCTTTATTGATTACGGTTTCCATTCTCCATTGATTAGGGTTTTATGATTACCTCATTATTCCAAACCCTAAGTCAGTGCTTCCATATATCTTGGAGCACATACCATTATTTAAGTATTAAATCATACTTATCATTGTTTCATGTACTAGGAACACACATCACCATCATACCTTATTCAGTTGACTTAACCTTTCACTAAGTACATGCACCTATGCTTATCATAGTGCATTGAATTTATTTCTTTCATAGGAATCAAGTGATAATCACTCTAATTATACGAATCACCTAAGTACTTTTAGAAGTACTTCCATTAAAATCATCCTTGAGATACTCTTTAACCACTTATGGGGTTATTAGTACTTACATGGTTTGAACCAATTAGACCTTCAAACAGTCTTGATCCAATTGACCCTTCAAACGGTCTTAGACCAAACCTCCAAAAGGTCTTGGACCAAACCTCCATATGGGTTGATACCATTTAGACCTTCAAACGGTCTTGGTCCAATCCTTCAAACGGTTTGGGATCGTTTAGACCTTCAAACAGTCTTGATCCAATCCTTCAAACAGTTTGGGATCGTTTAGACCTTCAAACGATCTTGATCCAATCCTTCAAACGGTTTGGGATCGTTTAGACCTTCAAACGGTCTTGATCCAATCCTTCAAATGGTTTGGGATCATTTAGACCTTCAAACGGTCTTGATCCAATCCTTCAAATGGTTTGGGATCGTTTATACCTTCAAACAGTCTAGATCCAATCCTTCAAATGGTTTGGGATCATTTAGACCTTCAAACGGTCTTGATCCAATCCTTCAAATGGTTTGGGATCATTTAGACCTTCAAACGGTCTTGATCCAATCCTTCAAACGGTTTGGGATCATTTAGACCTTCAAACGGTCTTGGTCACTATATCCTTAAACGGTCCGAAGACTGTTAGATCTTAAACGGTCTTGACCTCTTGCTCATCAAATGGTTTGAAGACTGTTAGACCTTAAACGATCTTGAAGATTGATCAACCCTAAACGGCTTGAGACCGTTTGATCTTTAATTGATTTGAATATTGATTAACCCTAAACGGTTTGAGATCATTTGATCCTCAAACAGTTTGAGACCATTTAGTCCTCAAACGGTTTAAGATTGTTTGGTCAATCCAACTTGAAATCGTTTAACCCTAAATTAGGACTTTGACACCAATAGATCTAGGGTTTTGAAATCAATTGAGCTAGGGTTCTAAAATAAATTGAATTTGATTTGTTTGAAGTTATTAGGTCATGAGACCAATCAATCCTTGAACCTATTGAAACCATTTAGTCTCTAACATTTTGAAACTATTTGCCCTCCAATCGGTTTTGAAATTGTTTGGTCACTAAACGGTTTGAAAACCGTTTGGTCTAAAACGGTTTGAAACCGTTTGACCAACACAAAGTGAAACCGTTTGCTCTTGATATTCTTGAGGTATGTGCTAAGATTATGTCATCATCATCAAGCTTCATACCTCCAAATTATACTATCATGTGTATGATAATTTCATCAATTATTCAAGAAGAAAATAAAAGATCAACATATGATGAGAAATTAAAATCAATAATAACATTGATGGGTTCAAGTTATATAACCCTCCTTCAAAGTAGCTTCAAAGATTCAAGCTTCTCTTCTCTAATGGTGAAAGAAGATCCTTCAATTATCCAAGGGTCGTTTCCAACTCTTTTGATGTGAAAGATATCCAAGGTTGAGCATTGGATAGAAGAGAGAAGAAAATGAGTGTTGAAATCCGATTTCAACCATCAATTCAAGGTTGAAGATGAGCATGGAGCTTACCTTCAGCTTGAGGAACGTTTTCCTCCTACTCCTAAGCTCCTTGGTCATCAGCCAAAGCAAAGAGAGAAAGTGGTTTACAAAATAGCCTTTCAAGTAAGGAGAAAATTGAGTATATGTAATTGATTTTCTAGGAGAGAGAAAGTAGGAGAAAAATGCATCCATTTTCTTGCCACATGCCCCCTTCCTTTCTTGCCTTCAAAGACATATTCCTTTATCCTCACATTCCTCTCAATTATCCTTGAATTAAAAGCAACTTCATAAGCACCTTAATCATTATAATATTATTATCCATTTTTAGTGGACATTACTTTTTAATTAACAAATGTGAGTGGATTTCTTCACCTACTTAGGATATTTCGGTGCAACTCAAGGCATTTGGACGTACTTGCACTATAGGATTTCAACCACATACGTTTTAGTTGATGGTCACTTCAATTAATATATTTATTTTTGCTACAAAATAAATTAGGGTTTCATTTATGCTTATTTCTTGATTATTTTATTATCAAGATTATCTCTCCTCAAAAGTAGTTCAAACAAGACGCCCCTTTCTTTTTATTTTCTCAAAATGATACCAAGAAATAATAGGGACATAATAGAGGTGTTATTTTACATATCCAACCCTAGGTTTTGGGTAATTTGCAAATTACACCAAAACTAGTTATTTAATGCACAAACATTATTCAAACAAGCTCCTTCTTGGAACTTAGGTTTGTGGAAGCCATACCTCAACATCATTCTCATTATTATGATTCTATAATACTTAAGGGACATTTATCATGTAACATTTGCAAGGTAATCCCCTTAAATTGGGTAAATTGCACTTTAGTCCAAAACAAGCAAATATTGTTTCAACATTATTCAAACAGTTCAAACTTGGAATTTGGGCTTTCCACCAGACACCACCTTGCATAATTCTCTATATAATGATGCTAAAACACACGAGGCATGTTCAACATATGACATATTGCAATATAACCCCTCAACTTGGGTAAATTGCACTTTGGTCCAAAATAAAGGAACATTGCTCAAACAACATTCAATCAGGACCAAACTTGGAACATAAGTGTGTCACATGATAACAAAACACCTTAGAGGATTATATTATAGTTCTAAGAAACTTATTTTAGCCAAAACAAATAGGGTTACCTCATAACCCAGGTTGGGGTCGTTACACCTATATCCACTACTTCGGAGACTCTCCGTTAGAATATCTTGTCAAGATGTCAACCAAAGCTAATTGGTATTCAAAGCTTAAACATTGAAGTTATCATGGTATGATACTATAATACATCACATAAAATGGGTGATCAATCCACAAGTCATGTGATAAACAACTATGCATTAAATGAATTCATACAAGAGTTGGAACATGAACGAAATTGCTAGAAATGGGTAGTGGGTTGAGTCCCCACACCCTGGTCAAAAGATTACTCCCCAATATGGTGAGATTAACATCATCATTAGAGGAAGAGGACACCATCACAATCATGATGGTAACATAAGTGGCTCGGCGTGGTGTGCGAAGAAGGACTTCCTTCCTTATTACTCCTTTAGGTATTGACCCTAACTTGCAACAGAAGTAAGTGGATAGACAACAACTCAAGGAAGAGATCGATCCCCCCCCAGAGAGGGAGGTCGATGGTCTGTAGTTGCTAAAGGTTTATTGAAGTCACCAAAAATGCAGGTTGATAGCCAAGCTAGGACGATAGAACTTGCTTGGTCGATGAGACTTTCCTTCAAATATGATCTCAGCGGCAGCCTTTTGATGTGGTCTATCTCTAGAATTTTGAGATGATTTGAACTATTGTGATGGGGGCCTATTTATAGGGTCATGGTTTTCTACCACTTTCCATCGGTGTCAATCATTTGTTGTCAATTGATGGGTCTTGACTTTTGGATTTCTGATCATCGGTCTTGGAGGTTGATGGTTATTGACCTTGAGGGTCGACAGGGCTATCAAACAGTTATGGTTGTCGATAAGAGTGTCGATAGTAGTGTAGATTGATGGCTTGATTTCTTGTTGGTTGTATCTTGATGATGCTATTGAGGGAGAGAGATCAATGTGTCTATCGACCTTATTCCTCAATGAGTCTGAGTGTCAAGCTTCTGATATTGAGCATATGTGTATCGACCGTGGGGGTCGACATGTCCTCATTAGGGAAGGTCAAAAAGTCTGCCAACCTCCAGAATGTCTTGATTGGTCGATGATTTTGATGTTGAGTGGTAGGTTGATCGACATGTAGAATTTGTCCTCAGACACAAAAATTGTATATCGATCTGCCTTCTGGAAGTGCTCAATTTTTTTTCAGTCTGGGGTGCTGCCCTGCACCCCGCGAGAGGCGTCCTCCTCTCGACTCCTGTCTACTGAAGGGCAGTGAGACCCCCTAGGCAAGCTTATTGCAGAGTGATAGAATTGAACCCTACAAAGGGAGTCAAGAAAAGTAACAAATTCCTACAAATTAGAATAAAAACCTATGTAGATCTAAACAAAGCTATTCCTAATGAAAACTAAGCTATATGAATGCTAAATTAGACTAAGGATTAATCTAAAACTGGGATGAATATGCATTCATCATAGTTGCATCAACCCAGGAAAAAATCACAATGTGGAATCCCTCCTTGTTGAATTTGGGGCAATCAAAGAACTTCCGTCTAAATTTCTTCTAAGTCTTGGTTGTTAAAAGTGTAAGAAAATCACCAAACAATGCACCCTTCCTTGGGCCCGTACAAGGTTGTATCTAAAACTTGTGACATAGATGCTTTAGACATAAATGTTGCTCCTATGGGAAAAAATATACACCTGCCTCCAAAATTAAGGCACAAGAAAAATTCAGATGAGCAGAATAAGACAAAAAATATAAATCATCATAAAAACTAGGATGTCAGGAAACAAAGGATGACAAAGATAACAAAAACAACTTGTGGACATGAATGATCAACCCTAACATGGACAAAATATGGGTTTTGGAGCAAAAAAGAGGGAAGGTGAGAGAGATAAATGTGGACACAAGTCCTATATGGTCACGGTGCATCAACCCGCAACAGAATGTTACTCTGACCTCTCTGTGGAGTAAAAAGCACAAACACTTGAAGGATTCATCATTCCAAGTATTCATCGTGAGAGATAAGGTAGTTATCAAGAGTGTTGCTTGGTGCGTAAGGGGTGGCTTGGATGGTGGAACTTATTGCCTAGAGTCTACACGAAACAGGAGTGTCACAACTGCAGAATAGGAGAAGGGCACGACGCGTCGATGCAGCAGCAAGAGAAAGACACATGAAGAGAGCGACAAAAGGCAGGTGTAGGAGAAGAATTTGTCACCGTGGTGTGGCTGTGGATGACAACCAACATAGCCATTCACTTGAGTGTCGTCGTGGAGGAAGGTCAACATGGACAATCACTTGTGTGTCATCACATAAGAAGGAAGGTGGACGTGAAGAAATTGTTATAGACTAGTAATTGTTGGGAGGAAGGAGAAGAAAAGGGAACATGAGGAAGAAGAAGAGATGGAAACAAAGAAGGCAACATAGAAGAGAAGGGAATAGAAAAGAGAACAGAACAGAGAAGAAAAGTAAACAGAGGAGAGAGGCATGTGAGAATAGAGTGAATGTAGAAAAAATGGGTATGACTAAGTCAATTCCTGACAGAGAGGGAGATAGAGAGACATTTTATGACTGTTCACTAGGTGGGTAGTTGTACAAACTGAGGTGTATATATATTCTTTCATCCAGATTTTGAATGGACGGATGCAAATAGAGGTGTCTAGAAGCCCCTATATATTCAAGTGTATTTTAGCTCAACTATATCGAATGGTAAGAATGGACAAAGGTGTCAAGGCTATATATTCTAAGAGGTGTTAACATACCCCTAGATATTACACCTATAGAAGAAACCTATCAAGAGTCAACACCTAAAATACCTATCGAGGCATATGGTTGGACCTATCAAGGTCCAAAGCCATGCCTATCATGGGCTAGAAACCATGCTATCAAGGTGCACCATGCAAATACTATAAAAAACCCAGCTCTACTCATGCCTATCGAGGTCCAAGGAGACTTATCAAGGTACACCTCGATACCTAGTCACCAGGGGTCCCTCTATAGCATATGTATCTTGTTTGGGTAGGGCCCAAACCTATCGAGGCATACACAAGTCTTTTGAAAGTCACTCATCCATGGACTCCCACTTAGGCTAGGTTTAGGTTAGGATCCCTAGAATAAAACTCCATATAAAACAAGTTCAAAAGCATCCGATGATTATTAAAGTAATAAAATTATTAAAGAAAGCATGTCATTATATAATTTAAATTCTATATTGTAATTATGTCATCAATTAATGTGAGTTTGAATTTTAATCCACAATGTACATAAATTTCAAAATCAAGGAAATCAAGGTGCGATTGTAACCAAATTAAGATTAAATCTTTTGAAATTAATATAAAATAAAAATAGCATGAATATGAAGGAAATTATTTTTAGATAATTTTCACACATTTTATAGGTGAACCCTCATAAGAAGTTGGATTTTCAGTTGAGTCCATAACCTACTAGTAGAATTGAAAGTAGGGAAAGCAACATAAAACTTGTTTCAATTTAGAGATCCTACTTAATCAAATTGATATCAAAATTAATCAAGAATTCAATTATGGAAATTAAACATCCAATTATGATAAAACAACATGAATAGAGGTTAGGTTGGGTCATGGATCTTACATGAAACCTCATCTTTATAACCTGGTATTACAACTCATTGCAATTGGTTAGCTTGAACATATGTAGCTAGGTTATGCCTTCATTTATGTCCTAGACATATATTTTGATGCTATTCGAGTATGTTCTCTATAAGTTCTTTTTGTGGATTAGCACACTTTAGTTGACAATTTTGGCCCTTAAATTCAGCTTTAGAGGTAATATCCCATCTACCTAGTGATAGCTAGATCTAGATATACTATCTTAAGGAAAATCAAGCCTTTTACCATATAGTTTCTTTAATATAGGTATCTTAACCTCATTATTTTTGGAGATTTTATCATTTTCTATATGTTATGGTTTTCTTATAAACTAGTGGTAGACAAAGAAGTGAAGGATGTACCCACTCAGGTATTTGATGAGGTTGAGCATCACATAATATAAAACCCTATCCTCCATTCCTATACTATAAGTTAGGTTGCTTATAGAATCAATGGCGGACCTACATCCAGGCCACCTGAGGCCATGACCTCACTCGTGTTTGATCACGATAACTAATTGGAAGTCATAAATTTTGAATGGCCTCACCCTCTCTAACAGTTGGCTTAATCATAATAAATTGTTTTTGTGTGATTAATACGTTGGAGCATGCTTAATAACTAAAACCAAGAAAATGGGAAGTGAGAAGGACAAGTTGGGGGAGTCAGAAAGATGGTAAATCGACAGAATGAAAAAACATATAGGACCAATACTATATTTTTTTATAGGATAACCAATCACATTGAAACATATCCTCCTCTCTCCTCTTCAAAACCCCACCCCCTAAAAAATAAGGAGAGAGAAACACATATTGTATACTATAACAATTTTCTATTGGATCCTACCAAGTTATTATAGGAATGGTCTTATAATAAGTTTTCTGAGAGAATGAGGGAGGGAAAGATCATGTAGATGATGGGAGAGGGGAGAGGAGGAGACCAAGAGGTAGATTGAAAGTATATAGAAAAAGAAAGAATGAAGGAGTCAGGGGATAGAGAGAGATCATGAGAACTCAGGACCGTGGGAGGAAGAGATTGTGGGGAATAAAATTTGGTAGTTTTGAAAGAGAGAGAGAGAATTAATTAGTCTTCCTTTCTAAAAGAAGTGATTCTATAAAAGATAATCATATTATTGAAATAGAGTTTTTGTGTACATGGAATTAGAATCATCCATTAAGTTTTTAGAAATCTCATTCTTTCAATGAAAGTTGTTTAATTTTCAATTGTAGTAGTACTTTTAAGAAGTCCAATTCTCCTAAATGTAAGTCCCATATTTTAGGAGAAAGAAAAATTTATATCATAATAGAAATCTTTTTGACGGGCTTCTTTCTCACAAGTGCTTCATCCTATAAAATAATTAAATGAAAAATACCTACATAAAAAGGCATTTATCACAATTGTCAACTAGCTCAACTAATAAGTTGGTCAAAATTTTAAACATAGGAAGTTCAATTCTCAATTGGAACATTATAGAAGGGTTACAATACCTTTTATATTGCATAGTGGATTCATGCACAAAATATACACTTTTTTAGAGAAAAATAAAGGTTATAAAAATGTATTTATCAATTTCATTTGATAATTTATTATTTCTGGAGAAATAATCTTGAGTCATTTATTGTCAAAAAAGAAATTAGACCCAATTATATGGTCTGGATACATTCATACATAGATTCAACTGAATATATTAGTGTCTAAGATTGTGTGAGAAGGGCCTACTTAAAAAAGCATAATTGTAAACCTTGTGCGAATAACTTTCCATTAAAAGGACTATGGATTTTCATATCTCATTATCGTCTAATTCATATACTGATATCATTGTAAAAAAATTTATTTTTTCATGCCCTCGCCAACCTCAAATTTTTGTATTTGCTGATGTATATATCCCCCTTATTTGATAAGGAGATGTGTACCTCGTGTAATCAAGTTGTAAGAGTGATGAAGAAGTAGATATCTGTGATATTGGTATGGTCAAAAGCTGTGACTTCGTTGATCTTGGCCACTTCTTTTCCAGATTTTCATCATTGAGATTATCATCGCAAAACTTATTTTCTTATAATATTAGATGTACACAAAATAAAACCAAGAATTGCTTGAAATTAGGGAGTTAGTTTGATCTGGGGATACCTGAGTGAGAATCTGGCTTTTTGGTAGCTACTAGGATCTTTGTTACGATTTATCTACTGTTGCCCTAGGAATGGAAGGTAAATTATGCATTTACGAAGTCTCGTGTTTTCACTTCTTGAAGGCAAAAAGGCAATATATGATGGTTACTAAGAGTGCGTCAATTGCAGGGCATGGAAAAGCCATACTGCTCAATATTTATCTACAAGTTGATAGATATCTAAGACATGAAATTGTCCATATCCAGTTTTGTATATTCACACACAATTCAATAGCATTGTGGAATGGCTACAGAAACCTCATTCACGCGAGAAACGAAAATCATTGCTTCAATTTAGAGATTCACACATGAAGGAAATTATTTTTAGATAATTTTCACACAATTTACAAGCGAACCCTCATAATACGATGGATTTGCAATTTAGTCCATAACATGCAAGGAGAACGAAAACTAGGGAAAACACCGTACACTTTGCTTCAATTTAGAGATTCTTCTTAATCAAATGATCACAAAACTTAATCAAGAATTTAATTAAGGAAATTAAACATTCAACTATGATAAAAAAAGCATGAATAGAGGTTAAGTTGGGTCATGGGTCTTACATGAAGCCTCATCTTTACAACTTGGTATTTCAGCTCATTGCCATCAATTATCTTGAACATATGTATCTAGGTTATGCCTTTATATATGTCTTAGACATATGTTTTGATGCTATTCAAGTATGTTCTCTATAAGTTCATTTTGCGGATTAACATGTTTTAGGTGACAAATTTTGACACTTAAATTTCTCTTTAGAGATATAATACCCCATCTACCTAGTAATAGTTAGAGCTAGATATACTATCTTAAGAAAAGTCATGTCTTTTAACCATACAATTTCTTTGATATGGGTTATCTTAACCTCATTATTCATGGAGATTTTATCCATTTCTCTATATTTTGGTTTTCTTATAAACCAGAGGCATACAAAGAAGTGGAGGATGTACCCATTAAGGTTTTGAGGTGGTTGAGCATCACATGATATGAAACTCTATCCTTCCGTCCTATGTTATAAGTTAGGTTGCTTATATAATTCCCGTAATATGATAAGGAGATATGTGCACCTCGTGTAATCAAGTTGTAAGTGTGATGATGAAGTAGATGTCAGAGATATTCATTTGGTCAAAAGTTGTGACTTTGGTTGATTTTGGCCATTCCTTTTTTTTTAGATTTTCAGCATTGCAATTATCGTCGTAGAACTTAGTTTCTTACAATATTATATATACACAAAATAAAACCAAGAACTGTGTGAAATTAGGGAGTTATTGCGAGAATCTTGCTTTTTTGTAGCTACTAGGATTATTGTAGCGATTGATCTACTGTTGCCCCAAAAATGGAAGGTAGATTATGCATTTACGGACTCTCATGTTTTCGCTTCTTGAAAGCAAAAAAGTAATATATGATGGTTACCGGCGGTGTGTCAATAGCACGGCATGGAAAATCCATAGGAAAAAAAAATCAATGTAGCAAACTTTTATAAAAATATTTATCAATATAGCACACTTTTTAATATATCTCCTAAAATATCACATTTTCTATAGAACCCGCCACTCAAAATAATGCTTTTGTTGACAGAAATTGAAAAGTGTCACAAATATTGTCCTGATTGTTTTAAATAAAAAAATTTGAAAAAAAAAAATCAAAAGCACCACTTTGAGTGGCACTTTCAATTTGACACACATTTATCTCAATGTGGAACTTTTGCCTTTTTTTTTTAATTAAACATGATATACTTGTGGTGCTTTTCAATCTGAGATACAAAACGCTCACACACAATGTAGCATTATAAAATGTACTATTTTGAAAAATATTTTATAAAGTGTACTATGTCAGTAAATATTTTTATAAAAATGTACTAAATTGGGTTTTTTCCAATTCCATAAAGCTCAAGATTTATCTACAAGTTGATAGATATCTAAGAAGTGGTATTGTCCATATTCAGTTTTGTATATTCACACACAATTTGATAGCAATGCGGAATGGCTACAGAAACCTCATTCACGCGAGAAAAGAAGAACATTGCTGCCCCGACCATTTCCCACCTTGATGGCTTGGGCTGCATGATGGGGCTAACTGAACTACCACAAGGAACCCAAATACTGGCAGCCTGATATGGCAGTCCCCTTCAGCACTTGATTTGGGAGCTCACGATCGGGAAATCCTGCGGCGTCATCCAGGCGTATCGGAACCGGACTTGACCCCCACCCGCGACTGGCCGGCCACCGTTAATGACGCAGAGCTCGTCGTCGACAGTTTTGATGGCGCGGGGGTCGACGGGAAGTACGCTGCTGAGGCCGTAGCACCGGGTGGTGACTTGGAGCTGTGAGCAGCGGCACCGGTTGGACACTGTGACTTGGTACTCCGGCTTGCCTTCGACGATGTTTCCTGTCCTGGCCTGGGTGATCACAATGTTGGCAACGCTGCAAGCCGGAGGCTTCATTGGTGCTGATCCGGTAGTTGCTCGGGCTGCTTGCCCTGTTCGATACAAGGAGTTGGCGTTAGCTCATGTAAAAGATTTCGAAGAGAATGTGCAAGAAAGTTGAAGGGGATGGAGGAGCGGTATACCTTCTGTGAAGTGGCACATGAAGATGAGGCAGAGGAGCAGTGCGGGGTAGGAGAGCTTGAGGTTGAGTGTCATGGCTATTGATCTGCAGCTTCGATCTGTCCTTAGAATGGTCCTTCCGATCTCTTTACAGTCTACTCAGTCCTCACTCAAGTATTTGAAAGGGCTGGGAGGTAGTGGCTTGCCTGTGAGTTGTGGGGAAGTTTGTGAGATGAGGGAGTGCCTATGATTCTCCCGTCCTTATATAGATGTGTGATACCTTGACAGGTAGAGAAGCCGTTGTGTGTGTTTAGCAAAAGAAGTCACGATATTAGTTCCTATCAAGGCTCAGGTGATATGTCTATACTATTCCTAAGAGCAATTGGAGCATCTTCCCTTAACTTTTGGCGGAAGAAAACCACTTAAAACAATCCCCACTTGGCTCGTGGCCCTGTCTCTGCCTATTTTGCTCTCTCTCTTTGCTGCCCACAAGTCATGTGCGATACCGTTAACTTCCCACTCTTGTATTTCAATTTTATGTTTCTCTTATACTGTTTCTTTTCACAAGATCATGTTTTTGTCGTTACCCACCGTGACACTTGTTTTCCAAAAGATGTGCGCTTTGCAATCTAATTACTCAGAACGAGCAATTACATATTTAGATCAGTACTAGAAGCGCTCTCTAGATGTAACCTGGTACAAGTGTGACAGACAAGATCTTGAATCCGTACTATCAGATTTCGGCAGCTATCCTTAATTCGTACCGTCTTTTCTTTTTTTTATGTTTCTCTTTTGTGCTGTTTAATCTACACAATCATGTTCTTTTTTCATTATCCACAGACAATTTTGTTACTTAAAAAAGTGTGTGCTTTGCGTTCAAGTTGTCCAAGATATAAACAGTTGCTCTGCATCCATACTTGAAGGGCTTTCAGATTGTGACCCCGTCGAAGCACTCCAGACAAGGCTCACTTAACTGAACAAAGAAAGTTTTGGGTCTTCAAACTATCCCTAATCTGTATAAACGTTCCAGATTTTGGTAGGCCGGAAGAATCAGGATTCAATCACAGGAATGCCTGTAACGGGAATAGGCAACCACATAGGAAATTGACGTTTCAAATTTATTTAAGCGTTGGGCGTTGTTCTCATTTTCTAAGTTGAGTTGACAATGAGCAGCAGCTAACTTCGCCAACTGGGCCACACGTCTACTTGGATACAGCTCGGTATATATTACAAGGTTTCCTGTTGCATTCCCTTTATTTTCTTTCCTGATAATGTGGCAGGGTTAGTGGATAGGGCGTGGCGCCCAGGGTTTGAGTTTGCTCCACTTGTCGTTTGACTTGTGGAAAGGATAGACGGAGGGAGACAGAAAAGCCCGCGCGCGGCAACATGGATACCAAAATGCGGCGGGGGCGGGATGTGGATTCAAATAGACGGCGGATCACATGGCTCCCATGACCGATCCGTCCATTTCCACCTATCATGTGCTCTGTTTCGAACCACCGCAGACCAGACACCCAACTTTTCTGACTTTTTATCTCTGCACCCCCATGTGTATGACAACACAACATTACACTATCCATCACATTGTAGGTGTGCCAACCCTAGCTAGTCACATGGGATGGAAATCCCTAACCAAATGATACAACATAGACAATTATAACTAATACAATCAACGAACTAGCTTCTCCCACATGTTGAGGTCAATTTCAGTGGTTCGCTTGATGTGTATGACCGTCCATGTATTGCTCAAACTAGAGAGATACCTGTGGAAAAAAAAGAAAAATGATATGAGTAAGATATGGGGGACGAAGAAAAGGACAATTTTTGCCCCCCTAGTGACCCAAAAGAGAAATATGATAATTTTGTCCCCTAACGACCCCCATTCAGATGGGAAAAGCATAGAAAGGGAGTGAGGAGATGAGTGGTTGGAGGAGAGAGAAAAGAGAAAGAGTAGATACTTATGTTAGATAATAATTTTTAAATCATAGTATTTTTTTTTGACGAAATAGGAAGATTTTTGTCCCCTAGTGACTCGCATGGGGGGTTACAGCTCCTACTTAAGGTGCATGGGTTGACAACAAAAGTAGAGAGAGGGAGTGCTTAGAGGAGAGAGAAAATAGAAAGAGTAGGATATTTATTTTTGCCAATAACTTTAAACTGTAGTAGATTTTTCGACAACATAAAAATCGCTACAGTCTTTAAAAAAAATGCTTCAAAAAAACCAATATCTACATATGTTTGAGAAATATAATACACAATCTAAAAAATAAGAGAGGAGTGGATGAAATGCAAGAGAAAAAAAGAGGAGAGAGAGCTTTATTTTTCTCAAACTTCCCAGTTGTAATGATTTTTTTAGAAAACAAAAAACATTAGAATTTGTTAAAAAAATGTTCCAACAAAAATCGACGTCAACAAATCTTTGAGACAAATAATATGAATTTGTTTCCAGTAATAATACAAAAAATAGTGTCGTTATTCTAAAATAAGTAGTGTTTTTGTCTCTCCTCATTTCAGTTTGTTGTTATCTATTACAACCTCAATTTTTGCATATATTTTCATAATTGAAATGTAATAATTTTATGATTATGGGCTAGATTAAAAAGATTGTATGCTTTGCTTCAAAGGATGGGTTTCTTTACAAATATTCCTTTAGATAGGAATTTCGTGATTCCTATTATTATATTCATCTAATAATGGATATAAAAGAGAAGAAAAGAAGAAAAGTACAAATATTAGAAAAAGATACAAGATAATGGATGTTAAGTAAAGTAATTATGAGAAATACATAGAAATCTCTAGAAAGTGGAATTAATGGCCACAATTGAGTAAATTCATTTACATATGATTTCTAATAAAAGAAATATGAAAAGAGGAAAAAAGGAAATAAAAGATAATGAGAAATCCTTGAAAAGAAATATTTTGATAAAGAAATAAGTAAGGGAAGGGATAAATGATAAGAGAAAAAGCAAAGGAATATTTCCCCAAGATGAGATTTCATGCCTTTAGGGTTCCTTGAGGTCCAAGGAATTCAAGATAATAATTTAATAGCAAAGGAAAGAGAAAATAGGTGAGAAATATACTTAATTGAGTAATATCTTGCACCTAAGGAAAAGGCACATTTTCTTTTAGACAATGAGCCCAATTTTGGTAGAGAGGTAGATTAAGTCATTATGGACTTTCCCTCAAATTTTGGTATTAATTGGATAATCAATTTGAGAGTTATGCTTTTTCCAAACTAAAAGGAAATTCTTTATTTCTAAGGGAATTATCCTATTATCCCTATTTGCACGTGACACTACAGCCGTTGGATTCGGATCCAACAGTGGTTGTGTTCCTTATTCGGATGTGGAAACAAGGGGCATGAGTTGGGGATTTCCAGAGCGATTATCTTGAAAGATAATGGACGGATCATTAAGGAAATCAGTCCAGTAGAGTCAGGAGAAGAATCTGAACCTAGGAGACCTAGGTTTTGGTAAGTTTCGTGGATGCCTGTAGTGATACCAAGCTTGGAAACTCCTTAGAGAAGCTTGATCAACAACATACATCAACATGTACACATAGATCCACCTTCTAGCAAGGTATTGAGCTCTAAAGAATGGACTATAGAGGATCTTTAGCTTCCTATACACATCCTAGAAGGTTGCATCCAAGGGGTTAGATATATACATATACATTATATAAATATATATATATATATATATATATATATATATATATACACACACACAAAGAGAGAGAGAGAGTTGAAATCTAATGAACTTGAGTGTATATGGATTTTATACACCTTTTCTTGTATCTATCTGAGCAAGATCTAGATGAAAGATAAAACACCTCAGTTTGTACAACTATCCACCCCGTTAATAGCCATCAACTAGGGAATCCCATCTCCCCCTTGACTCCCAACCCCTTTCTCTCCCAACTATTACGACCACTCATTTCTCTCCCACCTATCTCCTCTATCCTCTATTAGTCCCCTCTCAGTCACATGACATCTCCTTCTCAATAGCGCAACTAGTGATTGATGCACGAGCAGTGAAACCAGCAACTAGCGCATGAGCAGTGCAACCATCCATCGACTGACGCTCCATGCTCATGTCGGTGGCTCCTCCATGACAATAGTGTGGTTCCTTCATGAGACGACGATGATCATGTGTGCAAAGAGAACTGAACCAATGCACAAGGGGGATGGATGACTTACGATAGCGTTCCAGTCCAAGGAGGTGAACTATTGTGGGTGACTATCATGCCTGATAGTCTGAGAGGCTCATAGGACCCAAGGTTCTACTGTTCCTCTTGCCCAATGAACCAATTACCTTTTTAATAAAATTCTTTTTTTTCTATTATCTTCATCTTCCTTTGTTTCCTTGCACCCCAAATATCTCTTATTAAGGTTGTCTTTCTTACTTTATTCATCACAATTTTTTGTATGTTCTGGCATCAAGAATCACCAAATATCTCTTACTTCTCTTTTTCTAACTTTCTCTATTCATCTCCCTTTGTCCTCTTTTTCTTTGTTGTGTAGAAACCATATCACTGAGTAATTGTATGCTTCTGTTTGTTGTTCAAGGATTTTGGGATTGAATTAATGAATATTTAAAGTGATGGAGGTATATGATAATGTTGATTGCATGACCGATGTAGATTGGTTAGCTTATGAGAACCCAATTGAAGAATATGAGGATATGTGTGTAATCATAACTAAACATTGCAATGTTTAAATATGTGTATTCATTAAGTTTGTGTCTAGGTTTGTTGGTAAATGTTGTTCTCTGCTATTTTACTAGAGTGATGAACTACTTGAACTTGAAGATGATGGAAGCATTGATGATGAGAGGGTCAAAGTGGAATCTAATCTAGATCCTTATATAGGCTTGGAATTTGATTCTATTGAAAAGGCATAAGAATTTTATTATCAATATGCGTACTGAGTTGGATTCAACATTTGTATGGGGAGGAAATATGTTTCTACCAAAACAAAATAGGTTACAGTAGAGTTTTTGTATGTTTAATGGAAGGTTCACATAAAATAAAAAATAAAGGTGCTGGTGATAAGGGTACTAAAAAATATGACATATGCACGAATAGGTTGTAAGGATCAAATTAGAGTGAAGAAAGAAGAGGACACAAAGTGAGTGGTTACAAGTTTTGAGAAAAAGCACAACCATAAACTCACTCAAAGTCCATCTAAGAAGCACCACATTAACATATGTTAGTAGAGATTCGGGAACTAGTTCATGCTATGCGTGACCAAAATATTTCTAGTGCTCAGATTTTATCTCTCATAGCTAGACAACATGGTGATATTCGTAATAAGAGTTTCATTAGAAAGGACCTAAGAAATGAGCTAATATCCTTTCAAAGAAAATATATCAGTGTTTATGTTTCCTCCTCTTAGGAGCATATCATAAAAATGCAAGCAATAATCCATCATTTTATTATTCTGTACAATTTGACAAGGAAGGATGTACATGGGAGAGGGGGAGGGAATACCTCTCCCAAGGAAGGACGTACATGTAGTATCTTTTTGGTGGATTATAAGTCAAGGACAGTGTGGCAACCCGTCACGCTAAACAACATTTCCCAAAACCGAAATGTCAATTAATCACTAATTAAACACATTACCATAATGATGTAGATTTAAAACCAAGTAAAATTTCCAATCACATTAAAAAAATTTACACAAAGCTCTATAGCATAAGGTTTCTTGGACTATGGTCCCAAGATCATAAAGTTTGTGATGAGTTTGCTTTTGAGCCTTCCAATAATTAGGAAGACTCCTCTTATATGTCTTGAGATTTGATTGTGTTGGTAAAAGTAGATGAGATAAGGATGTGAGATCCTTATAACACATGAGGTGGATACCAAGGTAATGAATCCTAGTATCCAAGATGTATCAACAGTATGAAAAATATGTGAAGGTTGGAGATGTTTTTTAAATGGAGATTCCAAGTGTTGCTCTCACTTAGAGAGAGAAAGAGAGTTGACAATGACCCTCTAAATGTTGTTTGGAAAGAAGAAGAAAAAAAAGTGTTTCTATAATGTTGTATATGGTTCAATGATAGCTGGGCAAGACCACTATCAAGGATAGATGGCTTGTTGGTCAATAGATATGTGATACCATGTTCCTTTAAGATAAACCTATGATCAAATATCAATACATAAGAGTTAGATTGGATGACATTTAAGATAAACCTATGATCAAATATCAATACATAAGAGTTAGATTAGATGACATAATTCACATGACCATGATTGTAAGACACCATTACACTAAATGAGATTACTAAAAACATAAAACACAATCAATCACTAATTAATCACATACCCAAAAATATGGGTAAATTAAAACTAATTTCAACGTTAGCACCTGCTCAGAAACATTTGCATAAGAGCCCAACATCTTTCTTATATCCATACTATGTCAAGAATTTGATACAAATTGTTCTATCATCTTAGCCACCACATATATACACAGATAACAATATTCATATATGCCACACAAACAAGTATTAATATGCTAACAAAAGTCTGATTCGTTTGAAACACCATATACAAACTTTTTCTCACCCGAACCTGAGAGTACAAGGACAACTCTAGGACACACTAGAAATCTAATCAACTTTATCAAATATTCATCACTATAGCTCCTCTTTTCTGCCACATGTTTGTTTTTGTCACTTTTGATTACCTAAACAAAATGTGGCAAACCACAAGGGTGAGACCCATGTCCCAACAAGAGATATAACCTCCAACATCGTTTATTGATTACAACATTTTTAAGCAATTAAACAATTAATTAGTTTAATCAGAGATAACAAATAAGATCAACAATATTGATGATTAACAAAATACATAAAGGAGTAGATAATAACTATCATCATTAACCAGACTATCATCCTTTATCTTGCTGACAATATAAGCAATTCAGTAGCATATGCAGTTCTAGCATCATGAGCAAGTCTAGTAACATAGCATAGCTAACAACATGAGCATGTCTAATTGGTTGAACATATCAACATCATAAGAAGAGCTAACAACATAAGCACAACTACCTGGATTAGCATAATTAGCAATATACACATCTCTAGTTACAAAGGCATGGCTAGCATGCTAAACATAACTAAAAACATGAGATAGCTAGCATCATGATTATAATCAATAGTAGCAGTATAGTTATCAACATATGCATGGCTATTGTTTGTATGCATCTACAATCTTAAGCATATCCACAACATAAGTTTATCTATGATCTCTTAATTACACTAAGCATCATCTTTATGTAAAGATAACAAACAAGGGTTATCATCCAATGTGAAATATTGTATATAACCCTAAACAAATATGCTACATGACTATCTTACATCTTTTATTATGCCCTGAGGAAATTGATGATACCACTCAAAATCCAACTGACCACTGCTAAGTCGAAATCAGTTCCATACAAGATCTAAGAAGAGCCAGACTCCTAAGATCTTCTCCGCCCCCGATCAGTACTGGTCCACCACAATGACACATAAGGTCAAGCTGCTAACTACCTAGTCCATCCTTGGTACAGGTCACGACACTAGTGAAAGGAGGTGGGTATGCATACCCTCCCATCTGAGGTACAATCGTAGTTTTCCTCCAATATCATCACATATATAATCACCAAGACATGACCGCAGTCGTTCTCAAATTGAGGGCTAGGTATGACCACAGTCATACTCCCTAAACACTTGAATTCAGGATGAGAAGCACCCCACATACTCATCAGTATGTGATCTGAGTTTCCCTTAGGAATACTCATTTCACCATATGGCAAGTTCTGACACTCAGATGGATCTATGGCACATGGCACTACATGATTAGAGTTTTACTTGATTAGTTATGCCAATTGTGTTAATTAAGGCTGCATCAAACAAGTGGACATACAAACCCTAATTCACTTCTAACAAGCATATAAATATTACAACTTCAAAAGATATAAAATGTGTGAAACATAATTTCTCATCTCATCATCACATGGTACTATTCACTTTCCATTCATGAGACCACACTAGTCATCATACTACTACAAGATATAAATCCTTTCCAATATGTCACAGGGTATCAACCCTTATCAACACAAGAGGATTACACCTCATTCAGGGATCAACCATGCCCAAAGGTCATTAAGACCATCATACTATTCCCTATAAGATCATCATTATCTTTCCATGCCTTATAACAAGGCTCAACAACATCACTTACATATAATACACCAGATCAGCACAATATTGCATTAATGAGTTAAGAGATATTCATAAACAATCATAGCAGGGTTATATTAACATTAAGAACATTCCTTTATTACATCAACATGCAAGGAATCTAGATATGATTAACTCTCATCATATTCATTATGCACATGTTTAGCATAAGAAAGTATCAACCATGTGGCTATGATAACCACCAATTAACATATCAAGGTTATGATCATAGTAAGGAGGTTATTCCACCATCATTCCATCATATAAGAATGTTAAACATGAATACTCATCTTTATCTATTTGCATTAGAGTTATGTTCACAAGTTAAATTATATTAATGTTACTAATTAGCACTTATACCCAAACCCTTACTCACAGCATCCCCATTAGATCATGGATGCATAAGGTGAAGCATCACCATCACATTCCATACTATTCTCAAGTATGAGACCACACATAAATCAAGGTGTAAGCATTAGGTTATAGAATACTAGGGCTTCAACCACAATAAGAGAGTACTCCATGATTGTATTAATCATTCAAGGACTATTCTTATCCAATTACCATAGTTTAGTTATATTAAAGCTAGGTATAGCAAGCTATACCTCATTAGGGTTACATATCAACACAATATGATTATCATCCCTTCTATTCATATGAGTGAATAGGTAAGACTACCTTATTAAAGGTAACCCTCCATTTGTTCCATCATCATTCAACCCATATCACCATACCACAATGTCACCCAGAACCATTGGATGTTTAAAAGGTAAGACCATTGATTATTTACATAAGTAAACACCTTGGATAAACCACCTATGAAGTCCTTGATTTCTGCACTAGAAAGAGTCACCATATAACCCTAGACATCCCTTGATTAACAACACAAAAATTTCCATTCAGAGTAGGGTAAAACCCACAATCGACTGTTCATTTAAAACAAGCCATCCATTGTCAACAATTAAGCTTCTTAAGTTGATCATATAAAGGAAACCATCTAAATCACATTATTAGAACCAAAATATTACATTATCCATTATTCCACTTTATTGGAGGAATAAATAGTAGATATTGACCATTGGGTCAAGTTCATATATTAAAACCATCAATTATAGTATAGGTCCGACCATTGCATCAAATGACCCAAGAAACCATTGGTCTAAGGCTTAATTGATGATACAACTACAATGCTTGACTCATCATATGTTTTAGAGACCTGATCCACCATCATTAGTGACCATTAAATCACCATAGGTTGTTAGATCAACACTGTATTCATTAATCAACATCAAATATTAAGCTAATGTCGTCATTGATTGATAACATCAGTAGGGTACTTAATGGTTGATCATTAAACTTTTAATTAGTCCAAAACCTGACCTAATGGGGTGACCATAGGTTATCACCTTCATTTAACACCCTTGATCACGACCATCAGTTGTTATGAAGACAACATCATAGGGTTGTTGCAATGGTACCATCATCGGGTTATGGTTTATAGAAGAAATCAACTTTAAACCCTAAAAATGACCATTGTTTGATAGGTTCTTAGCACCATAGGTTGTGAAAACAACTTGATCCAAGTCATATTATACCTTAGGAATAACGTACACATGATCACAGGTTCATCTAGAACTGAAATCAGAATAGGGAACATTATAAAAATAAAAATCCAAGTCAAGCATAGTTTTTTAGTGCATAAATCATCATTTTCA
The DNA here is from genome assembly GCA_963693085.1 of Alisma plantago-aquatica. Classification (NCBI taxonomy): domain Eukaryota; kingdom Viridiplantae; phylum Streptophyta; class Magnoliopsida; order Alismatales; family Alismataceae; genus Alisma; species Alisma plantago-aquatica. The sequence goes on along the minus strand of OY856412.1, from coordinate 593,178,078 downwards.
AGCAAGAACATGAGCTAGTAAGCTTATGGTAAGAAATAAACGTGGATCAAGTTATAAAACTTGTCTCTAATGAGAAAATGAAACCCCACATAGAAGAAATCTCGAGCAGGTAGGGTAGTGATAACACCCTTTTTGGGGTTATTTATGGCCTATATTTTGTTCTCAAAACTGCCTTCTAAACTATTTTTCCTATCAATTTTGTTATATTTTGAACAAAACTAAATTGCGCTATGCTCTGACCAATTTTTGCATGCTTTTGTAGAGTTTTTCCTTGTCTTTCCACCAAAAAGGCCCGTTCCGGCCCTTGAATGGCGTTTACCTGCATCGTCCCTCCTACCAGTCGCCCGACACACTCATTACTCGTCGCGCAACATCCTGATACAGCTGCCGCGCGACACGGGTGTGTCACGCAAGAAGACCCCGCCGGGCGATACGTCGCTTACCCGTCAGGGAGATGTACCCGCCATGACTACTCTCCCGATGTAGCATGTCGTGTGATATGAGCCACCCACCGGCAGGCGCCCACCCGTCACGACTACTCGACACGCTTGTAACCCGACACTCGCTGTGCCGGGTGACACACATGTCGATCATCCCCGAAGTAGGGCTAATGGAGCTGATGGAGGACACATGGCGCCCAGAGAACCACAACTTCTTCCAACCGCTGCCTATAAATAACAGCTACATGACTCTGATGGGACGGGTCAAAACCCTAGCGAAAGCTAACTTTGGAAAGCTTCAGGAGCTAGTGTGACGCGTTCCAAGGGCCTACCGAGAGATACTAGGTGAGCACACCCCCTACTCGAGAGGGGAAAGAGTGGTTCACTTAGAACCCATCCCGGTAGCCGTAGCAGCCTGATACGACCAAGAAGGCCACCCGATGTGCCAGGTTCCTAGATGGGCTCTTTCCCAAGATGGCTCACCCCTATACCCGATACAAGGAACCCGAGAACCTAAGCTATCTTTAACCCGGCACGATACCGAGCTCGATATGGATTTCCCATCACGGCGTGCCGCCCGAGAGGGTGGTACCCCGATACGGCCGTATCGGATAGTGAGCCTTGGTCGTTATGCCTGCCCATCACTTCTTGTCACCCAACAGGGGCTGGCCGCCCGACACGGGCATGTCGGTCAGAGCTCCCACCCGGTATCGGGTTAGAGACACCTTAGGGGTCTTCTGCTATATATCACCCTCCTATATCAAGGAGGCGATACCTATCTTCCCTTTTTACAGTCATTTACTTTCATTTATTATGCAATGTAACTAAAACCTTTTATACAATACTCATGCTAATGGAAATAGTGGAGTTTTAATACCTATTGTTCTGTGTTTGGCCCCCTTTTGTTGGATGATTTCTTTTTTTAGCATCTAAACTCTAGCTTGTATGCTTGGATCATGTTTTGACTAGCTATCGAATCGTGTTTCCCATTTCAACTCCCTCGAGAGAGGTGTTGTAACTCTAGCGTTTGGTCCGATCAGGGAGTACGAGAGTACCCAAGGTCGGAGTTGCTTCAGTTATCTTTCCACTCCAACCCAAGTCCGCTACCTTTGAGAGAGGGTGTTGGTGCTTAGTTGGAGGTACCCTCTTTGAGAGAAGGGGTACTGGATGTTTTCTATTTCCGCTTGTTATGCCTAAGTTTTCTTCCTTCGTTCCTTACCTAGGAAATAGTGTTATCTCCTCAGGTTCCGTTGCACAAAACTCCTAAAAATTGATGAAATGCCAAAACCTTAAATCTTCCTTGTAACTCCAGTTGGAGATAGATTTTTCTTTATAACGTTTTATTATGGCATTTTGTTTCCTTTTATTCTTTTGTTTTACCGTTCTTGATCTACCGTTCCCTTGGGAACATTTTCTTACCCTTCTTTTACCAGAGTGTAGAGTGTTGATTCCGCATTCTTAGCATGACCACCCTTGTCCCTGTGGTTCGACCCCAATCGCTACTTCAGAACCCGTTATCGTTGCGGGGGCCTAAGAGTCGGGTTATTTAAAAGTCCGACTACTTCAAATCTGCTCCTTTTGGATGCGCGATTTAGGCTGGTCAACTTTTTGGCACCGTTGTTGGGGACAAGGCAAAATGGTACAGTTAACAAACCCAAATCCAATAACTACACTCCCATACCTCAAGCTTAGTAATAAGCTTGACAACACAATTTCTTTTAGTCTTCTAACCTGAATGTGTACATAATAGTTCATTTCATTAACATAGGTTTTCTAACTTGATCATACATTCTATTTAGGTACTCAGGGAAGAAACACTCTGTTCGGTTGAACACCGTTCATCATGCCACCTCGCGTGGAACCACCTCTTTCCGCAGATGAGTGGAATGCGAGAGTTGGACCACACCACCCACCTCCACCTGGAACAGAAGAAGATAGAAATGACCGTTACAATGACGACCACCTTTATGAAGAGCTTGAAGATCCTAAACCAGAACAACCCGGGGATGATCATCATCACGAGGGACATCGTCATCTCTGTAGGCATAGAAGGAATCATCATAATCAAGAGCGGAATCATAGAGACAACGACAGTGAAGATTCCAAAGAAGAAGAAAAGACCTTCCGGGAGTTGGCAGCTACGAAAGCCAACAACTCAAGATGACCAATGGTAATCCCAATGTTTGATGTTGTAAACTTTGAGTTGAAGCCAACTGTGATCTCCATGATTCAAAATAAAAGCTTTAGAGGAAGTTCCAAGAATGAAAACCCCTACCATCACCTCGATGCTTTCAAAAATATATGTGACACCATCAAGATGAGGGGAGTGCCAGAAGAAGTGATCTACTGTAAGGGTTTCATTTTCTCCTTGGAGGACAATGCACTGTCATGGTACCTTGGACTACAACATCAATCTCTGAACGGATGGAATTCTTTAGAAGATGCTTTCGTAAACAAGTTCTACCCTACCGAGAAGACCGTCACGAACATGCAGAAGATCACATCTTTCACCTAGAAGACAGGAGAAAACCTGCATGAAGCATGGGAGAGATACCAGGAGTATCAGAGGGACTGCCCTCACCACATCTACAAGAAAGGTTTCCTGATAACAATGTTCTATAATGGACTGACTCTTGAAGAAAGAGTATCGCTAAATGCAGCTGCATGAAGCGACTTTCTTGGGAAGAAGCCCAGTAGGTCTAAAAAGATCATTGAAAACATGGCCTAACTACAAGCCGGGACTGAGTACGATAGGACCGACAGAGGACATGTTAAGAAAACCACAAATGAAGGCCCATCAATCGAATCCAAGGCTCGTGAGACAATCACGTCTCAGATACAAAAAAACAGCTACTGATGTCAGACAGCTAAAAGAGTCGGGAGGAAAGGGCAGGAAACAACTAGAGAAGGTGATGAAGTGTGTCACCTGTGGTGAAGGAGGACACGAAATAGATAACTGTGTATATACTCAACCTAAAGAGTCGAGCGATAGCAAAACTGAAGAGGAGGAAGGTGAGAACATCTCTTATGTCAATTTTAAGAGGCCTGATCACCCAGGTTTCAGCTATGGCAACAAGGATGCCGTAGAGAATTCACATCAATTGAATAATCCACCCAAGCAACCACCCAGTTTTGAGAAGAGAAGCGGACAAGGGAAGTACATCAAGACCAGCTCTTTTCAGACAAACAAAGTTAGTTACCAAGGCCAAGGAAAGTTCCAACCCCATCAAGTAGCTAACACGAGTCAAGGGCAAAGCCAGATGAAAAACAACAGCCAACCAGACTTAGTGGGTCAGCTTTTTGACTTCGTCAAGAGACAAAACACTATAAACTATTAGCTAGCGCAAAGTGTGCTATCAAAATCTGGTTTACTTAATACTATGTAGGTCCAGATGGCAGATATGCAAACACATCAACGCTAGATAGACCAACAGCTTGCTCAGATGGCAGAGTTGATGAAGAATCCTTCGGGTAAGATACCATCTAACACAGAGTCTACCAAGATGGCAGTCTTATGATCAGGAAAAATGGTGGAACGCCCTGAATTAGCCATACCTGAAGAACCAGAGCCCCGAGTTGCTGCAGAAAAATCAGCTGAAGGAGGAAGCCAACAAGCTTATGTCAGAGAACCGGAACCTATGGAGAACTTGTTCAGAAAAAGGAGTCAATACTCTCTAAGAGTGCCTTTCCCACACAAACTTATAAAAGCACATCTTAAGAAGAGATATGAAAGGTTTATGGAGTCGGTGAAAAAGCTCCATCTCGAGGTGCCATTTCTGGATGCCTTGGAAGAAATGACGACTTATGCAAGTTTTTCAAGGACTTGGTCACAAAGAAAAGAAGAGGAGGAAGGATTGAAACGGTACACCTAGCCAGTATGTCTACGGCCTTCGTTAAAGCTGATTTACCCACAAAGAAATAGGATCCTGGAGCCTTCACTATACCCTTTGCTGTAGGGGATAACACTGAAAGGAAGGGTCTAGCTGACTTAGGGGCTAGCATAAGCCTTATGCCATTAAGCCTCACACAACGATTGAGGATGACTGACATGGTCAAAACCAACATGAGAATCGAGTTGGCTATTCATTCCTTCAAAAAACACATGGGGGTAGTTGAAGATGTTCCGATTCATGTAGGGAGGTTCTTCATCCCATGTGACATTGTTGTCATTAACACTGTTGAAGACCCAAAGTGCCCCATCATTTTCAGATGCCCTTTCTTGGCAACAGGGAGGGCACTGATTGATGTCGCTGAAGGTATCATAACTTTAAGAGTCGGAAATGACCACATTGATTTCAAAGTGAAGGATGCCATGAAAGGACCATCCTTATTAGAGTCTGCTTACTTCATGGATAGCTACTACCAATACTACGAAGAAAGAAGAGAAGAGACTGTAGTTGTAGACCCTCTTATGAGGGCGTTAAACAATTATGATTCAGAAACTGAAGATCCTGAGGTTGTTGAGATCGTCAATTACCTAAATCAAAATGAAGAAGATCTGAGCGAGGGTGAGGAAGTTATAGAGACAGTCAAATATGCTTCCCTAGAAACGACACCAGAAGAAGAGAAGGCACCTAAGCCCAAACCAGAACTGAAACAGTTTCCAGAAGGTTTGAAGAATGAGTTTCTCAATCAAGAGGAAAGAAATCATGTTATAGTTAACACCAGTCTGGCTGAAAAACAATTGAAAAGACTTATCAAGGAATTGAGGCTCCATAAACAAGCTATAGGCTATTCAATAGAGGATATTAAGGGACTTAACCCTGATCTGTGCATGCACCACATAAATCTGGAAGAATCTGCCAAACCCTTGGTCCAACCCCAAAGAAAGCTGAACCAGATGTTGAAAGAGGTTGTAAAGAAGGAAGTTATCAAGCTGAGAGATCCAGGTATTATCTACCCTATTAGCGATAGCAACTGGGTAAGCCCCATTCATGTTGTACCAAAGAAAGGGGGTATGATCATTGTGAAAGGTGAGAAGAGTGATGAAGTAGCCCTCCGTGCTGTCACTAGATGGAGAATGTGTATAGATTATAGGAAGCTAAATCAAGAAATGAAGAAAGATCATTACCCACTTCCCTTCATCGACCAAGTGCTAGAAAGACTAGCACATCATGAGTAATTCTGCTTTTTAGATGGTTATTTCAAGTTCTACTAGCCTATCGGATGATCAGGAAAAGACCATGTTGACTTGTCTTTATGGTACGCATGCTTTTCTAAGAATGCCGTTTGGACTGTGCAACGCTCCAACAACATTCTGACATTGCATGATCTCAATGTTCTAAGATTTTCTGGAAGATATCGTAGAGGTCTTTATGGATGACTTTTCAGTTTATGGGAAAGACTTTGATGGTTGTTTGAAGAACCTATCATTGGTCCTGCAACACTGTGAAGAAAAGAACCTAGTTCTCAACTGGGAGAAGTGCCATTTCATGGTACAAGAGGGCATAGTGCTGGGCCATAAAGTCTCCAAGAAAGTCATTGAAGTGGATGTAAGCAAGGTTGAGGCTATTTCCAGACTACCCCCGCCAAAGTCTGTGACAGGGGTATGAAGCTTTCTCGGTCATGCCGGGTACTATATGAGGTTCATCAAAGACTTCTCCAAAATATCAAAACCTCTTTCAAACTTGATGGTCAAGGATGCAGAGTTCATTTTTTCTGATGATTATTTGAAGGCTTTCCAGACGCTGAAGGAAGCCCTAGTAACACCCCCTATTCTCCAAGCTCCAGACTGGGAGCTACCCTTCGAGTTATTGTGCAATGTTAGAGACTTTTTTGTAGGGGTTGTCCTAGGGAAAACAAAAGATAAGAAGCATCATGTAATTTGCTACACCAGCCGAACTCTAGATGAGGTGCAAGTAAATTACACCACAACAGAAAAAGAGATGCTAGCAATTGTCTTCACCTTTGACAAGTTCAGATCTTATTTAATTGGGACCAAAGTGAAGGTTTACACCGACCACAGAGCAATATGGTACCTGATGAAAAAGAAAGACACTAAGCCTAGGCTGCTAAGGTGGGCTCTATTGCTCCAAGAATTTGATCATGAGATAATTGATAAGAAAGGCAAGGAAAATGTAGTTGCAGACCATCTCTCAAGGATAATCTGCAATGAAGAAGACCAGTTGCCTGTCAACGACAACTATGTTGATGAAGCCCTGTTAATGGCTTGATCCGATGAGCCAAGTCTACCATGGTTTGTGGATATTTGTAATTACCTTGCTTGTGGGGAGTTACCTCTGGAAATAATGTACAATCAAAAGAAGAAACTCTTCTCAGATGTAAAACATTATTATTGGGATGATCCTCTACTCTTTAAGAGGTGCTCAGATAATCTATATAGAAGATATATTCCAGAGGAAGAGGTGCCAAACATTCTAAGGGAATGCCATTCCTCGCCTTATGGAGGACACTTGGGTGGCAGAAAGACTGCTTTTAAGGTCCTCCAGTCAGGCTTTTATTGGCCGAACTTGTTTAAGGATGCCCATGCTTTTGTAAGATCTTGCAATGAGTGTCAGCGAATGGGGAATATCTCCCGTCGAAATGAGATGCCACTCTCTGATTGGATTGAAGTTGACATTTTTGATGTGCGGGACATTGACTACATAGGCCCGTTTCCATCCTCTTTTGGCTTCAGCTATATTCTTGTCACTGTCGACTATGTCTCCAAGTGGGTGGAAGCAATTCCTACCACGACTTGTGATGCAAAGGCAGTAATCAAACTTTTTACCAAGATCATCTTTCTGAGGTTTGGAGTTCCGAGGACCGTCATTAGCGATGGTGGCTCTCACTTTGCAGAAAGACAGTTTGAATCGCTGCTACACAAGTATGGCATCCGTCACAAGGTTGCAATGCCGTATCATCCCCAAACATCAGGGCAGGTTGAGGTCTCCAATCGGCAGATAAAGCAGATTTTAGAAAAGATAGTAGGCAAGTCCCGCAAGGACTCGTCAGCTAAGTTGGATGAAGCTTTATGGGCGTATGAAACAGCTTTCAGGATGCGATTGGGAACCACACCCTACTGCTTGATTTACGGGAAAGCTTGCCATCTTCCCTTTGAACTAGAGCATAAGGCATTCTGGGCGATACAATGCCTCAATATATACCAGAAGCTAGCCGGGAAGAAAGTGCTTCTTCAGCTCCAGGAACTTGAAGAATTGAGACTTAGTGCTTATGAGAATGCCAGAATTTACAAACATAGGATAAAGGTCTGGCATGATGCCCACCTGAAGAAAAAGGACGTGATTGAAGGTGATAAAGTTTTATTATTTAAATCCTCTATCTGTCTTTTTCCAGGAAAGCTACAAACTTGGTGGTCTGGACCCTTCATCGTGGTGAAGATATGTCCATCAGGGATGATGGAGCTATACGACAAAGACGATCCAACGAAGGTCTTCCCAGTGAACGGGCACAGAGTCAAAAGATACTATGAAGATGACACATTTGTGCAAAGATCAGAAATAGTGTTGTAAGAAGCAGAAGGATCTATATAGAAGGACTTGAAGCCTATCGAGCTGACGACGGAAACTACAACGCTCTTTGGGAGGCAGCCCAAAATTTTACTTTTCTTAGAATAGGATGTTATTTCCTTTTCTGAAAAACACTACGAACATTATCATTGTAATAAGGCCCGAGTCAGTGCATGCGCCACATGCAAAAACTCTCTAGTTTTATGGGCCAACAGTTTAGTTTTATGAAGCTCTGATAGGTAATACTATCTGAGGTAGGGAGTCTTCTTTCCTGCCAATGATGTTTTACCCATCAACGCTCTCTTTAACTCTATTTTTCACCTCTACTTTCGATCTAAGTTTTACTCCTTTTTAAATTTTTGTATAGAATGCTCTTCATAGCATTTTTCTACCTTGCTTCTTTAGCAATCTTGTCTTTTCTATCTGTATCAGGTAGAGCTTACGTGCCAGCACAACACACTCATATCGGGTAGGAAGCCCCGTGTCACGCAAATGGCGCTTGTATCGGGCAGGCATTCTCGTGCCGATCAACGTATCACGTGACACGCGAGCCGCGAGGCGCGAAGCGTGTTTAAGATGCCATATTGACTCTTGAAGTGATGGATTAGACCATGCATCGGGAATGATTTGTCTCTCTGTACGACGCGTGCCCCGTTTTTACCTGAGTTACCCCTGCTAGCAGTCGCTATAAATAGTAACTGCCGTAAACCGTGTCAGGCACTTGCATTTACTTTTCACCTACTCCTGTATCGCGCATTCAACTCTCTCACTTTAGCTCTCATGTCGGCCAACATTCCATCTGCTCCCGTGTCGCCCGTCACGACCTTCAGACGATAAAGGTATAACCTGATACATGTATCGTGCGAGTTGCCCGACACGCCTATTGTGTCATGTAACTCGTGTCGGGCATAGCGTATACCATACTTGTTTGTTATACTCGTGTCGGGCGTAAGACTTGAGTTCTTTTTCATATCGCACGATGTATGCTTGTCACACGACACACATCTATCGTGCGCCCGACCGATACCTGGTATCGGGCGGGACCCTTGTCGCCCAGTTTTGTTTTAATAAGGTTTTAGCGTGTATCGCCTTTCAGTTTATCTGTATCGGGTGACACTTTTTCTCATGAGATCGTATCGGGTAAATCTTTGTTTTTACCATACCACCCCTATCACGCGATAAGTTTTGAGTTCTGACGCCTGTAGCCATATCGTCCTCCGATCTTGTATCGGGCGACACGTGTATCGTGCAAGGGCCATATTGTGCAACCATATCGGGCAGGTCCCGTTTTGTTAACGATGCACGATATCGGGCGCCATATCAGCCAGACCCCTATCGGGCGATAAGACTAATTTACCCCTGCTCGATATCGACTTGCTTATGACGGGCTTGGTGTAGTCTTAACCTATTTTGGTTTTTCAAGATATCACCTTTCCTGTATCGGGTGACACAACCTTGCCGCCCAATATCAGACAAGGTGACCCATTCAGCAATAATATTACTTAGCATACTTTTGTTTGATATTTATAGATATGGCCCGCACAAAGCAGACAGTCGTCCAAGTAGACGAGCACGGCCGGAGGATCAACCCCGAGGCCATAACAGAAGCCACTGCAGCCGGGTAGAAGTGCCCGAACCCCGACTCAGCGGGGATGTCTGGGGCCGAGAAGAGGCCAAGGATAGAAGTGATGGCAGCCCCTTCAACGACAGCAGAACCTCTGGCTCACTCTCCAGGACGGTTCGTGCCTAGGGACGAAGAGCATCAACAGAGATACATGGAGTTGGCAGTCAAGATCTACCGTCCAACCCGATTCACCCACTGGCCATCCTTCCACCACCTCAGTATCTTCAACAGACTGGACAACATCTTGGGGGCTACAGGGCTGAAGACAATATGCTTCAGCCTATCTGGATTATATACTGAGATCACAAAGGAGTTCATGTCCTCCCTCTGGCGAGTCCAAAATAGGCTGGAGGAAGTGGAAAGATTCGGAGGAGCAGACCGGCTATAGGGCCAGGTATACAACGCTGAGCACGAGATCTTAGAAAAGCTTCTCGACAAGATATTCTCCTCCTTAGAAGTCAAAATGGAGATACTAAACAACGACGCTAGGCTTGGCGAGGGTGATGACTTCAACCCAGTCAGCATATGGAAGAAACTGGCCGACGAATTAAACTACAAGCCAGGAAGCAAAGTGGCGGCCATCCACTCCTACTTCTGGAGGATCATCCACAAGATAGTGGCTTGTATCCTCTTCAGCAAGTATGAGATGAGCAACATCTACACTGAAGAACTCCATCTTATGTGGTTCAATTTGGGACGCTTCTTGCTGAACAAGCTTTACCCCATAAAGGATGCCACCAAGGAGTATTGCATGGGTGGCATCGTCAATCTGATCGCGGCGGGGTTGGGTACCCAAGGGAGCCGCACAGCCTGTCAAGAACCAGAGGTGATGACAAGATTGACATGAAGTTCTTGCAACGAGTAAACATTATCAAGAAGGAGGGCAGATGGTACTTCTACAAGTTTGCAAGAACTTCCAAGCTTATTCTCCTCCTGATATGCATCAAATATGATGTAGAAAAGCTAGTCTTCACCGAACCAGAAGTCGACTCGTTGGATGTTGAAGCCGCTTATGCTGCCACCACCAGAATATAAGAAAGGGTGGCTTCAACGGGATGGCCAATCCCTCTCGACGCCCGGCAGGGCATGTCCTCCACAATTCCTATCGGGCTGTCTATCACCTCCGTGCAACCAACGACTACCATATCTGAAACCGCCATTGCTGTTACTGAGCCAGCCACAACTGCCGAAAGACAATAGCCGCAGCTACTGAGGAGGTGCTGATGATAGCTGAAATCGCCAAAATGACCGGGGCAGAAGCAACGACAACAACCCCAACGGGAGCTGCCGCAAAAGAAGTAGCCGCCACTCCCGAACCTTCTACTGTGCCTTCAATGGCGGAAGGGATCGTACAGCCCGATGCCAGCAACGACACATTTGCTGAGAGCTTAGAAGCAGAACTCAGTGTTGTGCGGCACACACCGATGCCACCACCAATGATGTCGATGGAAGCTACAGAGGAGGTCGCCGACAACCAAGTGGTGGAGCAACAACTACTCACACCACGCCCTTCTCCACCACCACAAACAAGTGGGGCAGTGGAAGCCTCAAAGATACCAATGCCTCGATCAGAGGCGACGCCCTTGTGAATGGTACAGATGGACTCGGACCTACATGAAGCCGAATACTCATCGGGCCGATCTTCACGCGCAAGGAGCATCACAAGGACGAGAGGGCGGTCAGATGCACCCCCTCTATCAATGGGGCAGATCTTAGGCCTAGAGTTCGACAACTTGCGGGAGGTAACAGGCAACAACTCAATAACTTTAGCTTCCCTTACCCGCAAGTTTACTATCTTCCAGGAGAGGCTCAATGATCAAGAGCGGAAGCTGCTAACCCTAGTTGGCCTCCACGGCCTACTAGAGGCACTGAACAAGACGATGCAGCTGGTGCTCCAGTGCCTTGATGCCGTTGAGGAAAGGCTGAACAGGATGGACGACCATCCACGTTCAAGACAGCCAAGGAGGTCTCCATCACCTCCTAACTCAGGATCCCAACCCTCCTCATCAGCATCCTCACCCAGGACGTCATCTCCTTCCTCCTCCAGTGGGCCATCTACAATGCCCGAGGAAGGGAGGACGTACAAGATAGCCGATGGGGCTCTAGTAGGACATACGAGCTCCCACGGAATGGAAGAAGCTGCTCCCTCAACCTCCCTGGATGAAGTTAAAGACAACGACGAATCGATCAGCGTCGGGGAGGACTCTTCGAACGAATCGGAGGGAGAAAGGGGGGACATCTACTATGTTAATGACAAACACCCCCTAGAAGAAGGAGTTTGACGACATATGCATTTCACCGTAGGAGATCCCTTCCTTTGAGATGGCATATTTTGAAAGGAAAGCCATCAGATACTTGACAACCAGAGACTAGAAACTACTTAACAAGGTCCTGAGGTCGCAAGCTGATGAAGAAGACGTCGTCTGGAGTGATGGGTACTTCTCCACATGATGAGGGGAGCTGAAGAGCATATTCCGCTCACCAGCCATCATCTCCAAGAAGCTGTTTAGGGTCCTGGAAGGTGCTATACTCGAGAACCTCAACACCAAGACAGGCCGACAACCGATCTACACTGCCACCCCGACCTTGGCAAGAAGACTAATGATGGGGTCGTACGATTCTGTGCTGGTGGCCAACATGCTGAAGCATATTGAAGACCACAACACAAACCTGGTGTTGGCCCCTTACAAGCACAGAAAGAATCGGTTCCTGTGCATGGCGGACCTCCAACATCATGACGTCTAGCTTCTCAACTACTACAACGAGGAGATTCGACGCTCAAGACACACGTTCGTACGCCCCAAAGATAAGATCTTGAGGCTCCTTCCACTGCGTCTTCTCTGAGTGATCAAATATGGAATCCAACACCACTCCTGCGTTTGGAATTTCTTCAGAATCGGAGACTTCCCCGTCCAAGAAGAAGTGGGAAGCAGAAACAACACATTTATAGTCCTCCGTACCATAGAGTTGCTTCATGTCTTTGGATTCATAAGGCAACTCAGCAACCAAAACTTCTATCAGCTCAGGAGCATCTACGCGCTAATGCTGATCAAGGACAAGCGCTATTTCCAGGACGCAGGCATCCCATAAGAGTTGTCGGATAGTGATTACGAAACTAAATCCTCCCAACCCAGCAACCCTCCAGAGACAGTGGCTGAGATCGCCACGGACGTCTATGTGGCAGGAAAATAGTTGGATGTTCTGCATGAGATCCTTACAACTGAAGACTCTGCTTCGCTTGATGTTTCAGAAGAAAGGATCTGCAACTTCGACCGTTCCTCATGTTCTACCCTAACTGAGGAACATGTCAAGGAAATTCTAAGCAAGATGGCTGATTCTATCCCCGCAGGCGTCATATATGAGGCATAAGATGTCATAGTCCCAGTTGATGATCTTCAAGACGTGATAAAGGCAGGAGGATGTTTGGCAATGTCGGTGGCGGCAGCATACATCCAAATACTACAGAAGAAGTTTGAACACGCATACATTGCCCATCCAATGCTGTTCAACGACATCTACCTAGATGATGAGTCAGGAGTGAAGTAAACCCTCACTGATTTATCACTATGCTCCTTTATTTATCTCACAACTCTGGGATAGAGTGTGGGGTAAGTTTGGGGGTACTATATATCAGTGAGGGTGGTACTCATCTTGTCTTTCCTTTTTCTCTTAAACATACTCTGTGTATATATACATATACAAGTCTGATACAATATAGTGCATATACAACCCCTTGCCTCTATACAATTGTACAAAGACACTCTATAGTAAAAATCTGGTACAACTTCTCCCAACTTGTTTTCTCCGTGTCTAAGGTGGTGCAGGTTTTTGTTATGTTTTTTTGAAATTGCAGTCTCAAACGACAAAGGCTATAACTTTTCTACGCCAATTTTGAAAAATAATCTCGCAACAGCTAAGAGATGTGTATGTGAAGGAAAAAGTTGCCCAAACAGCAACTTGTTTTTGTTTCCCTACCCATCAAAAATCCCAAAAAGAGAGAAAAGCCTTATGAGAGTGCATAAAAGCATGAGAGTTGTGCCAAATATATATATATATATATATATATATATATATATATATATACACTTGTTTTTCTAAAAGTACCCATCTTTAGGCATGGTAGATGTGGGATCCAACTCACGAAAACAAGATTTAATTAAGCGGAAGCGGTTTATTAACTGGCAGCAGAATTATGAAAATCACTGGAATAAAAAAAACTTTTTAAAGAAGGATCTGTAAATCATAAAACTCTTTTATCATAAACAAGATAAACAGTCTACATCATTGTAAAATCACCTCTCGAGTGATTATATACATCCAGATCCAAAATCTCGAAAGCCAAAAACCTCATATCTACTATCTCCTAGGACCTGAGAGTACAGAGACGACATAAGACACACTATCTACAAGACTAGACAGTTAGTATCTCCACCTGAGATTCACTACTACCCCTGATGCTGTTGCTGCTGTTGTTGCTCATTCTTAAATGGATTCCTTCGTCCTTGGCATCTTCCTAAAAAGTAGAAACCTACGGGAGTGAGACAATTTGACTAATTGTCCCTGTGAGAGTTATAACTCTCCACCAGAAGCTTTGTTATAACATTTAAGAAACAACATAAGCAAAGTAACTTAAATCATTCAACAACAGGTTTGATAACAAGTAAAGTAACTTTTACTTAAGCAATCATTTCTTTAAAGCATATAAAGAACATGTACACTAAATATTTCGAACGGATCATTAATGTAAACAATGTAACACCAATCATTGTTTTTCGTAGTTCAACCTAAGAAGATATGCTACGCGGTTGATTATGTTTTACAAACATTATTATGCCCTGTGGAGATGAGGTATACCGCTCATACTCCAACCGACCATTTATAAAAATCGCGTCGGTACCATACATAGGTCATCAAAAGAGCCGGATTCTTATGACCTCATCTTCCTCAGTCAGTAAGAGGATTTACTTGCAGGACATCTTGTGTCTCTGCTGTAGTAGCTATCCAGGGTATTCTGGAATCTTCGCTATAGAGTTACAGTGGAGTTCTGAACTCTCATTGTCATCGAAAGATTTCTTGTTTATCTCTCATCGATGCGGTATTAGTAATTTCTTTGGGAGATTTGTGGTACATCACCCAGTATGAATATATAGTGAAGGGTTGAAAGATTAAAGTACATCTACATCAATTCCTACACTAGGACGTAAGGATATTCACGTCCATATACCCCCATATACTCAAAAGTATATGCTCCAGGAGTTCCCTTAGGAAAACTTGTTTCACCATCATTTGGTCTCTAACAATGATGGATCTATGGTCAGGGCTCTACATGATATGATTATACTTGATTAGTTAGGTACATTCTAGCATTCTTTTAGCATCAAGCATGTTTCCAAGCATTAATCATTAGAACAACAACTATAAAAGTAGAATACTAAATGTATCAAGTCTAACTGACATCAATTATCAATTGGATATCATTTCTTAACCATTTCATTACTATGATTCAAGAATAGGGTATTCAAACCCTTAATTCATCATAAGTCATCTTATTAGCATGGACTTGATGTTACTCATGGCTCTCACAGCCTATCAATCTTATATGATGTCACTTAACTAGGCAACACGGTATATCACTATTCACAAAGCTAATAACATTCTTCCAATGAATATGATATCATAACCTTTACCTGGATATAATCATCCTTTTATAAGAACCTGCATGGTTAATTCAATTAACAACAATAAACATTTCATTTCCAGATCAACAATTTATAAAGCAGAATTAACCTTTCAATTCAGGAATAGTACCTTCATGCTTACACTAAGGCTAGGTTCCCTTATTTACATCAATTAGGGTTATTCAATCCCTTTCTTTATGATTAGGAATAATGATTCCTCATCTCATACTTTAATCATGAAGATTCATGCTTAAAAGCATAAGTAGAGTTAGGGTTTACCCCACTCAATTAAGGTTATTGAATCCCTTTGTCGTATAAGGCATAAAAATTCTTATATTGTAATTTGTTCATAGGGTTTCATACTTGAAAGCATAACCCAAGACTAGGGTTAACATACCCCATCCTTCATTAGTTAGGGTTTGTATTCTTTTACTTCAACATAGGGTTATAGAACCTCTTAGATCTCGAGGCATAAATATTTCTCATATTACAACTTGTAATTAGGGTTTCATACTCAAAGGCATAACCTTGAATTACTCCATTTATCATATCACCCTAAATTAGGGTTTACTATTCATGTTACATGTTATTACCCTAGAATTCGGGTTTACTATTCACTTCATAGTGAATTGAGCTCATAGCATCATTATATATGAAAATTATCATCATTGATGCCCTCAAATTAGGTTAAGTTTCATTAATCATTATAATTATGATTTCCATGATCTTACATTGATGGATCATACCCTAATCATGTACATTCTTACATATTGAAAGTATGTTACTTGATTGTCATTCATATTAGGAGCTTTCTCTCTCTTCTTACTACTAGATGATGTTTAAATCACTCTAGGTTAGATTAGGGAAAGTCATCTTTGATTGACATAGATTAAGTCAACCCATTATAATCATTAGGGTTTGCTTGATCAAGGGTTGTTATCTACTTGAAACCTTCAAGGGTACCTTGGTAATCTTCTTTAATAATCATAACATGGGTCAATCTACTAATCACTTAACCCCTTAATGTCTTTAGGTATCATTAGGGTTTAGATTAAACAACCATTGAACCATCTAAGCCTTCAAGGCATTAAGCATAAAATGATTCAGGAACATGGTTATTCAAACCCTCATATTATCATAACACTTGCTACCAAGTGACATATAAGCATCAAGTCATCTAACAACATGACCTTGATTGAAGCAATGTATATACTTTTCACATATCATTACTCTAAAAGCTTATAATTGTTTTCAAGGAATATGACATCATAACTCTTACCTGGCTATGATCACCTCATAATATCAACCTGTATGACTTATACAAATAAGGGCATGCATATATAACAATGTCAACACAATACCAAAACTTTTCAATTTCTTTATAGGACACCACGGCCGTGCCACCTTGCACGGTCATGCAAAGTAAGGCTACCACGGCCGTGCTCCCTTGCACGGTCGTGCTACATAAGATCATTACATGATTCATATATATATATATATATATATATATTCTAATCTTTCATTCTTTTAACTTGATTAGGTCACATCAACCCTTCAATCAAGTACATGCTACTATGGTTAACATAGTGTATCAAGCTATTAATCCTATAAACAATTAAGAATTCTCCCTTTAATTGGTTCTAATTACTTAGGTATTATTAGGGTTCCAACCTTCATACCTTCATTGATTATCATTACTAATCATTATTGGATCAATAAAACATTCATCATCTTAATTCCCAAAGATTTAATCACATTGGACCTCCATTACATAAGGTATCCAATTAAATTAGGGTTTCCAATGTTGATTACTTCAATCATTAAATTCATGGAACCAAACATCAATTGGACCTATACTCATACCTCAATTGAGTTTAATAGGTCAACCTTCAACTGATTTGACCCTTAATTAACCCTCAATTGTTCATCAATTAGGGTTTGATTCAATTGAATTAGGGTTTGGAATCGATGATCCTTCAATACTAATCAATGTAAAACTAGTTACTTTAAAACCATAGAACCATCATCCAAATTGGGTATGAACTGACCCCAAACGGTCTTGAGGTCGTTTGGATGACCTCCAAACGGTCTTGAGACCGTTTGCCCATCATATCACTCAAATCCAAGCCATCCAATTAAGGTTTGGATCATTGGATTGATCACCAAATCAGCATTGCATTGTATTTCAAATTGGTACCTTTAGATCTTTAAACACCTAACCATACTCAACCCTAGACCTCCAAACGGTCTTGGGTGACCACCAAACGGTTTTGAGACCGTTTGGCCCATCCATCCTTTGGATTCTAGTGAAAAATCATCAAGGATTGGTCTATCGAGTTGATCAACAATTCAGCACTTAATTGCAATATGATTGGTACCTTTGGACCTTCAATTGATCAACTATACTTTACCCCAGACCTCCAAACGGTCTTGGGGTGACCCCCAAACGGTCTTGAGACCGTTTGGGTGATCCCCAAAAGGTCTTGAGACCGTTTCGGCTAATCAACCCAAAATCTCAAATTAACTTGTTGGAATTTCAGCACTAATTTCAATTAGGGTTTGCCCAATTGATTAGCCTTTAACTCATGATTCCTTGAGAATTAACCCCTAAAATTTGGTGAGTCATTAACCAACATAATTAGGAACAGTAATCTCAAACGGTCCACGCTTGGTCAATGCACTCAAATGGTCTTGAGACCGTTTGCCCAAAAAGTTCAATTAAAACAGATTGATAATCAGCACTTAATCCAATTAGGTTTCCCTAATTGATTAGCCTTCAACTCACGATTCATTGGGAGTTAATCCCTCAAATTTGTAGGTCATCAACCAACATAATTATAAACAGGAATCCCAAATGGTCAACGCTTGGTCAACTCACTAAAATGGTCTTGAGACCGTTTTCCCAAACAGGTCAAGTTAATCAGGTTGAAAATCAGCATTCAATCCATTTAGGTTTATCTAATTGATTAGCCTTCAACTCTCGATTCCTTAGGAGTTAACCCATAAAATTTGGTGAGTCATTAACCAACATCATTAGGAACAGTAATATCAAACGGGCCATGCTTGGTCAACGCACTCAAACAGTTTTGAAACCGTTTTCCCAAAAAGGTCAAGTTAATCAGGTTGAAAATCAGCACTTAATTCAATTCGATTGCCTAATTGATTAGCCTTTAACTCATGATTCCTTGGGAGTTAATCCCTAAAATTCGGAGGGTTATCAACCTACATAATTATGAACAGAAATCCCAAACGGTCAATGCTTTGTAAACTCAACTAAACGGTCTTGGAGACCGTTTTCTCCTACCGACCTTGTGAAACCGTTTGCCCTTCAAACGGTTTTGCAAACCGTTTGCCCCAAACGGTTTTGCAAACCGTTTGCCCAAAGGAGGGGGGGCAAGACTGTTTGATAAAGTAACATTGGTAATCACGCCCATCATCTTCTACCTCCAGATCAAGGTCTGTTCTTCATGGTTTTAGTTGTAAGAAAGCAAGGAAGAGTGGGAAAGAAGAAGAACTAAGTACTAATTGCAAGAACAAAGATATGCATAAGAAAGCAAAATGTTTAGAGTTATGAAACCCGCCTTAAGGTCGTTCCTTGAGATCCAAGCTTCCAAGCGTCAAGCCTTTAATGGTTTCTTGAGCTCCACAGGTCGGCCAAGGGTGTTTCTCCAAGGAAAGGTTGGGAAAAGATGGCTAGAAAGAGGAAACAAGTAAGGAAGACCATAAAACCAACCTTGCACCATGAATTCCTCCATGAATCCGAGCAAGAAGATGACCAAAGCTTACCTAGAACTCCTTATCCGTCCTCCTCTGCTCCAGATCTCTGTCCTAAGTCGGTCTAAGCAAGGGGATAAGAAGGGAAGTGAAGGAAACGATCCTTGCTAAGTGAGAAAAGGTGTATATATACTTTGGGTGAAATTCCAACATAAGGACAACTTGTTTCTCAATTTCTCATCTAGGTCCTTCCCTTCTTCTAAGCCACGTTTCTACCTTCCATACTTAAGAAAAACTCATCTTAAACCCAAGGTCTAAAGGTGAAGAAAGCCAACTTTTTACTAAGTTGCACATATAGAAGGGTTATTAGGCTTATAACTTGATTATTTAATTTATAAGGGTTATCATTCTTATTTGATTATTCAATTGAAGTGCCCTATTCATCATTCTTACTCTAAATGATGCCAAGAGTCATAAATATACTCTAAAAGGTGTATTTTACAAGTTTCATCCCTCATTTTGGGTAAATTGCACTTTACACCAAAATTAGGGTTTAAAGCACAATGATTGCTCCACAAGCTACCTTTTGGTGCCCAAGCTTGGAGAATCCATAATACTTCATCAAATTCATTCTTATGATGTATTATCATTAGAGGAACATCTAAACATGTGCAGTTTGCAAGTTAACCCCTTTAATTGGGTAATTTTCACATAAGTCCACTTTTAACAAAACAATATTACAATATTGTTTAAAAGGACAGAAAGGGAAATATATATTCCCCAGGAGCTTTAACTACATTATCAACAGATAACCAAAATCATTTAATCACATGATTAAGAAAAACACTTGGGGTTAGTTCATAACCCAGGTCAGTGATGTTACAAATTATAAACCCCTAACAAGGATTTCGTCCCCGAAATCCCAGAAAGAAAAGGGAAAACATATATTATTTAAGCATTATACCATTACGTCTTCAAGTGACATTTCATTATTATGGAACATCATAGAGTTTTGTTCAATACAAAGTTTCTCCACTCAAGTTTTTCCATGGAAAGATTCACATGGGACATATACTCTCATGTTCCTTAGTTAAATCAACATTTTCTTAAAATCACAATCATACTCTGTCATCTATTTTGAGACTATATAAGTCCTTTCATACCTTGATTGTGTCATCTCACCTGATAACACCATACTAACTTTCCTTATTACTTACACTAAGTAACTCATTAGTTGTACATTCTCTTATTATAGGAAAAAGTTTCTTATCAATCAAGGATTTATCTGAAAGATATCTTAGAAAGAATTTTGTCTATGAAAAACATAAACCCCTAACATGTGATGTTCATAATATTTTACATGTTTAATTTGATTTCATATTTGACCATTCCAGGTAATCAACATAAATCATTTGATATATTATTACATTCTTATCTTGATACCTATCACATGTGTTATCTTCCTTTCATCTTGGGACATTACTTGTTACATATATTCTCAACTTGGAACTAAAGTCCAAGATAAACTGATACCTTTTTAGGTACACTTCACATAAACATCTTTATATTATGCACATCAAGTGTCCTAAGACCCACTTGATTGCCATGTCCCTAGAAAGAAAGAGAATAAGGGATCATATTCCTCTTGTTATATCATATATTTTCAACCATTCATGAAACATCTTATGATTCCATCACATTTTCACATTTATGGGGAGGATCTTTATTATTATTCTTACATCTTTACTGGACAGGGTTGACCTCCCTTATTCCCATATTTCTTATTTCTTGATACTCATTAGATTGTTTCAGAATGACTACTTGATCAGAGCAATCAAAAAGATAACAATCTAGGAGTTTCCATATTTACTTTATCATCAACAATTGTATACCTGGCCATGGTATATAAATACTGATATAAGGTAATATGCATTTGTATACTACCATTTTCCTTCTCTTTTCCTATTATCACAAGTATAAGATCTAACATTACTGAATTTTATCCAGACATCTCTTTAATACTTCATCCTTTTTATGGAGGTAAGCATGTAACATGAAACATCTATTTTATACAACATTATAAGTCCTTATAGGATTAATTAAGAAAAGTTCAATCAATTACTTTCTCAGTTTTATCCAAGAGATCATAAAAAGACATATAAGAATAACATTTATTTCGTCTAACCTGTCATGACTCGAGGATTATTCATTGTCTCAAGCTGATCCTGCCTCAGAGGTTGATTTGCCATAACATTTCTGGCTGGGCAATTTCTTGCCAGATGTCCAACCTGTCTACATATGTAGCAAATTCTAGGTGCCCAATATGGTCTGAAGGGTTCTTTACCCTTTATGGATGACCATTGTCTTGGTGTACTAGGTTCTGGTTGTGTTGGTGACACTAGAAACTTCTTCCTTTTGGAACTACCAGGTCTCTGCTCCTGGGTTTGGATAGTCCTTTTCTCAATTCTTCCTTTATATTTCTCTTCTAGACAATTATTTCTGATAAGTCCATGCTTCCTACACCTATAGCAGGTCCTGGTCTCTGGTTGTAATCTAACCCCTATATTACTGTATACTGATTCATCAGACTGAGGTTGAGCACTGGCTTGCTCTAGGTTCAAAGCTTCATCATTTACCATTGCTTCAACCTGTTGTTGTGGTTCACATATTCTGTTGATATCCAAAACATCATCATTAGGAGCTGGTAATCTGGGTTGTATTGCTAGTTCTTGATCCACTAGATACATCATGGTAGCCCTAAATTCCCCAACAATGATTCCTAAGGAAGAATTCCTTATCATGGTTGGGTTAACTAGGGGAATCTCAGGTAATTGTCCCTCTATTGCTTGCTCCTCTACACCTCTTCTTGGTGCAGTATTGTTGCTCTTCACATCAAACTCCTCATCCGATCCAGTCATCTTCAAGTTATTCTCCTCCTATGTGAGCAGAAGTTACCATCAGATACACTGGATGACATTTAGAACAGACTCTACTACCTAAGTCCTATGTCTCTGTAGACTCAGCGAACCTAGAGCTCTGATACCACTAATTGTGGGATCCAACTCGCGAAAACAAGATTTAATTAAGCGGAAGCGGTTTATTAACTGGCAGCGGAATTATGAAAATCACTGGAATAAAAAAAATCTTTTTAAAGAAGGATCTGTAAATCATAAAAGTCTTTTATCATAAACAAGATAAATAGTTTACATCATTGTAAAATCACCTCTCGAGTGATTATATACATCCAGATCCAAAATCTCGAAAGCCAAAAACCTCATATCTACTATCTCCTAGGACCTGAGAGTACAGAGACGACATAAGACACACTATCTACAAGACTAGACAGTTAGTATCTCCACCTGAGATTCACTACTACCCCTGATGCTGTTGCTGCTGTTGTTGCTCATTCTTAAATGGATTCCTTCGTCCTTGGCGTCTTCCTAAAAAGTAGAAACCTACGGGAGTGAGACAATTTGAATAATTGTCCCAGCGAGAGTTATAACTCTCCACCAGAAGCTTTATTATAACATTTAAGAAACAACATAAGCAAAGTAACTTAAATCATTCAACAGAAGGTTTGATAACAAGTAAAGTAACTTTTACTTAAGCAATCATTTCTTTAAAGCATATAAAGAACATGTACACTAAATATTTTGAACGGATCATTAATGTAAACAATGTAACACCAATCATTGTTTTTCGTAGTTCAACCTAAGCAGATATGCTACGCGATTGATTATGTTTTACAAACATTATTATGCCCTGCGGATATGAGGTATACCGCTCATACTCCAACCGACAATTTATAAAAATCGCGTCGGTACCATACATAGGTCATCAAAAGAGCCGGATTCTTATGACCTCATCTTCCTCAGTCAGTAAGAGGATTTACTTGCAGGACATCTTGTGTCTCTACTGTAGTATCTATCCAGGGTATTCTGGAATCTTCTCTATAGAGTTACTGTGGAGTTCTGAACTCTCATCTTCATCAAAAGATTTCTTGTTTATCTCTCATCGATGTGGTATTAGTAATTTCTTTGGGAGATTTGTGGTACATCACCCGGTATGAATATATAGTGAAGGGTTGAAAGATTAAAGTACATCTACATCAATTCCTACACCAGGACGTAAGGATATTCACGTCCATATACCTCCATATACTCAAAAGTATATGCTCCAAGAGTTCCCTTAGGAAAACCTGTTTCACCATCATTTGGTCTCTGACAATGATGGATCTATGGTCAGGGCTCTACATGATATGATTATACTTGATTAGTTAGGTACATTCTAGCATTCTTTTAGCATCAAGCATGTTTCCAAGCATTAATCATTAGAACAACAACTATAAAAGTAGAATACTAAATGTATCAAGTCTAAATCACATCAATTATCAATTGGATATCATTTCTTAACCATTTCATTACTATGATTCAAGAATAGGGTATTCAAACCCTTAATTCATCATGAGTCATCTTATTAGCATGGACTTGATGTTACTCATGGCTCTCACAACCTATCAATCTTATATGATGTCACTTAACTAGGCAACATGGTATATCACTATTCACAAAGCTAATAACATGCTTCCAATGAATATGATATCATAACCTTTACCTGGATATAATCATCCTTTTATAAGAACCTGCATGGTTAATTCAATTGACAACAATAAACATTTCATTTCCAGGTCAGCAATTTATAAAGCAGAATCAACCTTTCAATTCAGGAATAGTACCTTCATGCTTACACTAAGGCTAGGTTCCCTTATTTACATCAATTAGGGTTATTCAATCCCTTTCTTTATGATTAGGAATAATGATTCCTCATATCATAATTTAATCATGAAGATTCATGCTTAAAAGCATAAGTAGAGTTAGGGTTTACCCCACTCAATTAAGGTTATTGAATCCCTTTGTCGTATAAGGCATAAAAATTCTTATATTGTAATTTGTTCACAGGGTTTCATACTTGAAAGCATAACCCAGGACTAGGGTTAACATACCCCATCCTTCATTAGTTAGGGTTTGTATTCTTTTACTTCAACATAGGGTTATAGAACCTCTTAGCTCTCGAGTCATAAAGATTTCTCATATTACAACTTGTAATTAGGGTTTCATACTCAAAGGCATAACCCTAAATTACTCCATTTATCAGATCACCCTAAATTAGGGTTTACTATTCACGTTACATGTTATTACCCTAGAATTAGGGTTTACTATTCACTTCATAGTGAATTGAGCTCATAGCATCATTATATATGAAAATTATCATCATTGATGCCATCAAATTAGGTTAAGTTTCATTAATCATTATAATTAGGATTTCCATGATCTTACCTTGATAGATCATACCCTAATCATGTAAATTCTTACATATTGAAAGTATGTTACTTGATTCTCATTCATATTAGGATCTTTCTCTATCTTCTTACTACTAGATGATGTTTAAATCACTCTAGGTTAGATTAGGTCAAGTCATCTTTGATTAACATAGATTAAGTCAACCCATTATAATCATTAGGGTTTGCTTGATCAAGGGTTGTTATCTACTTGAACCCTTCAAGGGTACCTTGGTAATCTTCTTTAATAATCATAACATGGGTCAATCTACTAATCACTTAACCCCTTAATGTCTTTAGGTATCATTAGGGTTTAGATTAAACAACCATTGAACCATCTAAGCCTTCAAGGCATTAAGAATAAAATGATTCAGGAACATGGTTATTCAAACCCTCAGATTATCATAACACTTGCTACCAAGTGACATATAAGCATCAAGTCATCTAACAACATGACCTTGATTGAAGCAATGTATATACTTTTCACATATCATTACTCTAAAAGCTTATAATTGTTTTCAAGGAATATGACATCATAACTCTTACCTGGCTATGATCACCTCATAATATTAACCTGTATGACTTATACAAATAAGGGCATGCATATATAACAATGTCAACACAATACCAAAACTTTTCAATTTCTTTATAGGACACCACGGCCGTGCCACCTTGCACGGTCATGCAAAGTAAGGCTACCACGGCCGTGCTCCCTTGCACGGTCGTG
The DNA here is from genome assembly GCA_963693085.1 of Alisma plantago-aquatica. Classification (NCBI taxonomy): domain Eukaryota; kingdom Viridiplantae; phylum Streptophyta; class Magnoliopsida; order Alismatales; family Alismataceae; genus Alisma; species Alisma plantago-aquatica. The sequence continues at coordinate 593,153,088 of OY856412.1, read as the reverse complement.
CTACATAAGATCATTACATGATTCATATTTATATATATAAATATATGTATTCTAATCTTTCATTCTTTTAACTTGATTAGGTCACATCAACCCTTCAATCAAGTACATGCTACTATGGTTAACATAGTGAATCAAGCTATTAATCCTATAAACAATTAAGAATTCTCCCTTTAATTGGTTCTAATCACTTAGGTATTATTAGGGTTCCAACCTTCATACCTTCATTGATTATCATTACTAATCATTATTGGATCAATAGAACATTCATCATCTTAATTCCCAAAGATTTAAACACATTGGACCTCCATTACATAAGGTATCCAATTGAATTAGGGTTTCCAATGTTGATTACTTCAATCATTAAATTCATGGAACCAAACATCAATAGGACCTATACTCATACCTCAATTGAGTTTAATAGGTCAACCTTCAACTGATTTGACCCTTAATTAACCCTCAATAGTTCATCAATTAGGGTTTGATTCAATTGAATTAGGGTTTGGAATCGATGATCCTTCAATACTAATCAATGTAAAACTAGTTACTTTGAAACCATAGAACCATCATCCAAATTGGGTATGAACTGACCCCAAACGGTCTTGCGGTCGTTTGGATGACCTCCAAACGGTCTTGAGACCGTTTTCCCATCATATCACTCAAATCCAAGCCATCCAATTAAGGTTTGGATCATTGGATTGATCACCAAATCAGCATTGCATTGTATATCAACTTGGTACCTTTAGACCTTTAAACACCTAACCATACTCAACCCTAGACCTCCAAACGGTCTTGGGTGACCACCAAACGGTCTTGAGACCGTTGGGATGAGCTCCAAACGGTCTTGAGACTGTTTGGCCCATCCATCCTTTGGATTCTAGTGAAAAATCATCAAGGATTGGTCTATCGAGTTGATCAACAATTCAGCACTTAATTGCAATATGATTGGTACCTTTGGACCTTCAATTGATCAACTATACTTGACCCCAGACCTCCAAATGGTCTTGGGGTGACCCCCAAACGGTCTTGAGACCGTTTGGGCTAATCAACCCAAAATATCAAATTAACTTGTTGGAATTTCAGCACTAATTTCAATTAGGGTTTGCCCAATTGATTAGCCTTCAACTCATGATTCCTTGAGAAATAACCCCTCAAATTTGGTGAGTGATTAACCAACATAATTAGGAACAGTAATCGCAAACGGTCCATGCTTGGTCAACGCACTCAAATGGTCTTGAGACCGTTTGCCCAAAAAGTTCAATTAAAACAGATTGATAATCAGCACTTAATCCAATTAGGTTTCCCTAATTGATTAGCCTTCAACTCACGATTCCTTGGGAGTTAATCCATCAAATTTGTAGGGTCATCAACCAACATAATTAAGAATAGGAATCCCAAACGGTCAATGCTTGGTAAACTCACTAAAATGGTCTTGAGACCGTTTTCCCAAACAGGTCAAGTTAATCAGGTTGAAAATCAGCATTCAATCCATTTAGGTTTATCTAATTGATTAGCCTTCAACTCTCGATTCCTTAGGAGTTAACCCATAAAATTTGGTGAGTCATTAACCAACATCATTAGGAACAGTAATTGCAAACGGTCCACGATTGGTAAACGCACTAAAACGGTTTTGAAACTGTTTTCACAAAAAGGTCAAGTTAATCAGGTTGAAAATCAGCACTTAATTCAATTCAATTGCCTAATGGATTAGCCTTTAACTCATGATTCCTTGGGAGTTAATCCCTCAAATTTGGAGGGTTATCAACCTACATAATTATGAACAGAAATCCCAAACGGTCAACGCTTGGTCAACTCAACCAAACGGTCTTGGAGACCATTTTCTCCAACCGACCTTGTGAAACCGTTTGCCCTTCAAACGGTTTTGCAAACCGTTTGCCCCAAACGGTTTTGCAAACCGTTTGCCCAAAGGAGGGGGGGCAAGACTGTTTGATAAAGTAACATTGGTAATCACACCCATCATATTCTACCTCCAGATCAAGGTCTGTTCTTCGTGGTTTTAGTTGCAATAAAGCAAGGAAGAGTGGGAAAGAAGAAGAACTATGTACTAATTGCAAGAACAAAGATATGCATAAGAAAGCAAAAGGTTTAGAGTTATAAAACCCGCCTTAAGGTCGTTCCTTGAGCTCCAAGCTTCCAAGCTTCAAGACTTTAATGGTGTCTTGAGCTCCACATGTCGGCCAAGGGTGTTTCTCCAAGGAAAGGTTGGGAAAAGATGGCTAGAAAGAGGAAACAAGTAAGGAAGACCATAAAACCAACCTTGCACCATGAATTCCTCCATGAATCCGAGCAAGAAGATGACCAAAGCTTACCTAGAACTCCTTATCCGTCCTCCTCTGCTCCAGATCTCTGTCCCAAGTTGGTCTAATCATGGGGATAAGAAGGGAAGTGAAGGAAATGATCCTTGCTAAGTGAGAAAAGGTGTATATATACTTTGGGTGAAATTCCAACATAAGGACAACTTGTTTCTCCATTTCTCATCTAGGTCCTTCCCTTATTCTAAGCCACGTTTCTCCCTTCCATACTTAAGAAAAACTCATCTTAAACCCAAGGTCTAAAGGTGAAGAAAGCCAACTTTTTACTAAGTTGCACATATAGAAGGGGTATTAGGCTTATAACTTGATTATTTAATTTATAAGGGTAATCATTCTTATTTGATTATTCAATTGAAGTGCCCTATTCATCATTCTTACTCTAAATGATTCCAAGAGTCATAAATATACTCTAAAAGGTGTATTTTACAATTTTCATCCCTCATTTTGGGTAAATTGCACTTTACACCAAAATTAGGGTTTAAAGCACAAAGATTGCTCCACAAGCTACCTTTTGGTGCCCAAGCTTGGAGAATCCATAATACTTCATCAAATTCATTCGTATGATGTATTATCATCATAGGAACATCTAAACATGTGTAGTTTGCAAGTTAACCCCTTTAATTGGGTAATTTTCACATAAGTCCACTTTTAACAAAACAATATTACAATATTGTTTAAAAGGACAGAAAGGGAAATATATATTCCCCAGGAGATTTAATTACATTATCAAAAGATAACCACAATCATTTAATCACATGATTAAGAAAAACACCTGGGGTTAGTTCATAACCCAGGTCAGGGATGTTACAGTAGATCTGGGGCAGTGGTACATAGGATGTGAAATCACTACTCTAAAGCCAACTGGCTTGGACTGTAGGGACCACTCACCTGTTAATGGACCCATACCTGGATGGACTGATGGGAAACAAGAAAAACCCAAAAAACCTTAAGCCTACTCAAAAACCCAACTTTCTATTCCCAAAAGCTGTTTGGTGTGAAAGATAACTTTGGAATCATGCACCTAAGTCTCGACAAAGCTGAAGAGAGAATTTTTGCTTAAATAAGGTAGGAAAATAAAGTCCGTTGTTCGTAGTCAGACAAAATTTTCATTAAGACATCTCATTACTCGCTCAAACCCCTTGTCCAAAGACTATGTCGGGTTCTGAAGAAGTATCGCAAAACAAAGCCTTAAAATATGTACAGATTGATTGGGGACAATCAAAATGCTATGTTTGGGGGAGTTGATAACACCCTTTTTGGAGTTATTTATGGCCTATATTTTGTTGTCAAAACTACCCTCTAAACTATTTTTCCTATCAATTTTGTTATGTTTTGAACAAAACTAAACTGCGCTACGCTCTAACCAATTTTTGCATCCTTTTGCAGAGTTTTTACTTGTCTTTCTACCAAAAAGGCCCGTCCCAGCCCATGAACGGTGTTTACCTGCATCAGCCCTCCTACCAGTCGCCCGACACACTCATTACCCATCACGCAGCATCCCGATACAGCTGCGTGTGACATGGGTGTGTCGCGTAAGAAGACCCCGCCGGGCGATACGCCGCTTACCTGACAGGGAGCTGTACTCACCATGACTACTCTCCCGATGTAGCATGTCATGGGATACAAGCCACCCACCGGCAGACGCCCACCCGTCACGACTACCCGACACATTTGCAACCCGGCACCCACTGTGTCGGGCGACATGCATGTCGATCATCCCCGAAGCCGCACTAATGGAGCCGATGGAGGACACGTGGCGCCCGAAGAACCGCAACTTCTTCCAACCGCTGCCTATAAATAGCAGCTACATGACTCCGATGGGACAGGTCGAAACCCTAGCGAAAGCTAACTTTGGAAAGCTTCAGGAGCTAGTGTGACATGTTCCAAGGGTGTGCCGGGTGATAATAGGTGAGCACACCCCCTACCCGAGACGGGTGGGAGTGGTTCACTTAGAACCCGTCCCGGTATCCGCATCATCTCGATATGACCAAAAAGGTGACATGATGTGCTGAGTTCCTAGATGGGCTCTTGCCCGAGATGGCTCACCCCTACACCTGATACAAGGAACCCGAGAACCTAAGCTTTCTTTAACCCAACACGATACTGAGCTCGATACGGGTTTCCCATCATGGCGTGCCTCCCGAGAGGGTGGTACCCCGATACGACCATATCAGGTAGTGAGCCTTGGCCGTTATGCCTGCCCGTCACTGCCTGTCGCCCAGCAGGGGCTGGCCGCCCGACACTGGCATGTCAGTTAGAGCTCCCGCCCGATATCGGGTTAGAGACACCTTAGGGGTCTACTGCTGTATATCGCCCTCCTATATCAAGGAGGCGATACCTATCTTCCCTTTTTACAGTCATTTACTTTCATTTATTATGCAATGTAACTAAAACCTTTTATACAATACTCATGCTAATGGAATTAGTGGAGTTTTAATACCTATTGTTCTGTGTTTGGCCCCCTTTTGTTGGATGATTTCTTTTTTTAGCATCTGAACTCTAGCTTGTATGCTTGGATCATGTTTTGAGTAGCTATCGAATCGTGTTTCCCATTTCAACTCCCTCGAGAGAAGTGTTGTAACTCTAGCATTTGGTCCGATCAGGGAGTACGAGAGTACCCAGGGTCGGAGTTGCTTCATTTATCTTTCCACTCCAACCCAAGTCTGCTACCTTTGAGAGAGGGTGTTGATGCTTAGTTGGAGGTACCCTCTTTGAGAGAAGGGGTACTGGATGTTTTCTGCTGCCACTTGTTATGCCTAAGTTTTCTTCCTTCATTCCTTACCTAGGCAATAGTGTTATCTCCTCAGGTTCTGTTGCACAAAACTCCTAAAAATTGATGAAATGCCAAAACCTTAAATCTTCCTTGTAACTCCAGTTGGAGATAGCTTTTTCTTTATAACGCTTTCTTGTGGCATTTTGTTTCCTTTTATTCTTTTGTTTTACCATTCTTGATCTAACGTTCCCTTGGGAACATTTTCTTACCATTCTTTTACCGGAGTGTAGAGTGTTGATTCCGCCTTCTTAGCACGACCATCCTTGTCCCTGTGGTTCGACCCCGATCGCTACTTCAGACCCCGTTATCATTGCGGGGGCCTAAGAGTCGGGTTATTTAAAAGTCCAACTACTTCAAATACTCTCCTTTTAGATGCATGATTTAGGCTGGTCAGGTAGAAAATCCAAGAATAATCTATGAATTCGTCCATCTAGCACCTTTCTTCATCAAATGAGCAAACCCTAAACATAAGGAACAAGAAAGGTAGGGTTTTAGAGATTTAGAGCGAATTCTACCATGGAACAACAAGGCTCTGACCTAGAGGAAGGTCTAAGGAAGGAGAAGAGCAATAAAAACGAAGAAGGAAGGAAGAAAACAACTTGCCTTGGTCAGTTTCCCAAGAAGATGACCTTGGAAACCCTTGGTAGGGCTAAATGGAGCTCTAGGAGACCTTCTTCTCCAAAAAGGGGTTGTCTTGTACCTTAGAGTAGTTGGTTCAATAGAAAAACAAAGTGAATTCGTTGCTCCAAGTTATAGGAAAGAGAAAGAAAGCATCATTTCGTATTTGGGCAAGGAAGAGGCAAATATAGCCCATGGATAAGGATAGAAGCAAGCATGAAGTGTAAAAGTAGCTTCCACATGTGTTTATGGCCTTAAAATATTGAGAATATAGACGAACACACACAAGAAGCTCCCCCAACATCCTTATTAACCTACTTATATTTCCTTTGTCGAAATTCCCAGCCAATCACATAATTCATTAGTTGATAGCTACTAAAAGTAGCTCATCCGTGAAGGGGTAAACCCTAAAATACCCTTGATGAAAACACCTTCAAACCATGTCTCAACTAGGATCCCCATGGCTAAAAAATCTCAAGAATGATAATATAAAATATAAGTAACATAGTGTATGTGAACAATTGCAAAGAAAGCTCCTAAATTGGGTAAATTACAGAAAACTCCAAAATGTACAAAAACTGCATAACTTGCTCAAACAGTGTCCAAATTGGACCAAATTTGAAACTTAAGCTTGTATTATGATTCAAAAATATATCAAAAGGTTATATTAGGGTTATAAGCATTCAATTATGGTAATTAAGATCATTCAACGCATTAAGCAAGTTCAGGGGCCTTACAACTATAAACCCCTAACATGGATTTCACCCCCGAAATCCAAGGTAAACAAACATGGGTACTTCCTCCGTACCTCATCCTATTACCTTCACATGGCTACTTGTATATCATGGTGATGTCATATCATTCATACATATATCCTCTTGGGTCAGCACAAAAATCCCCACCTAAGAAGATATTCTCATTATTGAATGTAGAAACTTATTGTGTCATATGTACAACTCTAGTACTAATGTTCAACTTTAAATTCTAGCTATCATCCAAAAATTATATCTATTGTATCAAAACATTACTCAAAAGTCATACTTGATATGTAACATCCAAGGATTTGAAGCCTCAGATAAAACACTCTTAAAAGGAATGATTGGACTACCCATATCACCAAGGTGCACCTCCTTTTCCGGGAGCCCATCACTAAAGAACTCCATGGTTAAGCGTGCTCATCTTGGAGTAGTACTGGGATGGGTGACCAGTCGGGAAGTTGACCCCTGCTTGTGTGTGAGTGAGGACAAAGTGCACAATTAACGCTAGTGGTGGTCTATGGGGCTAGTCATCATTCCTGAACCCTTGCTAGAGCCTTGGGCAGTGGGCCCAGGTGTTACAAATGGTATCAGAGCCATAACCCCTCCAGTAGGTGGGGCCCACATGGGCATGGCATGCCAGTCTTGAGTCGTGCGGTCCAGGCATGTAGGAAAGGGCTATCCATGGTTGACGTAGCCACCCTTGCGCTGGTATTCCGTGATCGGGAGCTGGGTGTCCATGGGCCATTGTGGGTCTGCACTGAAATGGGGAAGAGATTATGAGGGAGCTGGGTGTCCATGGGCCATTGTGGGTCTGCACTGAAATGGGGAAGAGATTATGAGGCCTTATAGTTGAGCCTTGATGAGGACGTCAAGAGTCTAAGTGGGGGATATTGTAACATCCCAGGCTTAGAGGCCTCAGATAAACCACTCTTAAAAGGAATGATTGGACTACCCATATCACTAAGGTGCACCTCCTTTTCCGGGAGCCCATCACTAAAGAACTCCATAGTTAAGCGTGCTCAACTTGGAGTAGTACTAGAATGGGTGACCAGTCGAGAAGTTGATCCTGGCTTGCACGTCAGTGTGGACAAAGTGCGCAGTTAAGGCTAGTGGTGGTTTGTGCGGCCAGTTGTCATTCTTGAAACTCTACTAGAGCCTTGGGAAGTGGGCCATGGCATTACATGCTACCTTTTTACCAATCATGGCATGTATCCCACACCATTCCTTGAAGCATAAAAAAAAGCAATGTATCCATCCTTTTTTATATACTGACACTAGAACTCTTGTCAGTTCTTTGTTTAGCATCAAAAGAAATGCTGACGCTGACAGCTGTCATTCCATACAAGGAAACATCATTCCTAGTCAACCTTGTTAGGGGTGAAATAACAAAACTATCTTTACCTTACTAGGATTTACACAACCTACTTAGAAGACATATCATGATCCCATAAAGAAATTTAATCAACCCCATCTCACTCTTTTTCAACTTGTTCTCATATCTATTGCTGCTTCGGAAACCCTAAGGTTTTTGAATAAATATTGATCATATTTTTGACTATATTTGAAATACTTTGACATGTCATCATTCAAAGCTTGCTACAACTTGTAACGCATTACTTGAACACTCTATTCCTCCTATTCATAAATTCTATTGGTACATTGGTTAGTCTAAAGGACATAACTCTAAACTCATCATGGTCATGTGAATTATGTCATCCCATCTAACTCTTATGCATTAATATTTGATCATAGGTTTATCTTAAAGGAACACAATATCACATATCTATTAACCAACAAACCATCTATCCTTGATAATGATCTTACCCAACTATCACTGAACCATACACAACATTATAGAATCACTTTTGTTTTTCCTTCCAAACAACATTTAGAGGGTCATCATCAACTCTTTCTCCCTCTCTTTGTACAGAAGAGGAATACTTGGAATGTTCATTTAATAAACATATCCAACCTTCACATATTTCTCATATTATTAATACATCTTGGATTACTAGGATTCATTACCTTGGTATCCACCTCATGTGCTATAAGCAATTCACATCCTTATATCATCTACTTTTACCAACATAACAAATATCAATACATATAAGAGGAGTCTTCCTAATTATTGGAAGGCTCAAAAGCAAAATCATTACAAACTTTATGATCTTAGAACCATAGTCCAAACAACCTTATGCTATAATAAGCTATCCACCCTCATGTTTACAATGAATCCACACATACTAAGTGGAAATGATCCACTTGAAAGTTGTTCCCTAGAAAGGAAAGATACAAAGGGAAACACACTTTCCACATCATAGCAACATCGCTCAACGATCACTAGCAAAAAGGTAACCAATTCTATTTTCATTATGCAGGTTACAACTTCTTATGTATCATTTTACCTTTTTCATTTCGAGTTCCTTGCCATTAGCACAAGAATCATCATGATTAACATATCTCATTACTCATTCCTTTATGACTATTTATCCCACTTGGGTATGTTCTCTTATTTTATTATGTTTTTCAACCAGTTATCAACAGGTAAATCATCATATTCCACATTTTCTTCATTAAACATGGATCATCTGTCTTAATTTCTTTCAAACGCCATGCTTATTTTACATTAACACTTTCTTACACACATAGGTTGGTCTGAGGTTAACTTAGGTTCCACCATATTCCTTTTTCATTGTTCTCATTTATCTTCTCATTATATACTTATTATTGGAGTTCTCTCCATCTTATGTGGATTTCATACCTTGAATCACTTTATAAGCATAGACTTATCTGTCTTTTACTTTATTTTCTTCTTGAATCACATCTTCAAGAACTCCTCTTTTCCTTATTTGTATTCAGATTTAGATTTCATGGTGTCGTATCTTTCTCTTATAGTTACCAAATATTCAAGTTTTGATAGATTATGATGCAATTCCCATCTTCTTTAAGATAGGATTGAGATATTCACACCATGATTTGTTATTCATTATGCTCTTTAGATTGTCTCAAAATGACTACTTGATCAGAGTAATCAGAAAGATAACAATCTAAGAGTTCCATACTTACCTTTTGTTCAATAATTGAATACCTGGCCAGGGCACCTAAATACTGAGAATAGACAGTATGCACCCTATTTTTATGTCATATTCCTAACTTAGACATCATCCTAGTCCTAAGTCCTAGTGTCCCTGTAGACTCAGTGAACCTATAGCTCTGATACCAACTTCTAATACATCGTTACACTAAATGAGATTACTCAAAACATAAAACACAATCAATCACCAATTAACCACATAACCAAAAATATGGGTAAATTAAAACCGATTTCAATGTCAGCACCTGGTAAGAAACATTTGCATAAGAGCCCAACATCTTTCTTATATCCATACTATGCCAAGAATTTGATACAAATTGTTCTATCATCTTAGCCACCACATATATACACAGGAAAACAATATTCATATATGCCACACAAACAAGTATTAATATGCTAACAAAAGTCTGATTCGTTTGAAACACCATATAAAAAACTTTTCTCACCCAAACCTGAGAGTACAAGGACGACTCTAGGACACACTAGACATCTAATCAACTTTATCAAAGATTCATTACTATAGCTCCTCTTTACTGCCACATGTTTGCTTTTGTCACTTCCGACTACCTAAAAAAATGTGGGAAACCACAAGGGTGAGACCCATGTCCCAAGAAGAGATATAACCTCCAACAACATTTATTGATTACAACATTTTAAAGCAATTAAATAGTTAAGCAGTTTAATCAGAGATAACAAATAAGATCAGAAATATTGATGATTAATTAACAAAATACATAAAGGAGTAGATAATAACTATCATCATTAGCCAGACTATCACCCTTTATCTTGCTAACAATATAACCAATTTAGTAGCATATGCAGTTCTAGCATCATGAGCAAGTCTAGTAACATAGCATAGCTAACAACATGAGCATGTCTAATTGGTTGAACATATCAACATCATAAGAAGAGCTAACAACATAAGCACAACTACCTGGATAAGAACAATTAGCAATATATGCATCTCTAGTTACAAAGGCATGGCTAGCATGCTAAACATAACTAACAACATGAGATAGCTAGCATCATGATTATAATCAGCAGTAGAAGTATAGTTATCAACATAAGCATGGCTACTGTATGTATGCATCTACAATCTTAAGCATATCCACAACATAAGTATATCTACTATCTCTTAATTGCACTAAGCATCATCTTTATGTAAAGATAACAAACAAGGGTTATCATCCAATGTGAAATGTTGTGTATAACCCTAAAAAATATGCTACACGGATATCTTACATCTTTTATTATGCCCTGAGGAAATTGAGGATACCACTCAAAATCCAACTGACCACTGCTAAGTCGAAATCAGTGCCATACAAGATCTAGGAAGGGCTGGACTTCTAAGATCTTCTCTGCCCTTGGTCAGTATGGGTCCGCCACAACGACACATTAGGTCAAGATGCTAACAACCTAGTCCATCCTTGGTACAGGTCACGACACTAGTGAAAGGAGGTGGGTACACATACCCTACCATCTGAGGTACAACCACAATTTTCCTCCAATATCATCACATATATAATCACCGAGACACAACCGGAACTGTTCTCAAACTGAGGGCTAGGTATGACTGCAATCATCCTCCCTAAACACTTGAATTCAGGATGACAAGCACCCCACATACTCATCAATATGCTCTCCGCATTTCCCTTAGGAATACTCATTTCACCATCTGGCAAGTTTTGACACTCAGATGGATCTATGGAACATGGCACTACATGATTAGAGTTTCACTTGATTAGTTATGCCAATTGGGTGAGTTAAGGCTGCATCAAACAAGTGGACATACAAATCCTAATTCACTTCTAACAAGCATATAAATATCACAACTTTAAAAGATATAAAATGTGTGAAACATAATTTCTCATCTCATCATCACATGGTACTATTCACTAGCCATTCATGAGACCACACTAGTCATCATACTACCACAAGATATAAATCATTTCCACTATGTCACAGGGTATCAACCCTTATTAACACAAGAGGATTACACCTCATTCAGGGCTCAACCATGCCCAAAGGTCATTAAGACCATCATACTATTCCCTACAAGATCATCATTATCTTTCCATGCCTTATAAAAAGGCTCAACAACATCAATTACATATAATACACCAGATCAACACAATATTGCATTAATGAGCTAGGAGATATTCATAAACAATCATAGCAGGGTTATATTAACATTAAAACATTCCTTCATTACATCAACATGTAAGGAATCTAGATATGATTAACTCTCATCATATTCATTATGCACATGTTTAGCATAAGAAAGTATCAACCATGTGGCTATGATAACCACCAATTAACATATCAAGGTTATGATCATAGTAAGGAGGTTATTCCACCATCATTCCATCATATATGAATGTTAAACATGAATACTCATCTTTATCTATTTGAATTAGAGTTAGATTCACAAGATAAATTATATTAATGTTACTAATCAACACTTACACCCAAATCCTAACTCACGACATCCCCATTGGATCATGGATGCATAAGGTGAAGCATCACCATCACATTCCATACTATTCTCAAGTATGAGCCCACACATAAATCAAGGTGTAACCATCAGGTTATAGAATACTAGGGTTTCAACAATAATAAGAGAGTACTCCATGATTGTATTAATCATTCAAGGACTATTCGTACCCAATTACCATCATTTAGTTATATTAAAGCTAGGTATAGAAAGCTATACCTCATTAGGGTTACATATCAACACAATATGATTATCATCCCTTCTATTCATATGAGTGAATAGGTAAGACTACCTTATTAAGGGTAAGCCTCCATTTGTTCCATCATCATTCAACCCATATCACCATACCACAATGTCACCCAGAACCATTGGATGTTTAAAAGGTAAGACCATTGATTGTTTACATAAGTAAACACCTTGGATAAACCACCTATGAAGTCCTTGATTTTTGATCTAGAAAGAGTCGCCATCTAACCCTAGACATCCCTTGATTAACAACACAAAAACTTCCATTGAGAGTAGGGTAAAACCCACAATCGACTGTTCATTTAAAACAAGCCATCCATTATCAACAATTAAGCTCCTTAAGTTTATCATATAAAGAAAACCATCTAAATCACATTATTAAGACCAACATATTACATTAGCCATTATTCCAATTATTTGGAGGAATAAATAGTAGATCTTGACCATTGGGTCAAGTTCATATATTAAAACCATCAAATTACAGTATAGGTCCGACCATTGCATCAAATGACCCAAGAAACCATTGGTCTAAGGCTTAATTGATGATACAAATACAATTCTTGTCTCAACATAGGTTTTAGAGACCTGATCCACCATCATTAGTGACCATTAAATCACCATAGGTTGTTAGATCAACACTATATTCATTAATCAACATCAAATATTAAGCTAATCTTATCATTGATTGATAATATCAGTAGGGTACTTAATGATAGATCATTAAACTTCTAATTGGTCCAAAACCTGACCTAAGGGGGTGACCATAGGTTGTCACCATCATTTGACACCCTTTATCATGACCATCAGTTGTTATGAAGACAACACCATAGGGTTGTTGCAATGATATCATCATCGGGTCATGGTTTATAGAAGAAATCAACTTTAAACTCTAACATTGACCATTGTTTTATAGGTGCTTAGCACCATAGGTTGTCAAAATAACCTAATATAAGTCATATTATACCTTAGGAATAACATACACATGATCACAGGTTAATCTAAAACTGAAATCAGAATAGGGAACATTATAAAAATTAAAATCCAAGTCAAGCATAGCTTTTTAGTGTATAAATCATCATTTTCAAGCAAGAACATGAACTAGTAAGCTTATGGTAAGAAATAAACATGGAGATAGTTATAAAACTTACCTCTAATGAGAAAACGAAACCCCACACAGAACAAATCTCGAGTAGTTAGGGTAGAAAATTCAAGAATAAGCTATGAATTCATCTATCTAGCACCTTTCTTCATCAAAAGAGCAAACCCTAAACATAAGCAGCAAGAAAGGTAGGGTTTTAGAGCTTTAGAGCAAATTCTACCATGGAACAGCAAGGTTTCGACCTATAGGAAGGTATAAGGAAGGAGAAGATCTAGAAAAACGAAGAAGGAAGGAAGAAAACAACTTGCCTTAGTCGAATTCCCTAGAAGATGACCTTGGAAACCCTAGGTAGGGCTAAATGGAGCTCTAGGAGACCTTCTTCTCCAAAAAGGGGTTGTCTTATACCTTAGAGCATTGGTTCCACAGAAAAACAGAGTGAATTCATTGCTCCAGGTTAGAGTAAATAGAAATAAACCATATTTTCGTATTTGGGCAAGGAAGAGGCAAATATAGCCCATGGATAAGGATAGAAGCAAGCATGAGGTGTAAAAGTAGCTTCCCCATGTGTTTATGGCCTTAAACTATTGAGAATATACAAGCACACACACAAGAATCTCCCCCACTATCCATATTAACCTGCTTATATTTCCTTTGTCGAAATTCCCAGCCAATCACATAATTCATTAGTTGATAGCTACTAAAAGTAGCTCATCCGTGAAGGGGTAAACCCTAAAGTACCCTTGATGAAAACACCTCCATAACATGGCTCAAATAGGATCCCCATGGCTCAAAAATATCAATAATGATAATATAAAATCTAAGGAACATAATGTATGTGACAAATTGTAAAGAAAACCCCTCAATTGGGTAAATTGCAGAAAACTCCAAAATGTACAAAAAATTGCATAACTTGCTCAAACAGTGTCCAAATTGGACCAAATTTGAAACTTAAGCTTGTCTTATGATTTAAAAACATATAAAAAGGTTATATTAGGGTTACAAGTATTCATTTATGGTAATTAATCTCATTCAACTCATTAAGCAAGTTCAGGGGCCTTACAATGATGAGTTTAGAGTTATGTCCTATAGACTAACCAATGTACAAATAGAATTTATGAATAGGAGGAACAAAGTGTTCCAGTCATGTCATACAAGTTATATAAAACTTTGA